>WEDG01000173.1:0-455198 GCA_017591395.1 Schistocephalus solidus
CCGCGTGCTTTTCTTTTCGCATTGCTGAAGAAACGATTGGAACGAACTGAAGCCAACGGTTAAGCTCACGAAAACAGATAAATTAGTCGACCATTACAAAGCCGGTAAGAGTTTTGACAGTGAGCTGCAGGGTAACAGTTAAATGGTCCTAAACCATACTTATCTACAGTTATGATAGCACGAGCGTTTGCCACTCGATACGTCACATCTGCAACATGCCGGAAGCGAATACATCAGACGATAAATCAGAGCGCTAACTCCTTTGCATGTCAGGATCGAAGGTTCTAAAACTACCAAATTCTCACAGCTTGTCACAAGTTGAGAATACGTCACTGCAAATGGCTGGCACTAGACGTTTAAGTGTGCCTACAGTGCTTTTCAACCCGCCAGTGCGTTTTCGTAAAGTTGGCTTATAATTGTCGATTCCAAGTATTGATCAGCTGATGGCCCCTCCCTTTGTTCATTGTATTTGTCGCAGTAATTGGATTAGCCTCCCTTGGGAATTTAACGACTGGTCTCTATTTCATTAGCGCAGCGGAGCCCTCTAGACATGAGCCATGACTGTATTTTGAGACTTTTCAGTCGTTAAATACCGTCTCGTATGCGACATAAAATGGTTTATAGAGGCAGAGAAAATACAAGCGTTAAACAATGGAGGGAAGTACCCCCCCCCCAAAGTTGCATTCCCAGTGAGGAAAGCACAAATTTCAGTTGAGAAATTCAAAATCGGGGTAAAACACGCGGCAACGTGAAAGTTTCATCTCGAGGTAGATATAGTTAAAAAGATATTCCGAAAAAGGAGAACTTGTTGGCATAAATAGTTTTTGTCAGAGCTTCTAAAATATCGTATGTTTAACCGCCAATTTCGCAGATTAGTGACACAGGAACGGTGACTCGGAAAACTTAGGTTACAGTGAGGGTAGACTTATGCTGCATCTACAGCACTCTCTTCGCCTCCTTAACCTAGGGCGGGTGACATGATCAGGTCGAGAAGCCAGGAAGCGGTAGAGTGCGCAGGTAGGTGGCACGGTTGGGGCCCCCCCTAGGCTTCCCATCACACCTGGCGCTGATGCCACGGAGTGAGAGTGCCTTAAAAGCCACAGGAGGAATGAACCATTGCAGCCTGACTCTCAGTCCACCAACCGAGTACTCCACACAAATACCACTGGGCTGACCGCGCGGCCCAAGTTATCCGACCAGTTGGAAACTTTCAAAGTCACGACTTGTAGCTCATTCAGAAGACTAGATGGTGAGCATGTGCGTGCTTTCGATAAAATCTCATCGGGCCAGTACATTTATATGGGAACGGAGTACAATCTAAAACAATAAAATTCGTCTCGTCATACCAGTGAGTCGTGTTAATAGGGGAGGGGAGGGGGGGCGATAAGAGACAACTGGTTAAGTGGCAGTGAGGGGTCGGTGGAGTCGTACACGCGGAGAGGGGGGGAAAGATGAGACGGCGTGGAATGCATGTAATGAAGCCGTCGTTGGACCTGCCAAGCGCGGAGCTTGTATTAGGTTCTTCAGTGCGCACAATACCGTCTTTATCAACCGGATGGCGGCGGCTTCTGCTGTTGCTAGCATTCACTGACCCAGGGAAGTAGGGTAGTTTGCTGGCACCTTATGTATCACATATAAGGCTTCGTTAGGGTCCACAGGATGCCCAGATTCAACAATGTGTGTGAGACTAGCTCTCTTTATGCTCTTAACTTTGCATTTTCCCAGTCATGCTGGGAGGTATTCCCGTATTCTTTTGGATAGATGCCGACTCGTGTGATCAATATAACCTGCTTACGAGAAGCAAGTAAATCAGTAGATGCACATAGAGGTGGTCTGAGCCGGCGACCGTGTAAAACTGGGTTTGTAGAGATTAATATCCAAATTCTTGCCCCTGGGAAGGTTCGTGCGATGGCTTGGGCAAGGCGTCTTTTTAGGAGTTCACTTGACGCATCCCCTTGAAAGGGCATTTTGCAAAATGAGGTTTTCTTTTCTGCAGTAAGTGTGGTGGGTTTTTCTGGTCTTGCGACCATATTATTTGTAAATAATCTACCTGAATAGCCATTTTCGCGAAGAAGGTTCTGGATCATTCGGAGTTCTTCTTCGATACAGTCTGCCGAACAAATTTTACTAGCCCTTTGCGCCAAACAACGGACTAGATTGCGTTTCTGTTGGCTGAGTACGAAACTGCCGAGGTTCGTATATTGTCCAGACCAGGTTTGCTCTCAATGAACACTCCTTCGACTAAGGAGAAGATATAAGAAAGGAAGCGAACCTCCCGTTTCTACTCCAACGTCAACTTGATGGATAAATGTGCTTGAATAACAGCATCTAAGAGTGCATCTACATTGGTTTCTGCTTTGGCAATCGCAAAGATGTCGTCAACGTAGCGACCATAGTGTTTAATTTATTGATCTGATCGCTTAGCTGGGATTTCGCCAGCTAACCCATGAATACATCGGCTAAGAGAAGTCCAAGGGGTGAGCCCATAGCAAAGCCATCTATTTGTCTGTATAGTTGGTTGTCAAAAAGGAACTGCACGTTTAATGTGCATCTTAGTAAAAGGTCTCTTAGTTCATTCGTTGGTATTCCTATTTCTTGCTGATTTGTCAATAGGAATTTTCAGATGTAATCAACTGTCTCAGTGACAAGGAAGTTTGTAAAAAGCGATGAGATGTCTAAAGAGAGCATCATCATGCCGTTTAAGTTTATGTCTTTGACGTCGTCAATAAATTTGAACGTATTACGATAGCTACGAGGCGCCAGCTAATGCTGTAAGGGCTTGAGTTTCTCCGTCAACCATTTTGCTATTGCATGATACGGTGATTGGCGCATGTCTAAAATTGGAAGAACTGGCAGGCCCTCCTTGTGGATCTTCGGTAGACCGTACAAACGAGGGATGTGTGTGCCGACTGGTCGGCGGCGTTCGAGGTCACGGTCGTTTATAACACGCTCTGCGTGGAGTCTTTTTAAGCAGTCGTTCAGCTGTGTCTCTACTTCATCCGTGCTATCCTTTTCTTTCTGGACTTTCTTGAATTGTGTCTGGTCTAACAAGATGGACTGCAGCTTTGTTACGTATTCAGATCTGTTCATTAGAACTACGCCTGTTTGTTTGTCCGGTCTAGTTAGCAAGATGCATTCGTTCTCCCGAAGCTGTTTTAACTTCTCTACGTGCGATTTTGTCAGTCATCCTCGACTTGTTCGTTTCTTGTTCCACAGTTCACCAGTGTTTATTTAAAGTGTTGGACACTATCTACGGAGATGGGCTTTAAGTTTTAAGTTTGGTTGTATCGATTCTAAAATTGGGTTTCCTAAGGTCTGAGTATAGCTGCTTAATTCTTTTCTCTTGCCTTCTGCCAGGGTGTTCAACACGACAGCGTGTTGACCCATGTGATGCTCTAATTCTCCGATCTTCACACGAGTGCTTTCCAGTTGGTTCTCTACGTATCTCTGAGGAGATACGCAGAGTCAGACCAGGTCCGAGCCAGTCAGTTGTCTGATGTGGGAGTGGGCGCATTGGCTGACGGGTCGGTGTACCCGTCTTCGCGCACCACTGCGCGACGTGGCCACCCTAACGCGCACACCAAGATAACCAAAACCAGGGGGTAAGAAGGAGCCATCGGCGTCTGATTCCCAGACCACTGGTCAGCCACTCAACGCAAAACACAAACTGGGCTGACCGCATGGTCTGGTGTAAGCGTCAGTTGGCAGCCTTCCAAGCCACGGCGTCATGGAAAAAGTGGTAGTCTAAGGTACGCAATGGTGGTGGGGGTGTTGTGTATGTATTGGTGGATGTCGTGTGTGCACCCTAAACGGGCAACGTGGTAGATGCGTTGGACCAACCCGGGGCCACATCAGGGCACGGCATGCGTTATTCAGGTTGCGCTCCGCTAACAAATGCCGAACATGGAAGGTGTGGTGGCACGCCTAGGAGCGGCTAGGACTAAGGGGAACCGGCCGCGCCAGCCACCTGCGTCCTCTCCCGCCTCCGGTCTTCTTGACTCTGTCTTGACACCGGGTTCAGGTGGGGAGGAGGAGAGAGTGCGGTAGCTGCAGCGCAAGGCTACTATCACTTAAAACTAATTCACGCGCAATTCACCGTCCCTGCTCCACCCTTCCATGGAGCATACGGTGGACATCGTCGGACTACGACGGTCGAACTATCGGATGTCGTGTCCGTTCGTGCGATCCAGTCTACGGTGTCATAAAGTCTACAGGAAAAAGGAACAATTTTAACCCGACTCTCAGTCCGCCAGTCTACTGCCCCATAACAAAACACCCCGGCTCACCGTGTGGCCCAAGTAAACCCGTCAGTCGGCAACCTTCAAGGCCGCTAGTTCGAGCCTCGGATGGGGCTGTACAGAATAAACTATCATCCCAACTGGCGTCCTACTTCATACCTCTTCTTATAGGAGAGCAGACAAGAAAGTCGTAGCAGCTAGGGGCTCCCACATCAACTTAGCCAGCTGCTTTATTAGTGACCCCGTCGCGAAAGAACACGCAACCGCTAGACGTGGCTGAGCTCCATCATCAAAAATATCCCATTTGGAATTTAAATGAATTTTTCCTGTGTCATTTCATGTGACCGCAATAGGGAGAATTTATTTACGGTCACTCTGTCGTGCAGCGAGATTGAGGTCCTCGACCACTCTTAGCCCATCGAGTCCTGGCTAGGGTTTCATTTCCAATTCAACTGAGCAACCCCTCTACCAGTACCAACACCCGGGCCTCCTTCTACTACCAGTGGTAGCGCTTCACTCAACCAAACAAATCTTGACACGGCATGCAGATTTGCCGTCGACGTGCTACTCAACAGTCCAACCACCGGCTTTCTCCAACCGCCTTCTCAACCTGGCTCCTTTCTGCCAGCTGCAGCAGCCCACAACACTACTGTTGGTACGTACCTAATTCAATGACTTTAACTATTCTTCCTTCATTCGGATTTTTTTCCCCAGAACTCCAGTCTGGGAAGGGAGCCCTTGAAGTGACCCAACGCTATGCGCATGTTTGACGCTGAACCACTCGCGTCTAAATGCGCGTGCACACCATTGGCTGTCCGGGCCTCGGCAATCCTGCCTGTCTACACCAGCCAATCATCTTAAAGGCTGACTCACACCTGACCTCGCTGAAGGCCCCGTGTAAACTGCACTGTCTTAAACACCGAAGACGTCGCAGACGCGGCGGCTGAACGTGCTCTCGTCCGGCAGCCAACTTCCTCAAACCCCTTCTCCGATAGTTCTGTACAGAATAAGCTATCATCCAAACTAGCGTCCTTCTTCTTAACTATTCTTCTACAGAATCAGACCAGAAGATCGTAGCGGCTAGAGGCTCCCAAATCGATGATAGGTACACCTGGTGTTGGGTATAGCTGGTTGAACACGACTAATAAGTTAGAAATCGTGATTCCAGTTTCCCGGGTCTTTGTCTGTGTCTTTGTTCTACTGCCCCCCCCCCCTAAACGGGCCACGTGATAGATGCGTCGAACCAACACGGGGGCCACATCACGGCACGGCAGGCATTATTCGGGTGGCGCTCTTATAACGAATGCCGATCATGGTGGTGTGGTGGCACGCCCAGGTGCGACTCCAGCCGCGCCAGCCACCTGCGCCCTCTCCCATCTCCGGTCTTCTTGACTCTGTCATGACACCGGGTTCAGGTGGGAGAGGAGGAGAGAGTTCGGTAGATGCAGCGCAAGTCTACTATCACTTTAAACTAAATCACGCGCAAGTTACCGTCTCTGCACCACCTTTCCGTGAAGCATACGGTTGACCTCGTCAGACTACGACGGCCGAACTTTCGTCATACTACTAGCCACTATGTGGTTGCTGACGGGCACAGAGAGTGAGTACCAAGGAAGAACGGGAAGTGTGAGTCCCGTAACCAATCGGTGAATACCCATCAACTACTGGAAGTCTTTTTCACTGTAGATAAATTCACGCATAATTTACCGGTGTTAACCCCATTCTGTGGGACAGATGCTGGAACTCATCGACTGAATTGCCGTTGATGTTTATGTACAAGGATAAATCGATGCAGTTGCGTCAGCACATAAGGGCTGCACGTGAGATGCGCCGAAGTCTGGAGTAAGGTACTAGCGGAAATAGCCCCACGAGTAACGCTATTCCTAAATGATAAAAATTGGCTATATGGCTTGATTTCGGTTGATGAAAGCAAGCCGCTCATACTCTCTTTTGCGTTCCAATGGTTCTAAGACTGTGGTACATAGCGATTGCCTGAATTCAGGCATTAACCAACATCACTGTGGACTAGACGATTATGCTCACTCTTAATACATCATAACCATTCGCTCCTAACCTTGCATTCCTCATAAAACACATTAGAGATTCTTTGATGGATTACGAAACCTAAAGGTTAGTGTATGTGGAATTTGGATTCAACCGTTTCGCGTTCTTGCTTCATCCGTTATGCGGCAAGTGAGAAATTGTAGCGGAAACTTTTAGACGCAAAACATGACGCATTTTGTGAAGTTTTCTTAGTTCTCCAAGTAAACCTTCTGACGTACTTTAACGACAGCTTTGGCCAAGTAGTCTGTGTCTGTTCGCTGTTCACGACTGAAGTCAAATACAGCCGCTTTGTTAAATTCTCTTTTGATTTTCCATCGTTTCAGATTATCGCTAATTTATCGGGAAGGGCAATACGGATTTTTAAGGTCAGAGAGGTTGATTATAGACTCAGTTGGCGCAGAAACTGTCAGCACCTATCCATTTCAGAAAAAGCCCACACCAATCCTGACGATTTAATATCTGTTCTTTTAGTCTGTTAAACAGCCAAACATTTTTTAACAAACTGGTGTTCATGGATGCGAGAATTCCCACGATTTAGTTTTCTTAGTAAGATTCCAAATCCGAGAGCGTAATTGAGGTTATGCCTGACATACTTACCATTCGTCTTATTTGAGGAACTCAGTGTGTCCAAACTAAATCCAATAAACGTACATTTTCGACGAATGATTCTTCAACCTCCAAGTTATAGTGTATGCTTCTGGATGAAATTGCAAAACTGTGCTGGTAAGTTCCTTAAACCCGGACAGTAGGGAACTTTGTTGCACCGAGTTTCCCATATCCGACAGCGTAGCTTGCAACGCACACATCGAAGAGCGTAAAAGCAAGAAAAGAATTCTTAACTGTTAACAGAGTTCGCCAACTGTCTACTGGCCTTTTCTAAGAGGAGGATAATCCGACTACAAACCCCCTCCTCTCTGCGTAAAAAAGAGTTCATAATAACATTCTGCTCATGCAGATAATTTTGGAATGTAGTGTTCATTGGTGTTCTTGGAGAATCATTCGCAATTGCCAGTCTCAGCGGGTTCTTTTTTCTTTTTTTTCTTTTCTTTTTTTCTTTTTTCTTTTTTCGCCGTCGATGACCTGCACTGCTTGCCCTAGAGAGTTGCGACAGGAGTGATTTCCCCGTGAAATAGCTTAAACCATGTAGGTTTGTGTGAAATCTATCTCACCCTCTCCTCCCTGACTTACCCTGCTCTGGTGGCAAGACAAAGTCAACTCGGCTGGAGGTGGGCAGGGACGCAGTGGTTGACAAAGGTAAACCATCCATGCTGCAGTATTTTTAACCGAATAAAAGTCTTCATAGTGAGGTGTTCTGTCGTGCATTGTGTCTTCGTATAGATTACGTTAAAGTGGAACGCACACATTTTGCAGAAAGGAGACATAAAGAATTAGGGAGTGGTTACAAGTATTTTCGCATTTTGGAGTAAGTTCACTTGTAGTAAAAGGATGCAGATCAGATGAGGTTTGAGGTGCTTAGATCTCCTGATCTCTGTGAAAATTCATGAGACATTTGCGTCTGCCCGAAGAGGAGCCATTAAAAGATGGTTCGCAAGGCGAATAGTTTATCCGTTGTTGATCTGGTGCTTTGAAGCCCACTGATTTAAAAGGTACTTGGGGCAGACAAAAAGGCCAGATCAAGGCATTTTCTTTCGAAAAGCACAACAAGGGGCCCCGCATTGAGTCAAGTGTACGAAGATGGCCACAACATCATGGTTGATTCCTTTCCTTTTACAGACATTTCATAGGTTGGGGGTGGAGGACGCAGAAGAATTGCGTCACCAGGATGGCTAATGCATTTGTAATTTGATAGAAGGAATCGAAATAGCGAGAAATAGCGATAGATAGAGAGGAATGTGCTTTATTTTTAATGTGTCATTCAAAATTCTCAGCACAAATGGCTCCATTCATTGAGAGAATGGGATAAGTTAACAGATTAGGCAAGAATAGAAAAAGTTAAAAAGGGACATCTAGTGGGGGAGACAGTTCCACTCTCAGATTCTTCACACATAAGGTACCCTGCTAAAATTTACAAGACAGAGTGCTGATATGCCAAGTTACGGCAAGCGATATGTTGAAAGTCTCGAAGAGTGCGATGAGAAGACTTCATGACAATGAGCTCGGAGCGGAGGGGATAAGTAACATCATCAAGAATTTGCTCAGCAAATTGCTTGACTGTTGTGGAATGCCGTTTTGTTAGCAAATCAACTAAAACAGTATAAGAAACACCGGCAGCAAAAGAGAGCATTTGGAGGAGATATTTTAAAAGCAGCAAATCTTTTTGAGCAAAGCTGGAAAAATGACGGGGGGACAAAAGAGCATGAGGGGAAGAATACATGCGTCTAGAAATGACCAGATAAGGGATTGAGTTGTTTGATAGAAACCTAAACGACGGACCTAATAAAGAAGTTTACGAAGTTTTTTAAAAAGAGTATCAATACGCGGGAAGAATGACAGATGCGATGTCAGAGCAACGCCAAGGTACCGGAAAGAGGATACTTCGTTGGGAAGATTGGCTGAGGATTCAGCAGTAGGAGAGGGTCACATTAGACGGATTTCTCATGGTTGACTTGAAGACCATTAGCTGAACAGCATGCTGAGAAATGGCCCAGGCCATCCTTCAGAGACTGGAGCTGTCACAGATTTTTAAGCGGTTGGCCAACAACCATAGTGCCGGCATATTTTATATACATACAATCGTTTGGTGATCTCAAATCGTTATTTTGGAGGGAGAAGTGGTGAGGGGATAGGATAGTACATTGAATAACATCGCAGTTGCTGGGAAGATCCGCAGATTTCCACCTGCCAGATTGTTCGAATTCAAGTCAGGAGGTAAAAGAGTCTTCGAACCAAGAGACAGCTCAACCGAGAGAGCCACATTCGTATGCTTTGTTAGGGAGGAGGTGGCACGGGATGGTGTTGAAAGCAGAGGAGAAGTCAAGAAATGGACACGCCTACGCACGGCAGCCCTTATCTAAATCCCTTACAACCGAATGTACAACGAGAGCAACGGCACCTAGAGTACTACGCCTGACCTTATTTTCAAACTGTAATGGGTCGGAGAAATTGGAGGAAAATGACAAGCTTCAGTAAAGCGGAAGAGCAGGCGATTGGACGAAAAGACGTAGGACCGAAATTAGTGGATTTTTTAGGTACAGGGGTGATTCTAACTCTACGCCAAACGTTAGGAATCTTAGACTCCATGAAGGATATATTGATAAAGTGTGTCAAAATAGGGGCAATCTGACAGCAGCAATACTTTAGAATAAATGTTGAGACACCATCTGGCTCGGCAGTTGTTCAACTGAAGGTCTTCCTAAGGATGTTTTCCACTGTTGCAAGTGACACGGGAGGAAGTACACTTGGTAGTAACGAAATGCTTAAGGCAGGATTGCATTCCCTGTGAGTATAAATACGAATAAATACTAACAAATATAATGCATTTTAAGTATTTAAAAATTAGGCTTACATATGTGAGCGATAACGTCTATAAAATTATTAGAGTATGAAAATAAGGAAATACCGTTAATACACCAATCCTTGTCGACCAAAATAGCCACTTCATCGCCTCAGCTGGAGAATGAAGATTTTCAATCAGTTCGAAAGCAGCAGAAAGATAGGGGCTAATTAATTGGGTGTCACTGTCACTACTGTGTTCTTTTTTCACAGAAAGTAGCGCTATATCATGAGTTTTGTTGAACGACAGTTTGTCGACAGGAAGCCTGGAATTGACAGTTTTTTTTGATTGAGGCTTTAAGGAGATTTGCCAACCACAGCGGTTTTTTCCACTGCGAACGTCTTTCTTGAGGAAAAAATGCTGCAGTGAGCACGAGAGGATCACAAATTCGAATATTGGCCGAAAAGTGCAACAGCTGGCAGCACGGAAATTATTCCGTAAACTTTTTAGTTTTATTCCTTTGATCCACTTGGAAATAAACTCGGCTGCTGAGTTTAGGATTTATTAAAAGTTTAAGTTTATTGAAAACGGTGCTAGCGTACTCTATAGTTGATCTTATAACCATAGTTTAGACAAACAAAGCGACAAAAAAATCAAGATATCAAAGCGGAATATAAAGATTAGTATGCACTTCCAAAAAAGTTCATGTGCATGTAGAGCAAACAAAAATGGTGGCTAAAATTCAAAATCCTGCCTCGCCTGTTCTAAGTACGTCAGGGTTGCCAACTTTTGATGGGTCAAAAGGCTGAGGTTTACCAAAGCGGAGATCGGAGAAAACAGAGTTAGTCGAACACCGTTTACTACAGCGGGCAGCGTTGAACCCTTGATAAGCGGTGTCAGCAAGGAGTCTCACCGGCCGAGTGTCAGCCAACGCGATGCAACTGCACTTTGTCCGCCTTCAGCTAATCAGTTAAGGGTGCGACGCTGAGCTCTTGTCACGCCTGTGCCAAGTCACATGCGATTCCATCAGCGAATTTAGAGCGAAGTTAGGTGGATTGAAGGTGGCCCGGGTGAACTGTCGCGCTAGCGACCACAAAGCAACTGCCAAAGTTACATGGCATTTTCAGTAAGAGAGGTAATTTAGGTGCCACGCAAACTATTTTATGTTAATTCAAAGAATAGAGAAGGCTAGGTATGATTCTGATATAGTCACGAGCATAAAAGCGATTGAACCAAAATATGTTTGGGCGAATTCTCGGCTTCATTGATTGGTGCAGGAAAGGACTGCATGCTACTGACGGCTGGACGGGGTGGCCGTTGTCAGTCCTTTTACCTTGCCCTCAGGTTTTCGAGGCTGCGGATTCGAACCAGCGTCATCGAGCGTTTCTAGGGCTGCAGCTGCAGCTGCATCTGATTCATTTCGTGTTCACTTTTCAAGCACTGCATGCGCACATTTGTAACCTACGAAAACCAGCTTACGCTAATCGATATTGCTCTTTCCATTGATTGGTCAGACCCGACAAAGCCTAGGGTGGACGCGTTTCAGCTGACGCGTTATCGATCATTGGGTCCTCTGGTGTCCACTCCGCATTTCGACAAGTCCAGCCTCCTACCCTCGAGTCATAGGCCCATCTTCCTTCTGCATAATTACTTGGCCTTAAGCGACTGAGCCTCAAGGCCCAACGGGAAGAGCATTCCTGCAACCCGATCCATGACCGCCATCCCACCACGATTATGATTCATAGCGATTAGTCAATGTTTTTGGATTTTCGACCCACAACTTCTCGGAATTGAACAGTACTGGCAGTAAACACAGCTATCGAAACATTTGAATCACACGTCTTTCTGCTCTGGTGTGGGGTTTCACACTTACTGTGAGAAACACCATGACACCAACGCCATAAATAGACATACTTTCATACCTCACACCCCCGCCCTGCTATCACGCTTTACTCTCACGATACTCCATGACGTGGTCACAGCACCGTGAGTTACACCACGTGACTCCAATCCTAAACATGAGCACTGCGTCTTCCCTTCCTCCCTTCTCCCCATCCGAATATAAAACTGCTCCTTTCGGGTTGTAAGGTCCTAGTCTGAAGTGTGACTATTGTACACCATACAGACCGCGACAATCGGCCTGAACGGTTACCGAAAGTTCCACAGAGCACATGTTAAAACGCTCATTTTCTCCCTATAAAACGATTATTTTGGACTCCGCTTTTATCTTTTTACTTTTCTTTCTGCTTGGCAGTTGCGCGTTGGGCAACTGGCGCGGTGAAAAGCAAACATTTAGCCTGTACCGTTTTTGCTGAAAACGAACATCGCGCAATGATCCGCTCCATTCTCACTAGGCCACCGCCTAGGTGTCTGTCACGACGAGGCCTGTTTTCCAGGCTAATGGTTTACGAACGGTGCTAATGGCGTCCAGTGTACAGTAAAGCATAAATGGGGTGTGAGATGCATTTTACTACGCTTAATATGCTGCGGCTACAGCAGTTAAAGTTCGATGTTACGATCGGAAATCTTTTGCAGACGATATCAACCCTGCATAATAAACAATGCAATTTGACGCATGGATTACTAAAAGACATTCGGTAAGGTGAAGCCGCCACAAACAGTTCAACTGTCAACAGTGAGCTTAAGAGGTCCCATTAAAAATGATTCCCGAAATAGGGACACTATTGAAAATATAAGAGAAAGTAAATCTTATGGGCGGTATTTAAATCGAAGGAGAAGGCAAACTGCCATCTCTTCCCATCTATAACTGTCTTATCATGCGAGATACTGGAAAAAACTCCCGCAATGAATCCGCGATTGCGAAAAGTGGATCGAAAAATAATATGTCGAAGAGATTGTACAGTGGTGACAGGCTGAAGAAGCTTTCCAACATGTTATAATAAGTAAGGTTGCATCCAAAATATCATGGTGACTGTATGATTGTTCGACCGCCGTTTCGGACTATGTCCACCATGTGCCCCAGAACATGGTGGGTGCAGGAAGGGTGACGTGCGAATGAATTAAATTGCAATGATATTGCACTTGCGCAGCATCTTACTCTCTACTGCATTCTCTCATAACGCGAATGGCCGAGCACGCATCAGCAATGAGGAGGAACGATGCCAGCTCCCAGGTCACGGCTCATTCGATGGGACCCGGCCACACATTCAAGTTTGACGATGCTGACATAATCGCTGGAGGCGACAATCACGTGAGCCGCGATAGGCCGAGTCATGCTTTTTCCGGCACTTAATCAATCGACACGCGCAACCACCTCCATGCTCCCTATTCTGCGTGTGTGGGCAGAGCAGTTAGTCACGCGGAGAACCTGTAGATGCTCACTGATCTTGGTGCCAATATTGGCGAGTTAAATTGCCCAGGAGCTTACAAGGATGGCGAAATCCGACCGTCAGCAATTCGACTGCAGGTCAGCATCGCACCAAATGCAATCACATGCGATGAGCGTGGCAACCGATACTCTCGACAGAGACGCAGGCGCACAGCAACGGCATGACACCAAATACAATCACATGCGATGAGCGTGGGAACCGATACTCTCGAAAGAGACGCAGGCGCACAGCAACGGCTGGACAACGGCATGACAACTGCATGACAACTGCCCGTCAGACAATTATCACAGCACCCGTGCTGCATCCAGGAGCTGTGACAGGTAAGGCAGGAGTTTCGGAAACGTCGGACAAAGAGAGCTCCGGTTCCAGTGATCGTGTCTCCTTCTTCGCAGCATCACCGCATGCTCTCACCCTCTCCCACTTGCGCTAGGTCTGAAAACAGAGTAAAAAAGACTGGAGGTTGGCGAGGGCGCAGAGGGCTGGTGTAGCGGTAACTCGAACCTCGACAGGCTTATAATCCCCGCATGTACGGCATTTGCCCTGGACGCGCATCTCTAATAACACCTGCCGTATCTTAATCTAAATCCCGTCTTAGGCCGGCGCATCTTTGTGAACAGTTTAGGGGGAATAAGTTACTGATGCCTGTATAATCGCTTGCTTAGACTGCCAATTTTATCATGAGGCAGCCAATAGCCACAGAAAAAACGGGGGTCGATTTCGCTGCACGAAAGGGCTTGGTTATGCAACTTACAAATACTAACTAAAATGATAAGAAGTGTACTATAGTAGTTTTCCATATCTTCCATATTTTTGTACTTATTTCCAAATGAAACACTTTTTTTCAGACAGTCGGATTTATCATCGCTTGCTCGCCTATCAGGTGACCGCTGTCAATCAAGTGAACCACAATTGCACTAGAGATGGAATTTAGCCTGCATTTATTTATAGGATATTTAAACTTATGTAAATGTACCCTTATATTATTGTAAAGGCCTGACGAAGAACCGAAAGCTTAACTTCACCAATACTGATTTCGAAAATGTGTACATGGGTATCGTTGCTGATCTTAAACTCTTATTTCCCCAAATCCCGCCTGGTTTACTTCAATAAACCATATTGAACATGGACGTTTCCATAGTAAAAGACGTTTTGAGTTTCATATATGTGCAAAATACCAAAATAACAAGACCAATTTTACGCTTAACTGCTCACTCAAATTTCGGTCACGGCATTGCATGAGTTAGGTTCTCTAGTGTATTTGATTATGACTTCTAATGAAGCATGTTTGGCGAATGCACTAGTGGCTGAGCCTTTACGATATTCCCAAAGTATTACTCATAAATCGGGATCTCTGTGTTTGGTTTACCCCTGAGAAAATAATTAAGCTGTTAGCGGATATTTTCTTGACCGTGAAAAAGGTCTCCTTTCGCATACACCTTTTCCCACGAGAATGGTGCTGGACTTCCGGTCCAATTGTGCTAGAACGTGGAAGTTTGCTACTTACCTCCAGCTGCTCTATTCCTGTCAGTTTATATTTAAAACTGCGACACCTTTAGTTTGAAATGGGGCTCAATACCCATCAAGATGTAACTTTTAACAACAACGTTTTTCTTGTCTTGATCTAGTAGTGCCCTTCTGGATTTATTGGACTCGGACAATTTGTGAAAATCAGGGCCAAACTTTATGCCGATTTTTGGAACTAAATATGCGTCAAGTGTGTCAAAACACTTTCGACGCCAGAAAAATCATTTTTTTTTGTTTTTAAGTGTTTTACATTCAAAAGACAAATTGTTGAACATGAATTTTCTATCCGTAGAACCCTGGCAGTTTAGTACAATTAGGTGGGATGTTTAAATGCATTGGATATTTTGTTAATAGAGAACTCAGTTTGATAAACGGAAAAATAATTTTCCTTATTTAGTCAGCATATTCCTAAGCACAGCAGTAAATGGTGATTAATAGTAAAAACTCCAGCTGCTTTGAAAATGTTTTGTGGCCACTATGATGCACGTAAATTCCTTCACTATCGACGATCGAACTCATTCCAGCGAAAGATAGACTGACAAACTTAAAAAGTTTTTTTTTTAATATTCGAAGAATTTATAATACGTCTTTTGTGTGTCATGGATAAATCCTTTGTAGGTCAGTACATTTATAGGAAATGTTTTGAAAAAACCAATGTTTAAGTAATGGGCGGTTCGTGTTCGTAAATTTGGAATAAACTGTCATTATCTAGGTGACATATTTCACATCAAAGGGGCGAAGCGTGATCGAAACTAACGAAAATAAATATGCCAGGCTCATTTGTTCATTAAATTCAGTTTAAATATTTAAATGTGTGATTGACCCTATTTGTGATAAAGCACATTCCCAATAAATCATTCGATGCGGTCTTCAAAGCATTAAGACTTTGTCACAAAGAAAACTGCATTGATTTGTTCATCGAGTTTTCGAGACAAGGTGGGAGCTGATTTTTCAGCTAAAATTGCTTGACGAAAAAGTATTCTCTGCTGTAGAATGTAACTACAAGACGAAGAATTTTCCAGGTAATTTCGAAATGCAAACGGTGCTACGGGCTACTTCTGTGGTCATAAGAAGCGAGTGATTGGACTGAAGTCAAACCGTTTGTGGCACTCTTCCGACCGCTAAGGTGCACCTACCTTTCGCAGGTAACCCCAATGTTAACTTTTCGGCCAAAATCAGACTGGCAATCACACAAATTCGAAGTAGGTATTCGCCAAACTTCTCCTGTACAGCGCGCTCCATTGGTGGCCTGAGTGAGCGCTTGCACAACACAACCTATCCGGGTGTGATTTAAAAAAAAATAATATTCAAATGGAGGAAAAGTTTTACAATCTTTCAAGGTGACAAGATAAAGGTGAAGATTTGGGTTGTTATTCGGAAAATCAAGCCCATACAAGTGATGACTCAGTGATTAGCCATCATCCGTAAATAACTGATGATCAATGATCAATTAGCTGATCTATCCGATAAAATGTTAAACCAAATTCGAAAAACAGGTCATCCATCAGAACAGATTACTAAAGAGGACTTAGCAAACTAATTGTCGTTGAATTTGATCCAATTTTTTTTAACACCTCACGATGAGCTACTTAAGGGATACCTGCACATAAGGCACGCTATATAAATGACCACCTGACTAGCATGCATTTTTCCCCTGGATGTTTGATCTACCTATAACTTTGAAGAGCAAATACGCATACATTTTCTTTCTTGCAAAGATTGAGGTTCAAATTATGTCGTCTTCAGGTTTTAAGCTTAAAAAGGGTATCTTTTGATTTTTTTATACATATTTTAAATTACCGAGTTATTTTGAATCCGTCCTTACGTTTAACTTGCATTCAGCATTTCCAATCTACATGCTGTCTTATTCAATCTAAGGATAATCAATTTCCCCAACGTTACTACGAAACAGTCATATAGTGGTCATTAAATAAGCAGTTGCTGTGAACCATATTATACCCCGATAAGTAACATCGAGAAATGGACAGATACAATGCATTATTAATGAACATTTTACGGACTTAAAAACGCTCATAATTAGAAACTTGTTTTGAAATGAAAATTACTCATAATTCAAGGATAAATTTGAAGAAGACTTACTTCTCAAGAAAGAATAGTTTTGCGCAAATTTTCTATATCATATATCGGAATTTATAATGAAACCGAAAATCAATGAGAAAGTTCACACGATGTACGTAGTTATTTTTTACACAGTGCTTTTTGCAGACGGTCCGAAAGGAAGCTCGTTCAAATGAAGGCATCCTTAGGTGACTATAACGTCCTGTGATGATGCTACTCAATGACTTCAGATCGAACACCCCTTTTAGAATTTCGGTTAACATTTCATGACATGGCAAACCTACTGTACCCAAAACAACCAGGCCTAATTGTCTCCGGAAAGTATGCACACTGCGAAAAATAAACGTGTCAACGTGCGCTGGCAGAGAACGAGGAGCTTCTAAAGTCAAAAGTGTGTGTGCGAGAGAGCGAGAGCCATGACTACTAAAAAAGACTTTACAGCCACTCCGAAGGCGATGACAGTAATTGCCTCGCCGAGCTGAGTGCCAATTGTTGATGCTTCTAGCCACGGCCATAGAGCATGCGTGCGCATGGTTTGCGGCCAATCATTGAAGAGAAAAGTATCGATCGGCATCACGTTGCCGTCTAGCAAGAAACTGGGACACGCCGAGCACACCATTCAGTGGCAGAACGGAGGAGAGCAGGTTTGGTCACTGTCGCACGCCAAGAATACGGACACAAATGGACTCGTTTATGAGTATGTCGAATGTCCAGGTTTGAGGCCATTTTTACGTAAAGAAAAAAATTCAATGTATGGTAATAGATGCAAGTAGAGGTCAAAAAGGCCAGCATGATTTGTGAATCCGGCAATAATTTGAACCTATTGCAAGAAAAATACCTATTTGATTGATTTTAAAATGAGGAAAAGTTGAAATTAAAAGATGAACTAAACAATATGAGTTTTGTGAAAGAAATTGAAAGAATCTGCAGCGGAAATAGGTTTTGTAAATTTTTTTTGAAATTCGGCATTCATTAGTCGATAAACGTATTCCGTTTGTCAGTGCTCACAGTTTTTTAAGCATTAGTTGAACTTACTGCGGCAAAATTGCGATTACCTTATGATCATCTGTTCTTTGGGTCCCGATCTATACTCTTCGTGCCTCAACCTCCAAAACCAACGTTAATAGGGCATGAAGGAGTACCAATATGTATTTTGCGAACGTCATTAATTAAACAATCTCGGTGACCAAACTGGCACCTATTTAACTACAAGCGAATACATAAGTGATTGTAAGTATGCAATTGAAAACGTACCTAGGAGTCTCATTTTTTCCAGGAAGTTTCTCTTCTTGGTTCGTTCCTTTGCCAGGGCTTTAGAGGACCTGATTCTCTCACCGGAACATAAAATATTAATGCTTAGTTAGTAAGAGGGGTTTTCCACGGTAGACGACACGTTCTCTTGTTTTTCATCTTACCAACTCAGTCGGTTAAGAGGATTTCGATATGTACCTCTGGAGGCAGTACGGGTTGCAATAAAATGATGGAACAGAGAAGGAAACCGACTACTTAATATAGATAAGATCTTATTTTAGCAATTTTGAAGGAGAAATATCAATGCACTTTAAATGAAAGTTACCGACAGATATAAGCAAACAGGTGTTCTGGCTCTGGATTCACTCGTTCGTATTTTCACACTGATCGTAGCCCAGACCAATAACAACGGCCCTATGCTAAACCCTTCTAACCGTAACCTTAAATTTAAAGTCAACTTTCCAAAAAATTGGTCACAAGACCTACTATGATATGTGAATGGGGGGGAAGTGGGGTGGGATAATGTATAATCGTGTCAATAGCAGCGTGGTCATTTTCGGTTGAATAATTTTTTATTTATTTAGTCAGTATAAGATGCCTTCTTCTGTGTCATAGTTTTTAATGTGTTATCACCCTCATCTCCTCCCCGATTTATTGCTGAGAAAGCTTTTTGAGTTATGATGTTTTTGTGTTGTCATGGTGTTATTTCGGCTTACTGTTCGCTAGTATAGGCTGATTTAATTTGCAAAAATTAAAACCTATTCTTCAAGAAAGGGCGTTATATGCAGCTTGGCGCGATAAGATACATTAATATACCTTTCTTTCGATTATTAGATCATAAGAAAATATGCTTCGCTACCAAATGAGTACCAGAACGAATAATATTTTTTACGTTGCAAAAAGTTGCATCAGCAGGCCGGTTGGCGAGCATGCACATAGGAAGATACCCTTGTCTGGGTAGTATAAAAACTTCCGCAGTTTCGCACCTATCCACCATAAACACAATCTAGTCCGTAACTTGGTACCTGGGTGAGAAAAAGTCATTCCGTAGCCAATATCGAAGCAAAGCTTAGAAATATCTAGAACTTGCAAAAGAGGAAGGGTAGCTGTTTTATCGAACTAAAAAGTGTTTTATTTATATGGTAAGTAGACGCTTACCGATCGGTTACAGGACTCACTCGTCCCGTTGTGCCTTGGAGCTAACTCTCGAGCCCCGCCAGCTGGCTGGCTGATGACAGCCAATAAGCCAGAAATGGCCATTCCAGTCTCCCTTGTCTTTGTCGTTCATGTTATTCTGCCTATATCCTTAGCTGCCTTGCGGCTGCTGGCGGGGCTCGAGAGTTAGTCCCAAGGCACAACGGGACAAGGGAGTCCTGTAACCGATCGGTGAGCGCTTCTTAACATAGCTTATATTCCCGATCAAAACCGGCAAGATATCGAGCTCGTGGCGCAGTGGGTAGAACGTTAGTCATCTGCCTAACAGGTTGCGAGTTCAAGTCTCCGGCGTCGCAGCGCCTGGGGTTGGGTATGGCTGGCTGATGACGGCTAATAAGCTAGAAATGGCCTTTCCAGTCTCCCTTGTCTTTGTTGGTTATGTTATTCTGTTTTATTTCTAGTCAACTCATCTACGAGTAGATACGCTGCTCCTTGAATATAAACTTCGTTTAAGTTTTTGAGCACCTGCTTACAGAACCCTATCAGTCGTATTCTCTTGAACATATGAAGCTTCCTTCGCAGTTCGATAGTAATGTTTAACATAGAAATTATATTAATTGTTTTGAGACCAAGTAATGAGGAAAATAATTTTGAATCAATTCCTGAACATTTACATGACCGCTTCAATGATACCATCTTTACAATGAAGTGCGTACAAATATACCTCAAAATAATGAGCTTATTTCTCTGCTTTATTCTCTGATTTTCAATGATCCAAGTTATCAAATAAACGATTATTGACCAGGTGGTAGACCTCATTATGTTACTTAGTCCTTAAAAAATTGAGTTACAGTTTAAATTTTTATCTTGAGCAGGAACATGTGAATTAGTAAGAATGTTCTTGAAGCTTAGATTTATGTGCCTGCAGTCTATCCAGTCGAAGTCAACGTTCCCTGCCTTCATGACTGAACTAACAAATCAAGCGTTAGAAATAGAAGGAGGGCTTCCTTTTGTGCCTACTAGCGGCATTCGTGGTCTCTTCGGGCACAGAATTCAGACATGTACAAAGTTCTGAAGAAGCGCAGCCAAATTCGCCTGGAGGACGAAAATTAGAAATACTCATACAGCAAAATGCGTTGGAATATGACTGTCCGCTTTCCAAAGAGTCGGGATGTAGTTGCGGCAAGAGCGGAGTTTTTATTTGGTTTAAGCTTGAAAGGGTTCTTCTCACAATGGACTGCACAATGAAACCAACACGGTGAACAGCGTGGTTGGAGCGCGTTTTTTTCAATTCGACAGATTGTTAGCATTTCTTCGTTTTTTTTAAGAACTCTGAATTGTTTGAAACTGGCAAGGTTTGGAACCAGACAAAATTTCGGCCGTGTTTGCAGTGCGTGTGGTGGGTTGGCACGGCGCCTGAAGAGACCAAATACAAGCTGGAGAAATCTCAACTAATCGATAAGATCAATGAACTTAAACAATATGGTCACTAAATTTGCAATCGCTAAAACAGAAACTAATTTAGATGCACTCGTAGATGCTGTTTAGCGAGCACATCTGTCCACCATGTTCATGTTGGAGATAGAAATGACAGGTTGGCTTTCCATCGTAGACTTCCTTTTGAGGAGAAGGCCTGACGGTCGTATCCAAAGGGGAATTTATTGAAAGAAAATCTAGGCTGGACAGTATAAAAACTTCTACAGTTTCGTACCTTTTCAATATAAACGTAATCTAGTCCATTTGATGCGCAAAGGGTGAAAAGAACTCGTTCCTTAGCCAATCTCGCAGAAGGGCTTACAAATATCCAGAACCTGCTTCGCGAGAACGTGTATCCGAAAAGATTTATTACAGATAATATCATCGAAAGACCAGTAAAACTTGCCACATGTGATAAAGAAAATAAAACACTGTTACTTAAAGTGCTCCTTCAAGCGGATGCGGCTAGTGAACTCCTAAAAAATGCCGAAACCAAGCCACTACACAAACCTTCCCAGCAGCGAGACTTCAGATAGTGTTCTCAACCAACCCAATTTCAGGAGGCGAAGGTAAGCATAGGCAGCAGCTCAGACCAGCTCCATGCGCATGTACTCCTTTACTTGCTCCTGTTGAGCCGGTTACATTGGTCGCACGAGTCGGCATCTATCCAAACTAATACGGTATCACCTCCCAGCATGGCTGGGTAAGAGGGTGACAAGAGCATACGATAGTTCGACCGTCGTAGTCCGACGATGTCCACCGTATGCTTCATGGAAGGGTGGAGCAGGGACGGTGACTTGCGCGTGAATTAGTTTTAAGTGATAGTAGCCTTGCGCTGCAGCTACCGCACTCTCTCCTCCTCTCCCACCTGAACCCGGTGTCAAGGCAGAGTCAAGAAGACCGGAGGCGGGAGAGGACGCAGGTGGCTGGCGCGGCCGGGTCCCCTGAGTCCTTGCTGCTCCTAGGCGTGCCACCGCACCTTCCATGTTCGGCATTTGTTAGCGGAGCGCAACCCGAATAACGCATGCCGTGCCCTGATGTGGCTCCCATGTTGGTCCAACGCATCTACCACGTGACCCGTTTAGGGGGCACTGACAAGAGCATACACAGAGCCAGTCTCGCAAAATTGTTGAATCTGGGCCTCGTATGGACCCGAAAGAAACTTTCTATGTGATTTATAAGGTCCACCAAGCTACACCGAATCACTTGGTCGGGGTCTGCTAGCAACAGCAGAAGCGGCCACCGTCGGGTTAAGGAAGCCGGCTTTGTGAACACAAACGACACTCCTGCAAGCTCCGCGCATAACCTGGCCAAAATTAATTTAAATACTTGTACGCATCCGTGCCCTCTATCTGCTCTCTCTCCCCGTTCTCGCCTCGATCAAAACAAGGATAATCTTATTTTCGCCTAACCAGGTGTCTCTTTTTACTCCTCCTCACAAATCATACGTATCACTTGTATGAGAAGACGAACATTATTGATCGCATGTAGGCCATTCTCATATAAATGTACCGGACGGAGGAGAATTTATCGTAAGCACGCGTGTCTTAGCTAACTGTTCTTCTGAATTTTATTAACGCTTTGTACAAAAATATATTTGAAGTTGTAATGGCATAAAGAACAGATAAAAATGCATACTACTTAAGTAGTCATTACTAGGGCAGATATCATTTTGCAGGTGGCAGAAAAGAAATGCTTTATAAATCCAACATCCTAGTTGTCTGAAATAGCATGCGATTATGTAATCCTTCATAATCAAAATCACATTTCAGAATTTCATTTAATTTTCCATTATATCTGTCAATGCGTGTTTATACCAAGCCAGCTATTCAATGACATTTGAAATCTTCGCTCTTCTTCCTAGCGCTTCATTTGCGAAAAAAGGCCTCTTTGTCTATACACTTTCCCGCTGATGTATATTTTGTTCCTCTGAGAAAAGGTTAACTTCGTTCAGTGACTGTTGAGAGGAAGTTACTCTTTTGATACTCACCATGGCTTTTTAGAGCAGAGACGATAAAACGCTTCGGTAAGGAGGGAAGTGTTTGCTTTGAACGTTCCATCAGATTTGAGGATCCTTTCCTGCAACTATACAGGGCATTAAACTGGCTGACATCTATCACGTTTGAATTCGCTCAAGAGTTCCCATAAAATGATTTCGTAGCGTTAACACTAAATAAAATTCAAGCACGGTTGATTGTGAAGAAGCGAAGTGCAAAGACATCAGCAAGCCCAACACCATCACCGTTCATATTTATTTCGTGAAATAAAACTTATATTTTTACGTTTTGTTGCAGTCGACACTAACAATTTAGGTCCCATTAGTTTCACCTCTATGGTGCAAATTGAAATCCTCAGTACAATTTAAAGCATGACAGATTGTTTCTACACGTCCATTAGCGTCCTTTTAGAAACAAGCCCAACGTTGCCACGTAGTTTACTTTAACTGCACTTTTTGCATATCAATTTTTGACATGATGCTTGATGTCTGCTCAAGTCGCTGCCAATTTCTGAAAGCTTTACGTTTAACGTATGACTTTCAAAGTGGAGTAGCCTTTTCTGGCCACTTTGGCCTTCTTGATTAGACGCGTCATCGGCATCTAATTGCATAGTTAAGAACAATGAATTTTGTAATTCTTTTCATATCCAGCCAAAAAACATTTATATGTGGGTATTTCCAAGCCAACCGTTTCGGAATTTTCAACTAGTTCTGATTGGTAGCCATGATCAGTCAAACGCTCTATCCTCAATGGTTACAGCATTTAACCTCTGATCAACGGGTCACAGGTTCGGGCTGTGGGTTATGCATCACCTGGGGTTGGATATGACAGGCTGATGACAGCTAATAAGCCAGAAATGGTCATTCTGATCTCCATTGTCTTTGGCGGCATTGAACATCTGGCTTGAATACTTCTAATTTCCGTGCATCTGACGATGGGGCTCGAGAGTGAGCCCAAAGGCAGAACGGGACGAGTGAGTTCCGTCAACGATCAGTGAGTATTCATTAACGAATGTCAGTAATCCTGAGTCTGTGGTTCGATAGTTAGAGCAGGTTCATGCCTCAGGCGGTGTACCACCTGGTACGGCTGGGTTAGCATGGTTTATGAGCCATAAAGATTATTCCAGTCTCCCTTATTTTTTCCAGCCCTATTCATGTGTCTGTGATTCCACTGTTGGTCATTTTACAGAAACGATAAAACGAAGTATCAAATTTAAGAGATTACTTATCTTTGCATAATATTTAGAGAAAAATACAAATTATTTCTTCTAAATTGACACGCAAATTCAAATCAGATGTTAAGATTCCCACCGTGGTTGTAAAAGACTGCGAAAAAGTGAACTAAGTCTTTGGGATATCAAATAACGTAAATGTTTTTTTATCGTGAAAAAGTAACCTGATTAGCCTCACGTACTTCTCTAAAACCCTATTCTTTGTGGTCCTTAGTTATGTACGTAATCAATTGTAAAAAGACAAAAAACAAAGTTTCGCAAGTAATATTTTCTTTTGTGGTGACAATATTACTATTCCAGTCACTGAAAAATTGTGCTAATGTGAATCTAATTGCTGGAATTTAAGAAATAGACGTGTTTGCTATAGTAGGGCCATCATCTACAGTTGGTTACTTTCTTGAAGTTTTAAATAAAACATATGTACTAAAATCTATTCAGAATATGAAAAAACAAGCCCATGTCAGGACAATAATGGACTATTTTTCGCTTTGATCTGCAAACGAATGAAAATAGTCAAGACCCCATTGAATATTACGGATAGCCGTAATAGCACTTGTTTGCCAAATTTTCCATTTGATGTCACAGATGTTACCTCCGTAGCTTTTGCGTTGAACCGGCCAACATGATCTGACTAATGTTTGCTTACTATGAATGCATTTTATATGACAAACCATGACGCTCATTTATGTTTTTAATGAAGCCGACATCCACTGAGATTTACAATTTACGGATGCTGCAACATTACAATCACAAGGACTAAGGGCCTCATTATGACATTTGGGTTGTGAAACTAAAATATCCCACGATAACTTGCCAAACATTGCACATTTCGGATAAATTCCACCTGAATTATTAAGAATCCGTGGAGGTTAAATACAATTCTTCCCTATCTTGGTATTCAAAGATTTGAAATTGATGATCTGATGAAAATTGTAAGGGACAAATGCTGGACAATTCAAAAATTACCTGGTCGGTTGCGCCATTTGGGACAGGCAACGCCCATGTATTCTTGACAAGAGTCTCAACAACATCAGCAAGGCAGCGTACATTATTGGACTGTGCCTATCATCTGATACTCGGTATACGAACCAGTCTCATTGGAATTTTGTTCATTTGGCCTCTTGGGTTAGTAAAATGCTATTCTTATCCTGTATAAAAAAAGGATACAATGTCTTTTTGTGGATAACTGTGATGCTAGGTTTTACTAACAACAACGCCCTTCAGTGTAAAATTTACATTAACCCAAGTACGTGAATTTCGGAAGACAATTGACCGTGTTAAATCGAAAATTAACTATGAGTAGTGGGAGGGCTATATAGGAGAAGGTGTGTTGAGTTGAGGCAGCCAACTAAAAAAATCAATCTGACCGAGGCACGTCACTAAACGTTCTGTTAGATTAAATGCAGTTAAAACTTTTACAATTAAGAGCCGGCCAAACTCTCCGTAACATCAGCATTCTGAAAAAACAATTTTAGTGAGCTCGTCTTATTTCTCGAATCAGTCACGCGGATCTCTCAACTTCGTAAACCAAACAGATCTTTTTTACTTGTTGGGCGTAGTGTTCATACAGGCATAACTTTGACAATTTACCGGAGAGCTCAATACGCCACAAGCTTTTGTTTAAATTGCAAAAACTTAGTTCCGCAGTAAGAAGGGAAACTTGAAATAAGTGTGGTCATAAAGTTTTGGTTAAGCAAAGACCTTGGTAGTCAGAAAGGCCAAAAACGAACGTGAAGCATGTAGCCCGTTTCCGTCTCTAACTAGGGCAAGGTTTTTCTATTTTCGGCATGGGTTGTTTACACTTATGGCTAAAATTCTTCCACCAGCATCGGAAACATTAGACAATCCCTGATGTTCTTCGCCTGAGGCATTACTGTGCAGTATCAGATAGCAAATATTTCAGACAAGGTAGGAAAGGAGATTTTTTCAGTCTAAAAGCATTCAGATTTCTCTGTCTTGGATGACTCAGCAAAAGGGCTGTTTTTCGGACCTTGAAGTCGCAACTCCTGAAAAAATAAACACACTAAAAGCGGTAATTAAAAAAACCATCTTTATAAGTTCCCATTTTGCTCTGATGGCCAGTCAGAAATCATGCTGAACCTAAGTCAGTTCTATATGTTTATCAAAACCTCAAAAATTCTAAAAATAATCTTGAATCTTACACATTGCCTCTTCTAATTTGAAGTGCGGCAACTTCATTTTGGTAAAGCTCTCGATGAAAGCTTAATCTATTCTCATACAAAAACACCAACGGATGCGTAGACTTAGTTCAGAGTACCTATTACCCTAGAAAGCCGCCGTACCACATGGTAATGTAAAATAGACACTGAATGAGGCCATTATTCGTAAGCATATTCTTTACCCAAAAAGGAAATTTGTTAAAATAAACTCGGTGAATACATAAAGTGTGCAGTGATATTTAAGTTACTTATAATTGATTAATTCAATTTATCTCATAGTCTTAGGTCGCGTAATTTCCTTTTTCGATTATTCATTATCCGGCAAATGAAGTACTTTAGGCAAACCGACCTATACCGAACATGGTTTCTGGTTTCGTTATTAACTGTGTTAAAAAAGGTAAATATTCCCATGAGCATGCGAGGTAAACCCAAGCACAATATTCTTAAGAAGTGTTGACGTTCAATTACAAAGTATTGCGATGAGGATCAACGAAGTACATCGTAATGTTGGTCGATGCATGGCGTTAGTAGACGAAATAACTAACAAAGAACATGGACAGTTAAGCGGCTACGTTGAGACCCGTTAAAATACAAACCGAAGTGAAATATATGAAGATTCGTCATTGTGTCAACTTGGTGAACGCACAGAATTTTTTTGATATACTACGAACTGGTACTATCCCTCTGACGTCAATTTTGTTTATATAATCAAGTTCAGTTTTAAATATTTTTGGACCAGACGCATATCTTATTAAATGTAACATATGAGGAACCTGAGTGTTTCAAATCCATGCTCATTATTTGTTGGTTCAAATATTTTAAAATGAGGCATCTACCTCCTTCAAGACCTGTCTAATGCATTGTGTAAATCCCAGTTTATTTGAAACAGTCTCCAGTTAGATGAAAATAAAAACAACATCTTCAAATGGTATTTAAAGGGCTAAAAATGAACCAGTGTTTCTATGAACGTATTAATACTGTAAATATAATAATTGTTTATTGGAGTATAGGAGTTCATTGAATAGTTACGGGTTTCCGTCGTCCCGTTCTGGCTTAGGGTTCACTCTCGAACCCGACCACCAGCCACACACCGACTAGTAGTAGTAAAGGCAGCTGAACAAGGTCGACAAAGACCAGGGAAATGGTCTTTCTGGTTTTTGGTGGTAACGGTATGCCACCTGTAATAATTGTCTTCAAGTGGCTATTAGCACTTTTTAAGAGTACATAAGAAAGCCCATGATCATTAATTAATAAAATATGACCCCAACACAGAAAAATTTATAAGGTCCTTTTAAATAAAACAAGAGCTAACCTCCTCCAAGGTATAGCACATTCAGCCTGCTGTTTGCGCTTTAGCAAAGTCAAAAGATATGCCTGAATAGGTGCAAATTTATTCGGTTTCGCGATGTCCACGTTAACTTTAATATGAGTCCATATTATTTAGGTTACGTTTCTCTCTGGCAGTGCTGTATCACGAAAACGTTTACCTTAGGTGATGTGTCCAGCCAATGCGGTTTCACATACCTGCATTAAATGACTTACATGAAAACAAAAGCAAATTTTCTGTTATCTGAAGGGAATTATTTCTTGCTTATATTATTTTTTGTCTCTAATAAAACGTGCTCATCTTTTATTGGCGTACGAAATGTCTTAGACCTCAACAAAATTCGAGTTTTCCCAGTTATGCCATGTTTTTCTTATTAAAAAATAGTTGAACTGTAGCCATCTCTAGCAAAAAATCTTTCTTTGCCTCGATTCAAATCAACGTACAAAATCAACACCCTCAACGATGCGTTTTACTGCCCCATCAAATTTCAAACTCAGCATTTCACGAATAAGACAATTTTTATGTTTAAATGGTAGTTGTTAAGTTTAAAAAGTAAAAAAATATAACTTGTTCTAGTTTATTTATTTTTTGGGGTTAGTGTTAATATATAAATGAATGAAACTGCAACGGAAAATATAGCCAAGTCTGTACTGCTTACGAATTTTTCGCTTTTTGACAACTTTTTCGATGTCATTTCTGTAAAAATAATCTGACCTGGTGCTGAATTTGTTGTCTTGTGCAATGCCAGACATTTGTTTGGAAAGCCACTGAAAAAGTGCAAGCTGAAGGAAGAAGCGTTTGGCTGTAGGGTAAGTGCAAAATGTATTCGCAGTTGAACTCTTGGATAGTCAAATAAATGTGCTGAAACCTTTGCTATCAGGCCTTATCATGCTGATGTCTCTGGACTTGACCGCGCGTTCGTTTTTCCCAAGCAGCGTCATTTCAGCGATGCAGTTGAGCTGCATATCGATTTTTGTCTACCACCTGGTTCCAATAAAGCATTTCGCCGATTCCGCGCACGTTAATCTCGTTCCTTTGATCCACTTGTGAAAAACTCGGCAGCCTCGGTGGGATTCGAACACAAGCCAGCAAGAGGAAGGTTATAGTACAGCCAATGCTCTAGCCGACTGAGCTACGAGGCCCCACCGAGAGCCGTGAGTTTAACCACACTTGGATCAATTTACCCGCCCAGCCTACTGCAACGGATGGAATTATTCAAAGCTGCCAAAATCCTCTACTAGTAAATCCCGTTGTTTACACGATGGAGATATCTTTTTCGGCCAAGTTTTTGCTTGCCAATCATCACTTCATCTATGGCTTACGCTGCATCTTATTAACGTCGATTAAAAATTTCGCATTACCAAGGAGTGTGACAAAGAAGTGTTTTTGTGTTCACAGCTGATTTTTGCTGCTCAATTTAATAAGTAGTAGCAGAAGTATTAGTAGTATTATAAGTAGTGGTAGTAGTAGTAGTAGTAGTAGTAGTAGTGAGGCACCGATCTTAGCTGTCTTTGGAAGAAACATCAGATAGATACGTTTGAAGGTTTAACACTTTTCGTCTTTTTCAAGTCATTAAAGATTTTCTGATTATGTCAGCGCATTTATTCGCCAATTCTCTGGTAGTTTGCAGATCTATTTTCAAAAGTACATTCGAACGTTTGCCATCGAATTCATTCGGTCATCCAGAATGAGGGATTCGTTCGATTCGAGCTTGACAATTGTAGATTTGGTCAGCCGAATTTCAGCGGTAGCTGCAGGCAGTTTACCCTCCATACAAAGCCCAACTGTCACTAACAGCTCCAGCAGTTTGAGCAAGGGCGAAAGGTTGCAGCTGTTCAAAATGCTCATTTTTCACAAATTGACCCTTGCACATCCTAATTGCAGGATGGATTAGGTTGATAGAAACTGGAACATTTAATCTATCCGATGTTCCAATTTAGTTGTAATCTATTGTGGCCAATCCGGAACAATTGAAAACTGGCGATGCAGCGACTAGACTAGCTATCTCAGGTAGTCACGTACAAGATAGTTCAACCGTCGGAATCTGACAAGGTCGACCGTGTACAGCGGGACAAGCTGGCACGGGGACGACGATTTGCGCTGCGTCTACCGCACTCTTTCACCCCCCCTCCACCTGGGCTAAGTGTCTTGACCAAGTCGAGAAGACCAGAGGCGAGGGAGAGAGCACGTGGCCGGAGCTGCCGCTAAGCGTCCTACCACACCTGGTTGGGATCTCCCTGTGTGGGAGTGCCATAAAGGCCACATTTATAAGAAACCATTGTGGCCTGAACCTCAGTCTGTCAGTTGGCCATTCCACAAAATCACTCGCTGGGTTGACCTCGTGGTCCGAGTTGTCTCATGCGCTTACTAGACAGAAGATACACATAACTATTTACCATAATGATAGAACAGATACTAGGTACTAGCCCAGACACGCATGTTTGGCCGATCTTATTTCGCTGCGTAATGTAACTGCGAGTACTTCGGTCGGTTCCCTGGCGTTACCCGTGCGATGTTTTGGTTTTTGAATTCCAGTTTCCATCCTACCTAATTTAATGTTCGAGGAAGTTAAGTAAGACAGGACGGAAACTAGAGGTCATAAACGAGTAAAACGCAGTCTGCATGATAAATAATAACCTATTTGTATTATATTGACTGCCTGTTGTCAGAGGCTGATGAATTTTTGCTCAAGTAGCCTAATTCGTTTTCGAATGGAACTTAAATGTCTTGTTTCAAAGGATTAATTTCGTCCAAATTTAGGCAAACAAGAGGACACTGGAAAGAACAGCGAAATTGACCCCTGTGCATCAAGGAATCTTCGGTAGTTCCTGGAGGCATAACAAGCAGACGAAGCTTACTAAGTATACCAAGATACATGCCAATGGAATTTTTCAAGTGCCATTGTACAATTTAAGAGAGCACGTATTTTTCCGCTATTCACACACTTGAGCAAAAAATATGAGGAGGAAATTGCTCATGTTTTTTCGCTAGATAGGTGTAAAACGTAATTTTCGTGTACTTCAGGAATAAAATTACTTGTAACTTAATAGCAGATAAACATGAAACTGATATAGGATATATTGATTACCTGCATAAACCTGAAAAGGAAATCTTTGATGGAGATAAGAAAAATGGCGTTAACTTCGAGGATATTCCGATAAATGCACTTCTTAAATTTAAGTATGCTAGAAAAATATTTATAAACTTTAAACTCTAAGCTATTTACGTTTGCAAACAAAGCAACGTGCAGCATCTCTCAGGGCAGAGTGCATTTAACATTCGAAGAGGTCAAAATGTTCACGGAGGAGACAATCATGTGAGCCGTGAGCTGCTTGGTGTCCAGACCCGCGGAGTGACCAACCAGCCCCAAATTATTTCTTGAAACTTTGCTTAAGAAGAGTATTAAGCCACGTGAAAAGGCGCAAGCCAGCATAGATGCCAGAGTTTTATCACCATACCACCTGCTGAGTCATAGTTAGGTAAAAACTCGACATTAGATCATGTTGCGGAAAGTCTCTACTCTGCTTCCGATGGCGAACGACAATTTTAGCATTTACACCACCAGCGTGAAGATGGAAGCTGTTAATAAGGATAGGCAAGTGGTTGCATGAAACGGTATGCTTAATATAGCACATTTATATATATATATATATATATATAAATATATATGATAGTGTGTGGCACACCGATCTGCATAAGGAACATATGTGTTCCGTTGTGCCCTGGAGCTCAGACTAGAGCCCTCGTAGGCGGTCGCAAAACGACGTGTAGCATATGTTGATAAGGTGGAACCGACAAAGACAAGGGAAACCGGAATGGCCATTTCTGGCTTATTAGCCGTTATCAGCCAGTAATACCCAACCCAAGTGTGGCACACCTGGGATTCGAAACCACGACCTTTGGTATTTGAGTCGAACGATCTACAGCCTTATCAACATATGCTACACGTCGCTATGCGACCGCCTGCGAGGGCTCTAGTCTGAGCTCCAGGGCACAACGGAACATACATGTTCCTTAAGCAGATCGGTGAGCCCCACACTATCATCATATTCCCGATCACAACGGACAAAAACAACGAGCCCATGGCTCAATGGTAGAGCGTTCGACTCAAATACCAACGGTCGCGGGTTCAAATCCCAGGTGCGCCACATTTCGGATTGGGTATGACTGCCTGATGACGGCTAATAAGCCAGAAATGGCCATTCCGGTCTCCCTTGTCTTTGTCAGTTCCACCTCATCAACATATGCTACACGTCGCTATGCGACCGCCTGCGAGGGCTCAAGTCTGAGCTCCAGGGCACAACTTAACATTCGAATCCCAGGTTTGCCACACTTGGGATTGGGTATGACTGCCTGATGATGGTTAATAAGCCAGAAATGGCCATTCCGGTCTCCCTTGTCTTTGTCAGTTCCACCTCATCAACATATGCTACACGTCGCCATGCGGCCGCCTGCGAGGGCTCTAGGCTGAGCTCCAGGGCACAACGGAACATATATGTTCCTTAAGCAGATCGGTGAGCCCCACACTATCATCATATTCCCGATAAAAAATCGACAAAATAAACCAGGCCGTGGCTCAATGGTAGAGCGTTCGACTCAAATACCAAAGGTCACGGGTTCGAATCCCATGTTTTCCACACTTGGGATTGGGTATGACTGGCTGATGACGACTAATAAGCCAGAAATGGCCATTCCGGTCTCCCTTGTCTTTGTTGGTTCCACCTCATCATATATATATATATATATATATATATATATATATATATATATATATATATATATATATTCCGAATGTTCGAGAATATGCGAGGCCCAGGTAATTGTATTGAAGAAGACGGGAAGGCGTTCTCTGGGACCAGAATTTTATTCATCCGACGTTTCGAACTCTCACGCGAGCCCATCGTCAAGGAATAAAAGACTGTACAGCTCAGTGCTTATTTAACTCACCTCTGCCGAGTATGACCTTCATCATGATGGGCCGCAAGGTGGTTACTTGCATATTTAAGCACGATTTCCGCTGAAGAGTCCTTTCGCTGGACGCTTGTTGCGAGTCCACCATCACTGAGTCGTTGTATGTTCACGTCTAGGAATGGTATTGTATCCCTTGTTTCAGCTTCGTGTGTAAATTTTATGGTCGGGAAGACCCATTCAGACTCTGGTGCAATTGCTCAACGTCACAAGTCTTTATGATATGGAAAGTGTCATCTACGTAGCGGAGCCACATCTTTGGTTTGAAACGTTGTAAGACGCCTTCTTCTAGTTGCTGTAAGACTAGTTTGACAAGTAGCCCCGATATTGGAGAGCCCATTGGGGTGCTGATAGTATTTGCCATCGAATTGACAATAGTTCTTAAGGCAGAGCTTAAGCATGTCTGAAACGTGCTGCTTTGGAATGCCGATAGGATTTTCCTCTAGACATCGCTCTATGCTGTCAATGGTCAATTCATGCGGTAAAGAGGAAAACAGAGAGACAACGTCGAACGATACAATACATTCGTCAGGACTTACTTGAACTCCTTTAATTTTCTGTAGGAATGCCTGCGAGTTTCTGACATTGTATTGTGATCCATCACTGAGGTGCTTTAGTTTCCTGCATAGCCGTTTGGCAAGATTGTAAGTCGGGGATCCAATAAGCGGTACCATGATCCTCAATGGTGCATATGGTTTGTGCACCTTTGGAAGGCCATATGCATGTGTGACATGGGGGTCACTGAGGGTCATAAATCTGGAGTCCTCGGGGTTAATGCGTTTCAATCGAGAAAGTTCATTAACTTTCTTCTTTATAGCAGCTGCCTGTTTTTTCGTTGGGTCCGCATCAAGTGGGGTGTACGCTTCCCTGTCATTGAAGATCTGGTTTGCCTTGTTGACGTAGTCGGTCTTGTCCATGATAACAGTTGCGCCACCTTTGTCAGCAGGCACAATGACTATAATTTCATCTGTTTTCAGTGATTTCAATCCATTCGCTTCTTCGATTGCTAAGGTTTGATGATGTTTCCTTTTCCGAAGGAGACCAGTGGCGCAGCTACGTATGTCTGCACGTATGTCCTCGTGGACGGTGGAGGTCAGCAGAAGCGATTAAAGATTGGCTGGGAAGTTTGTCGGTGAAGCATCGGCATGGCTGAATTTTATTCCCCTAGATAGGAGGTTTATTTCAGCGGATGTTAGATTCCTTTTGGAAAGGCTAACAACCCTCGTCGGCATGCAGTTTTAATTTTTAGAACGGAGAAGAGATTTGAGTTTCTCTTGTAGGTCGGTTCGTTTCTTCATTCTGGCGTCCTTGGTGGTGTCAATTATCCTTTGCAGTACTTCTTCGAATAGGTTCCCGGGAAGACATGAAAAGCACCGGTTTTGAAGGTCGGCAATTGTGGCTTCGAAGCGGCAAATACGACGGTGGATGTTGGATATAACAGCACTTAAAACGCGGAATCCATATTTGCGTGCGAGTCGTCTTCCAGTCCCATTGGGTAGAGTGGGCTTGAATCGAAAAGACTTCGGAAGGATACCGCGATCGCGACAGCGGTGGAGGAAATTTAGTTGTTCGTAAGTCTTCGACTGTCTCTGTGCGAATTTCTCGCAGCGTCTGGTAAGGATAAGCGTTTGACGCCCATAAATATGTTGAATAACGGAGGTGGTTTGCATCCCGAGATAGTATAATTAAAAGAAAAATGCCCTTCGGGAAATGGAGTTGTACTCGTAAATTTTCAAGTTGGTGACACAAACCCGTCGTCAGACGAAATGAACAGAGGAGAAAGTGAAGTGGCGCGACAGGACAGATAGTGACAAACACACAGCTGGTGTGAGTGGGTGGTGGGTGGACCATTAATCGGGGCATTTTTTCGGACAATGGAGGTGAGGAGAAAACAAGTACATTGGCTTGTTTGGGAGGGGGAGGTGGGCGGCGAGTAACTACGGCCGGCTAGATTATCGATCATGGTTCCGGGTTGGATTTAGGGGTCACTGCGTCGGTTGGAGGTGTCGGAATGTTTAATTGCGGTTCACCATGTGTGAGGTGGGGTTGGCGAAAAGTGAGATTAAAAGCCGCAAGGATTAGCAGTCGTTGCTAGGACGTGGGCGCTCGTTAGTAAATCGTGCTCGTAATCCTTCGTAATAAGCATCTACGTCGACGTGGCGGTTAATGCTAGTTGAGCATTTTTCTTTTAATTATACTATCTCGGGATGCAAACCACCTCCGTTATTCGTATATATGTATATATGTCCTGCACTTAATAATTTCAGAAATTATTTACCCGATATATATATATATATATATATATGCCTATCATCTGCATATTTTTATCATCCTCAAAACTACATTTTTCTAAAGAAATTTATACCCTTATTTGACTGAATTTGTCTCACAATAACCCCATTATCAAAAGAAAAATAAGGTGCTATTTCTCGAAAAAGCAGATTATTTAGGTGACCTTTCAGATTCTCAGTTGAACATACCATCAGTGACAGTTGTAGATATTGGTTGAGAACCTATAACGCCATACCAATGCACTTCGTGTGTCAGCAACCGCATACTCTTCTGAACTGTTGGCTGGACCTCGCCAATTCGCTCCTATAGGCAACTCGTTCTCGTTACTACCACGCAAGCAGAAATCCTTAACCGCGATACACGGGTAAGCCACAATTTTGCTTGTGTGCACAGGGCAGAGGTAAAGACAGTCACGTTCTGTCTGCCTGTCCTATGACACAATTAATCTTCCTTTTCGCTTCACAGCTAACCCACGTCTATTTTCGGTCTGATAGACTGATAGAAATCTGGGCCTGAAAGGTCACTACCCTCTGCCAGACGGACTTTGGTCTGATCCAAACAGTCTATAAATGAGCCCATTTGATAATGACAATGTTTGGGGATGGAATGCAGACAGATAACAAATATCTCCCGAAATAAGATGCCCAAGCCAAAGAAGACACATGGGTCACCATAGAGCACATCTAACTAGACAGAAAGAACCCTTTTCAGGTGCAAACTAATGTTATATGATGTGGTAAACAGTCTACTAGGAGAAAACAAAATTTCCACTTTCTCAGTTGTGCATATCTGTAAATAGCAAGACATGAGGGGGGAATTTACTTCCTCTCGAAATACGCGTTGACTTCTCTGCTTGAAAGATAGGATATACAGAAGCTGCCCATCGTCTTAAGGTACAAGAATACCACCAATTCTGGCACCTCAAATCTTCTAAGTGGTGTACTGTTTTAAGCAGTTAATATTTTCCTTTTATGACTGGAGCTAATATGTGGATTTTATAATGATAATGTATTCTTGTAATGAATGTATTATGACTTACAATCTCCCAACCGAAAATCCGCCTGCTCAAAAGTGCTAACCCGAATGAGGAGCACATTGAAGTTTAAAATGCATGCTTCTTTCTATTGATCTTCGCTGCTGGTTTAAATTCGGTAATATTGCCATAATAATCTGTGCAAAGATAAGTTTATTTTACTCATTTACGGATCATTAGAAACTTATTAAAAGTTCCTTCTGGAAGAGAAAATTGTTCAGATATGAAAACAACTGCGAAGGTACGATCGTTCGAAGTATAATTTTATTTTCACACACCCCACGTGAAACTGTTATCAAACACCATCAGATAAGGATAACGAGTCACAATGATGATAATATTTAGAGTTCGCTGTCGATATGCTTCACCCCAGCGAACAAACTTCTTAGTTCCTAAATTCATTGTAGATTGAAATGCTGCGATACATCGTTTACTGCCTACAACCGCGCCGTTACTTGGGACAATTAAATCACACCTTATTGGTGTGATAATTACTCGCACATTTGTCTCATCGATACTGCATGGTAAACGGTGTTTTCTCGTAAGCCGGTTGTGTGTCAAACTATGAGGCTCAACGCTGAATATGGAGGGGCGGATAATTAAGTTTTATAATAGACCAAAGGTCGCGGGTTCGAATCCCAGGTGGTTAACACTTGGGATCGGGTATGACTAGCTGATGACGACATATGAGCCAGAAATGGCCAGTCTGGTCACCCTTGTCTATGTCAGTTTCACCATAACAAAATATGCTACACACGACGCTATGCGACTGCATGCGAGGGCTCTAGTCTGAGCTCCAGGGCACAACGGAACATACATGTTCCATATGCAGATTGGTGAGCCACACACTATTATCATATCATCGATCACAACTGACAAATCAACGAGCCCGGCAAAGACGCTGCACCGTACTTCCAAAATGGGTACTATCTTAAAGCCGAGACGCGTGTTTTGCAGATGTTTTTCTTGCTGTGTGACGCAGCAAAGAAGAGTTCAGCTCCTCAGTGGGTCCCTTAGCGTTCTTTATGCGGTTTCTTGTTTATGGACTCCAGAGAATAATCAAGAAATAACGTCTGAGATTATTTAAGGCCAGACATGGTGTGAGATGATTTGGACAAGACTTTTTACGGTTTGGCCCGAAATTTCAATGAGCGTTTGGGTCAAAGTCAATCACCCACTGTGGAATAAACACGTAATACCAATTCTACAAACAAGTAGTTCACCAAGTTTTATGTATATTATATGGCAAAGATGTTCAATCGTACCTACGACATAGATACTAGCTAAAATACGAGATAGGTGTTATGCCGATGTTTCGGCTGCTGCCTGACACATCAAAAATTGGTTCGGCTCCTTGGTGGGTTTCCAAGAGTTCTCTATGCAGTTTTTCATTTATATGCATTCCAGGGAATAATCGAGGAAATAATAAATGAAATAACTAAGAATATTACATGTTGTCAGGCGCATCAAACATGAATTTTTAAAGGGTCAGACTTGAAATTTCCATGGATATTTCGGTCGAAGGCAACCATCCACTGCAGAATAACCACGCGATGCCCATTCTACAAACAAATAGATAGTCAAGTAATATGAATGTTTTATGGCAATTCATTTATACCGTTCTTCCGATATAGGTTAACGCTTAAAGCCCAGACACGTGTTTCGTCGATGTTTCTGCTGCTGCATGACACAGCAACGAGGGGTTCGGCTCCTCAGTGGGTCCCCCAGCATTCTTTATGCGGTTTCTGGTATATGGACTCCAGAGAATAATCAAGGAAATAATTTCTGAAATTATTAAGTGCAGGACATGGAGTCAGGTGATTCGGACATGACGTTTTAGGGTCACCCTCAAAATTTCAAATGTACATGTTGGTCGATGAAATTTATTCACTGTGGAATAACTACGTAATATCCATTCTACAAACAAATTGTACTGCAAGAAGTATGAATGGAAATTTGGGTTGACATCATTCAACCACTTTGGATTAACCATGTATTGCTCATTCTACAATCAAGTACTGCTACAAGTTGTTTGATTTTTTTATGGTAAAGACGTTATGCTGTACTACCGACCAAGGTACAAGCTTAAGCCCAGACGAATGTTTTACCGATATTTCTGCTGCTGCTTGACACAGCAAAGAGCACTTGGGCACCTCAGTGGATCCCCCAGAGATCTGTATGTGGTTTCTGGTATATGGGGTTTCTAATATACGAACTTCAGAGAATAATTAGCGAAAGAATTGCTGAAATTTCTAAGTCCAGGACATACAGTCAGTTGATTCGCACAGGACGTTTTAGGATCTGACCCATAATATAAATAAACATTTGGGTAAAAGACAATCAACCACTTTGAAATAACCAAGTAATGGCAATTTTCGACCAAGAAGTTCTACTAGGAGTATGAATCTTATATGGTTCAGAAATAATACCATACGTCAACGAAGGTATTAGCTAAAATCCCAAACAAATTTTTCGAGCAATTCGGCTCCGAAGTGGATCCCTAAGCGTTTTCTATACGTTTTATGTTATATAAACTAGAGGGAAAAATCGAAAAATAATTTCTTACTTTATTAAGTGCACGACATGGATTCAGGTGCTTCAGACAAAACCTTTTTTAAAATCAGACACGAAACTTCAATGAACATTTGGGTCGATAACCATCATATATTGGTGTGTAACCACGATATGCCCATTCTAGAACCAAATAGTACTACAAATAGTATGAATCTTATAAATAAAAAGACGTTATTCCTTACTTACTAAATAGGTATAAGCTAAAAGCCCAGACACGTGTTTTGCTGATTATTCTGGTGCTGCGTGACCCAGAAACGAGCTGTTCGTCTCCCAAGTGGTTCCCCCAGCGTTCTTTATGCGGTGTCTGGTATATGGACTCCAGAGAATAATCGGGGAAATAATTTCTCGTATTAATTAGTGCAGGAATTGGAGACAGGTGATTCGGACAAAACGTTTTAAAAATCAGACCCAAACATCAGTGAACATTTGGTTCGAAGACAATCAACCACTGTTTAATAACCACGTTATGCCCAATCTATAAACAAGTAATACTACAAGAAGTTTGAACCTTATATAGCAAGACTTTATACAGTATTTTCGAAAAGGGAAATGGTTTGAACCCCAGACGTGTTTCGCCAATATTTCTGCTGCTGCGTAACGCAGCAACGAGCGGTTTGTCTCCTAAGTAATTTCCCCAGCGTTCTCTATGCGGTGTCTGGTATATGGAATCCAGAGGATAATCGGGGAAATATTTTCTCTAATTAGTCAATGCAGGACGTGGAGACAGGTGATTTGGACATGAAATTTTTTAAAAAAACAGACCCGAAATTTCAATTAAAAGTTTGGGCCGAAGATCATCATCACTGTAGAATAACCACGAAATGCCCATTCTACAAACAAGTAGTACTACAGGTGGTATGAATATTATTTGACAAAGACGGTTATCCTCGCTTCCTACATAGGTACCAGCTTAAAGCCCAGACACGTGTTTCGCATTTTTTTCTGCTGCTTCATAACCCAACAAAGAGCGTTTCTTCTGGTCCGTGGTTCCCCAGTGTATACGGAGTCCAGAGAATAATCGGGCAAATAATTTCTGTCATTATTCAGTGCAGGACATTGAGACAGGTGATTTGGCAATGACGTTTTTAAAATCAGACCCAAATTTCAGTGATCATTTGGGTCAAAGACTATCAAACACTTTGCAATAACCACCTACTGCCCTTTTTACAAACAAGAAGTACTACATATAGTATGCAACGTGTATAGAAAAGACGTTATACCTTACAACTAGCTAAAAAACCCAGACATGTGTCTCGCTGATTTTTCTGCACCGTGACGCAGCAACGAGCAATTCGGCTCCGCAGTGGATCCCCCAGCGTTCTCTATGCGGTGTCTGATATATGAACTCCAGAGTATAATCGGGGAAATAATTTCTGAAATTATTAATTGCAGGATTTTTTGTCAGGTGATTCGGACAGGACCTTTGTTGGCTTAGACGCAAACTTTCAATGAATATTTGGAAACAGTCAACCACTTTGGAATAACCACGTAATGCCCATTCTACAAAGAATTACTACTACAAGTAGTATACATCTTATATGGCAAGGATTTTAAACGTTCTGCTGACAAGACTACTAGCTCAAAGCCCAGGCAAGTGTTTCGCCGATGTTTCTGTTTCTGTCTAACGCAGCAAATATGGTTTGTCTCCTCAGACGATCCACCAGCGTTGTTTATGCGGTGTCTCGTATATGGACTCCAGTGAGAAATCGGGAAAATAATTACTGAAAAATTAGGAGTAGGACTTGGAGACGGGTGTTTTGAACATGAATTTTTCTAATGTCAGACCTGAAATGCCAGTGAACATTTGTGTCAAAGACAATCAACCATTTTGAAATAAACACGTAATGTCCATTCTTTAAACAATTTGTACTACAAATAGTATGAATCTTATATTTTAAAGACGTAATACCGGACTTCCGACGTAGGTACAAGCTTAAAGCCCAGACATGCGTTTCACCGATGTTTCTGCTGCTGTTTGATGCAGCACAGAGGGGTTTGGCTCCTCATAGGGTTCCTAGCGTTCTCTGTGTGGTTTCTGGTATATAGACTTCCGTGAAAAAATGGGGAAATATTTTCTGAAATTATTAAGTGCAGGACATAGAGTCAGGTGATTCACAAAGGACTTTATCAGGGTCAGACCTAAACTTTCAATGAACATGTGGGTCGAAAACAATCAACCCCTGTGGATTAAACACGTAATGTCCATTATTCAAACAAGTAGAACTACAAGAAATAGGAATCTTTTATGGCAAATATTGTGTACCCAACTTCCTACATATGAACTAGCCTCAATCCCAGACACGTGTTGCGCCGATATTTCTGCTGCTGCGGGATGCAACAAATAGGGGTTTGGCTCTTCAGTAGGTCGTGGTGCGTTCTCCATGTGGTTTCTGTTATATAGACTCCAGTACACAATCAAGGGAATAATTTCTGAAATTATTAATTGCAGTACTTGGAGTCAGGTTATTTGCATACTACTTTATTCAAACTAGACAAGACATTTCTCTGAACATTTTGGTAGAAGAATATCAACTACTGTGGAACAACCACGTAATGCCCATGCTTTAAACAAATAAAAATACAAGTAATAAGAATCTAATATGGCAAAGACGTTTTTGCCTTGGGAACACTCATTGTTTGACCAAAAGAGTTCTCCAAATCGAGTACCCTGCCGAACATTTTGGCTTGGCCTACATAACCTACCAGTCTAATCCAGTCTCAAACTGCTCGTCAGGGTTTCTGAGGAGTATCTACAAAAAAGGCTGAGTCGTTCATTATCCATATTCTGTCTAACTGATTGTGAAATGTATATCGAATAACTCGTTAAAACAAATACTTCCACTAGGAGATGTAGTTAAGAATGCTCTCAGGGCTTTCATTAATTTGCAAAATAGGCAGAGTAGATAAATCATATGCTGCTTGTGTAAAACCGCTGGTAGCGTAACCTTAACCTAAACCTAGCCACTCGTTAGTTCGTAATTCACTTAACAAGAATTCAAAAATTCCTGCCGCAAGCCGGGATTGAGTCCGCGACCACCAACGCCATGGCGACGCTCGTTAGCCACTCGACCACCTCATCCCAGCGGCGGGCGCTCTCTAAAATTAATATTCACGCTATTGACGGCACTGAAATTTGTGATGGCTTTCAAAAACTGTCCATGAAGCTAAACCAGTTCGAGGATGAGATAAGAAAAATAAAATCTGCGTTAAATGTCTCCTCGTATGCAGTAGATGTCACTCAGGAGTCCACTGAGCAACCTACCAGGAACAAAACCAATAATAATCGATCAAAGGGTATCCCAACAACAACTTTTGCAGCTGCTTAGGCTACCCAACAACAAGTAGCAATGACGCAGGACAAAAACGGCCTGCCTAAAACAAACAAAAACTTCCAAAACGCAAATCGGACACCAAGAAGGAAAACGTTAATGGACAACCGACTACAAGAGATACCTCAAAAAAACTCGAACAAGGGGCTTCGACCATTGCCTCGTCCACCACAGGAAATATTACGATTCACACACCAAGCGCAAGCAGTGGTATCGATTCCCCAACCGGAACTACCACCTGCGATTCAAAATCGTCGAAGCCGTGGAATTAGCCGAAATCAAAAAACCGGAACAAAGCCCACATATAGCCAAGCAGCATCCGCTCCATCATCACCAGTGAGCAGCGTGAAACTTTCACACCAGATAGTGCATGACCGTGTCGTAGGTACAAAAAATGCCACAGACAGGAAAAAAGGCTTCAAATTACAGGAACTATCTGAAGCAACAGCTACAACTCCCGTAGACCGATATTTCAAAGAAATGAACCAAGTTCACGAACTTTTGAACAATATGCTGGAGCCCAATACGTCGATTGAACTGGAAAAAGCCTTCGCATTGGAAAACGGCCTGAGAGCCAATCTGAATCAACACGTCCTAGGACTCTAAAAGTTATCTTGACCAGTACCCAGGAAACCAGGCTCATTCTGTCCAGGCGCTTTAAGTTAAAAACTCAAACCCTGGAGTTTATGTCAACAGGATTTCTCACCTGCGGAGCGGAAAAAACACCATCAACTTGTCATCGAACTGAGGCGGTGGCTCAGCGAAGGGCAAACAAATTTGGTTATTAGCAAAAACCAAGTGATCCATCGTCCATATGTATATATATATATATATATATATATATATATATATATATATATATATATATTTATATATACATATATACTGATAATGTGGAACCGACAAAGACAAGGGAGACCGGAATGGTCATTTCTGGCTTATTAGCCGTCATCAGCCAGTCATACCCGACAGTTCGACCGTCGTAGTCCGACGATATCCACCGTATGCTCATGGGAAAGTTGAGCAGGGACGATGACTTGCGCGTGATTTAGTTTAAAGTGATAGTAGACTTGCGCTGAATCTACCGCACTCTCTCCTCCCCCACCTGAGCCCGGTGTCAAGACAGAGTCAAGAAGACCGTAGCGAGAGAGGACGCAGGTGGCTGGCGCGGTCAGGTCCCCAAAGTCCTAGCCGCCCCTAGGCGTGCCACCACACCTCTATGTTCGGCATTTGTTATGGGAGCGCAACCCGAATAACGCATGCCATGCCCTTATGTGGCCCCCATGTTGGTCCAACGCATCTACCAAGTGACCCGTTTAGGGGGGGGGGTCATACCCAATCCCAAGTGCGGAACACCTGGGATTCGAACCCGCGACCTTTGGTATTTGAGTCGAACGCTCTACCATTGAGCCACGGGCTCGTTGCTTTGTCGGTTGCGATCGGGAATATGATGATAGTGTGTGGCTCACCGATCTGCTTAAGGAACATTTATGTTCCGTAGTGCCCTGGAACTCAGACTAGAGTACTCACAGGCAGTCGCATAGCGACCTGTAGCATATGTTGATAATGTGGAACCGACAAAGACAAGGGAGACCGGAATGGCCATTTCTGGCTTATTAGCTCCACACAGGCAGTCGCATAGCGACGTGTAGCATATGTTGATAATGTGGAACCGACAAAGACAAGGGAGACCGGAATGGCCATTTCTGGCTTATTAGCCGTCATCAGCCAGTCATACCCAATCCCAAGTGCGGAACACCTGGGATTCGAACCCGCAACCTTTGGTATTTGAGTCGAACGCTTTACCATTGAGCCACGGGCTCGTTGCTTTGTCGGTTGCGATCGGGAATATGATGATAGTGTGTGGCTCACAGAACTGCTTAAGGAACATTTATGTTCCGTTGTGCCCTGGAACTCAGACTAGAGTACTCACAGGCAGTCGCATAGCGACGTGTAATGTATGTTGATAATGTGGAACCGACAAAGACAAGGGAGACCGGAATGGCCATTTTTGGCTTATTAGCTTCCACATTATCAACATATGCAACACGTCGCTATGCGACTGCCTGTGAGTACTCTAGTCTGAGTTCCAGGGCACAACGGAACATAAATGTTCCTTAAGCAGATCGGTGAGCCACACACTATCATCATATTCCCGATCGCAACCGACAAAGCAACGAGCCCGTGGCTCAATGGTAGAAAGCGTTCGACTCAAATACCAAAGGTCGCGGGTTCGAATCCCAGGTGTTCCGCACTTGGGATTGGGTATGACTGGCTGATGACGGCTAATAAGCCAGAAATGGCCATTCCGGTCTCCCTTGTCTTTGTCGGTTCCACATTATCAACATATGCTACACGTCGCTATGCGACTGCCTGTGAGTACTCTAGTCTGAGTTCAGGGCACAACCGAACATAAATGTTCCTTAAGCAGATCGGTGAGCCACACACTATCATCATATTCCCGATCGCAACCGACAAAGCAACGAGCCCGTGGCTCAATGGTAGAGCGTTCGACTCAAATACCAAAGGTCGCGGGTTCGAATCCCAGGTGTTCCGCACTTGGGATTGGGTATGACTGGCTGATGACGGCTAATAAGCCAGAAATGGCCATTCCGGTCTCCCTTGTCTTTGTCGGTTCCACATTATCAACATATGCTACACGTCGCTATGCGACTGCCTGTGAGTACTCTAGTCTGAGTTCCAGGGCACAACGGAACATAAATGTTCCTTAAGCAGATCGGTGAGCCACACACTATCATCATATTCCCGATCGCAACCGACAAAAGCAACGAGCCCCGTGGCTCAATGGTAGAGCGTTCGACTCAAATACCAAAGGTCGCGGGTTCGAATCCCAGGTGTTCCGCACTTGGGATTGGGTATGACTGGCTGATGACGGCTAATAAGCCAGAAATGGCCATTCCGGTCTCCCTTGTCTTTGTCGGTTCCACATTATCAACATATGCTACACGTCGCTATGCGACTGCCTGTGAGTACTCTAGTCTGAGTTCCAGGGCACAACGGAACATAAATGTTCCTTAAGCAGATCGGTGAACCACACACTATCATCATATTCCCGATCGCAACCGACAAAAGCAACGAGCCCGTGGCTCAATGGTAGAGCGTTCGACTCAAATACCAAAGGTCGCGGGTTCGAATCCCAAGTGTTCCGCACTTGGGATTGGGTATGACTGGCTGATGACGGCTAATAAGCCAGAAATGGCCATTCCGGTCTCCCTTGTCTTTGTCGGTTCCACATTATCAACATATGCTACACGTCGCTATGCGACTGCCTGTGAAGTACTCTAGTCTGAGTTCAGGGCACAACGGAACATAAATGTTCCTTAAGCAGATCGGTGAGCCACACACTATCATCATATTCCCGATCGCAACCGACAAAAGCAACGAGCCCGTGGCTCAATGGTGAGAGCGTTCGACTCAAATACCAAAGGTCGAGGGTTCGAATCCCAGGTGTTCCGCACTTGGGATTGGGTATGACTGGCTGATGACGGCTAATAAGCCAGAAATGGCCATTCCGGTCTCCCTTGTCTTTGTCGGTTCCACATTATCAACATATGCTACACGTCGCTATGCGACTGCCTGTGAGTACTCAGTCTGAGTTCAGGGCACAACGGAACATAAATGTTCCTTAAGCAGATCGGTGAGCCACACACTATCATCATATTCCCGATCGCAACCGACAAAAGCAACGAGCCCGTGGCTCAATGGTAGAGACGTTCGACTCAAATACCAAAGGTCGCGGGTTCGAATCCCAGGTGTTCCACACTTGGGATTGGGTATGACTGGCTGATGACGGCTAATAAGCCAGAAATGGCCATTCCGGTCTCCCTTGTCTTTGTCGGTTCCACATTATCGATATATGCTACACGTCGCTATGCGACTGCCTGTGAAAGTACTCTAGTCTGCGTCCAGGGCACAATGGAATATAAATGTTCCTTATGCAGATCAGTGAGCTACACACTATCATCATATGCCCGATCGCAACTGACAAAGCAACGAGACCATGGCTCAATGGTTAAACGTTCGACTTAAATACCAAAAATCGCGTGTTTGAATCCCAGGTGTTCCACACTTGGGATTGGGTATGACTGGCTGATGATGGCTTAAAAGCCAGAAATGGCCATTACGGTCTCCCTTGTCTTTGTCGGTTCCACATTATCAACATATGCTACACGTCGCTATGCGACTGCCTGTGAAGTACTCAGTCCGAGTTCCAGGGCACAACGGAACATAAATGTTCCTTAAGCAGATCGGTGAGCCACACACTATCATCATATTCCCGATCGCAACCGACAAAAGCAACGAGCCCGTGGCTCAATGGTAGAAGCGTTCGACTCAAATACCAAAGGTCGCGGGTTCGAATCCCAGGTGTTCCACACTTGGGATTGGGTATGACTGGCTGATGATGGCTTAAAAGCCAGAAATGGCCATTCCGGTCTCCCTTGTCTTTGTCGGTTCCACATTATCAACATATGCTACACGTCGCTATGCGACTGCCTGTGAGTACTCTAGTCTGAGTTCAGGGCACAACGGAACATAAATGTTCCTTAAGCAGATCGGTGAGCCTTACACTATCATCATATTCCCGATCGCAACCGACAAAGCAACGAGCCCGTGGCTCAATGGTAGAGCGTTCGACTCAAATACCAAAGGTCGCGGGTTCTAATCCCAGGTGTTCCACACTTGGGATTGGGTATGACTGGCTGATCACGGCTCATAAGCCAGAAATGGCCATTCCGGTCTCCCTTGTCTTTGTCGGTTCCACATTATCAACATATGCTACGTCGCTATGCGACTGCCTGTGAAATACTCAGTCTGAGTTCAGGGCACAACGGAACATAAATGTTCCTTAAGCAGATCGGTGAGCCACACACTATCATCATATTCCCGATCGCAACCGACAAAAGCAACGAGCCCGTGGCTCAATGGTAGAAGCGTTCGACTCAAATACCAAAGGTCGCGGGTTCGAATCCCAGGTGTTCCACACTTGGGATTGGGTATGACTGGCTGATGACGGCTAATAAGCCAGAAATGGCCATTCCGGTCTCCCTTGTCTTTGTCGGTTCCACATTATCAACATATGCTACACGTCGCTATGCGACTGCCTGTGAGTACTCTAGTCTGAGTTCAGGGCACAACGGAACATAAATGTTCCTTAAGCAGATCGGTGAGCCACACACTATCATCATATTCCCGATCGCAACCGACAAAAGCAACGAGCCCGTGGCTCCAATGGTAGAAGCCGTTCGACTCAAATACCAAAGGTCGCGGGTTCGAATCCCAGGTGTTCCACACTTGGGATTGGGTATGACTGGCTGATGACGGCTAATAAGCCAGAAATGGCCATTCCGGTCTCCCTTGTCTTTGTCGGTTCCACATTATCAACATATGCTACACGTCGCTATGCGACTGCCTGTGAGTACTGTAGTCTTGAGTTCCAGGGCACAACGGAACATAAATGTTCCTTAAGCAGATCGGTGAGCCACACACTATCATCATATTCCCGATCGCAACCGACAAAAGCAACGAGCCCGTGGCTCAATGGTAGAAACGTTCGACTCAAATACCAAAGGTCGCGGGTTCGAATCCCAGGTGTTCCACACTTGGGATTGGGTATGACTGGCTGATGACGGCTAATAAGCGAGAAATGCGCCATTCCGGTCTCCCTTGTCTTTGTCGGTTCCACATTATCAACATATGCTACACGTCGCTATGCGACTGCCTGTGAGTACTCTAGTCTGAGTTCCAGGGCACAACGGAACATAAATGTTCCTTAAGCAGATCGGTGAGCCACACACTATCATCATATTCCCGATCGCAACCGACAAAGCAACGAGCCCGTGGCTCAATGGTAGAGCGTTCGACTCAAATACCAAAGGTCGCGGGTTCGAATCCCAGGTGTTCCACACTTGGGATTGGTATAACTGGCTGATGACGGCTAATAAGCCAGAAATGGCCATTCCGGTCTCCCTTGTCTTTGTCGGTTCCACATTATCAACATATGCTACACGTCGCTATGCGACTGCCTGTGAGTACTCTAGTCTGAGTTCCAGGGCACAACGCAACATAAATGTTCCTTAAGCAGATCGGTGAGCCACACACTATCATATATATATATATATATATATATGAGAAGAAGAGGCGATCACGGGAACCATGGTTTTATTGTCCTGACGTTTCAAAATCAAACAACATTTGATCGTCGGAGGTAAATATTGTACCGCGCCTCACAGTATTTATATGTGGTAACATTTCAGCTAATACGGGATTACTAAGGTTTTTGAATTTGCGTAGAGGAGGGCCGGGTTGGGGGTGGAGATCCTCAGTCATCATGCTGCTTGATGAGCAGGGTGGTGTTTCATCCTTGGCGATCATCCTTTTGCCTGTTCACTGAATCCGTGGTGGACTGGGGGAGGGCGGGTGATGGCTTGTTCTCAATCTGGTCGGGGGCCGGCGTTCGCACGTTGGCAGTAGTCGTCAGTACCCTTATCGACCGAAGCTGCCGCCCCAGGCTGTTAATCTCGGTTGCGATCGCACCTCCGTGTGTATTCACATCTGCCGGATAAGTGGTTGAGCTGGCCGAGGCGATAACTGTTCCTTCGTCGGGTCTGCGTTGTGTTGCGATTGCGTGCGTGTCCGCCATGGACTCACCCATGTTCGGATGCACGTTGGGCCCATGTTCACGTTGGCTATTTCGATCATTGAGCTGCGTCCGGAGGGCTTGGTAGGCAGTAGGAAGCGTCACACAACTATTGATGGAGGTTGTACCCGTGTGCCAAGCCTCGATTGTTTTCCCTTGCCACGCGGTCACTTCCCCGACCAAGAATTTCGAGTATTCTGGAAGGCGAAAGTGTGTCCAGAGTCTGCGCAATGGTCCGCCACCAAAGACAGCGGGTCCATTCTTCTTACCGCCCTCATGTGTTCTCCGACCCAGGTTTGTAGACGTTTCCCGGTTTCTCCAATGTAGTTGACTGCGCAGGAAATTGCATTGAAACCCGGTAGATGACGTTTGTCGTTTCACCTCGGGTGCAGGGGTGCTTTAGGCTTCAGAACCAGATGTCGAATGGTTGACTCCGGCCGGTGGGCGATGCCGATCCCGCATCGGTCTTAGGAGACGGAATACCGCCTCCGAAACACCGTCAATGTATGGCAACGCTCACCATATCTTTGGCTGTTCGGTCGCTGGCCTTCGGCTTTGCCTGCACTGTCTGCTACGTTCGATGAAGTTGCGGGGATACCCGCTGGCCATGAAAAGAAGGCGTTGGAGGTATCGAAGTTCTGCCTTTCTTTCTTTCTTTATATATGTATATGTATATATATATATATATATATATATATATATGTATACTCTGCTATATATATATACATATATATGAGAAGAAGAGGCGATCACGGGAACCATGGTTTTATTGTCCTGACGTTTCAAAATCAAACAACGTTTGATCGTCGGAGGTTAATATTGTACCGCGCCTCCACAGTATTTATAGGTGGTAACATTTCAGCAAATACGGGATTACTAAGGTTTTTGAATTTGCGTAAAAGGAGGGGCCGGGTTGGGGGTGGAGATCCTCAGTCATCATGCTGCTTGATGAGCAGGGTGGTGTTTAATCCTTGGCGATCATCCTTTGCCTGTTCACTGAATCCGTGGTGGACTGGGGAGGGCGGGTGATGGCTTGTTCTCAATCTGGTCGGGGCCGGCGTTCGCACGTTGGCAGTAGTCGTCAGTACCCTTATCGACCGAAGGCTGTTAATCTCGGTTGCGATCGCACCTCCGTGTGTATTCACATCTGCCGGATAAGTGGTTGAGCTAGCCGAGGCGATAACTGTTCCTTCGTCGGGTCTGCGTTGTGTTGCGATTGCGTGCGTGTCCGCCATGGACTCACCCATGTTCGGATGCACGTTGGGCCCATGTTCACGTTGAGCTCTTTCGATCATTGAGCTGCGTCCGGGAGGCTTGGTAGGCGGTAGGAAGCGTCACACAACTATTGATGGAGGTTGTACCCGTGTGCCAAGCCTCGATTGTTTCCCTTGCCACGCGGTCACTTCCCCGACCAAGAATTTCCAGCATTCTGGAAGGCGAAAGTGTGTCCAGAGTCTGCGCAATGGTCCGCCACCAAAGACGGCGGGTCCATTCTTCTTACCGCCCTAATGTGTTCTCCGACCCAGGTTTGTAGACGTTTTCCCGGTTTCTCCCGAATGTAGTTGACTGCGCAGGGAAATTGCATTGAAACCGGTAGATCACATTGTCGTTTCACCTCGGTGCAGGGTGCTTTAGGCTTCAGAACCAGATGTCGAATGGTTGACTCCGACCGGTGGGCGATGCCGATCCGCATCGGTCTTAGGAGACGGAATACCGCCTCGAAACACACCGTCAGTGTAATGGCAACGCTCACCATATTTTTGGCTGTTCGGTCGTTGGCCTTCGGCTTTGCCTGCACTGTCTGCTACGTTCGATGAAGTTGCGGGGATACCCGCTGGCCATGAAGAGGCGTTGGAGGTATCGAAGTTCTGCCTTTCTTTCTTTCTTTATATATATATATATATATATATACATATATATGAGAAGAAGAGGCGATCACGGGAACCATGGTTTTATTGTCCTGACGTTTCAAAATCAAACAACATTTGATCGTCGGAGGTTAATATTGTACCGCGCCTCACAGTATTTATAGGTGGTAACATTTCAGCAAATACGGGATTACTAAGGTTTTTGAATTTGCGTAAAAGGAGGGGCCGGGTTGGGGGTGGAGATCCTCAGTCATCATGCTGCTTGATGAGCAGGGTGGTGTTTAATCCTTGGTGATCATCCTTTGCCTGTTCACTGAATCCGTGGTGGACTGGGGGAGGGCGGGTGATGGCTTGTTCTCAATCTGGTCGGGGGCCGGCGTTCGCACGTTGGCAGTAGTCGTCAGTACCCTTATCGACCGAAGCTGCCGCCCCAGGCTGTTAATCTCGGTTGCGATCGCACCTCCGTGTGTATTCACATCTGCCGGATAAGTGGTTGAGCTGGCCGAGGCGATAACTGTTCCTTCGTCGGGTCTGCGTTGTGTTGCGATTGCGTGCGTGTCCGCCATGGACTCACCCATGTTCGGATGCACGTTGGGCCCATGTTCACGTTGGCTCTTTCGATCATTGAGCTGCGTCCGGAGGGCTTGGTAGGCCGTAGGAAGCGTCACACAACTATTGATGGAGGTTGTACCCGTGTGCCAAGCCTCGATTGTTTCCCTTGCCACGCGGTCACTTCCCCGACCAAGAATTTCAGCATTCTGGAAGGCGAAAGTGTGTCCAGAGTCTGCGCAATGGTCCGCCACCAAAGACAGCGGGTCCATTCTTCTTACCGCCCTAATGGGTTCTCCGACCCAGGTTTGTAGACGTTTCCCGGTTTCTCCAATGTAGTTGACTGCGCAGAAATTGCATTGAACCCGGTAGATGACGTTTGTCGTTTCACCTCGGTGCAGGGGTGCTTTAGGCTTCATAACCAGATGTCGAATGGTTGACTCCGGCCGGTGGGCGATGCCGATCCGCATCGGTCTTAGGAGACGGAATACCGCCTCCGAAACACCGTCAATGTATGGCAACGCTCACCATATCTTTGGCTGTTCGGTCGCTGGCCTTCGGCTTTGCCTGCACTGTCTGCTACGTTCGATGAAGTTGCGGGGATACCCGCTGGCCATGAAGAGGCGTTGGAGGTATCGAAGTTCTGCCTTTCTTTCTTTCTTTATATATATATATATATATATATATATATATATATATATATATATATATACATGAAACCGCATAGAGAACGCTGGGGGACCCACTGAGGAGCCGAACCCCTCGTTGCTGTGTCACACAGCAGCAGAAACATCGGCAAAACCACGTGTCTGGGCTTTTAGCTAGTATCTATGTCGGAAGTACGGTATAACGTCTTTGCCATATATATATATATATATATATATATATATATATATATATATATATAATGTATTTTTATAGCACCTCCTTTTCCTCTTTAGCACTCGCGCATGTCAATAATCAGAGATGTAATTGAAATCATGGTATAACGCCTTCTCTGTATACTCATTATCATCAAATATAAATTCCGAGAGCAACGGATTACTGTGTGCATTTTTAAACAATATGAATAAAATGGAAGATTCTTGAACTGGGCTAGATCCTTAAATTTTTGTCCTCTGATTGTCGCTAGGCACGTAGATTTCGATTGACATCAGATCGTTTTCGAAATGTTGGCATGGTCATCCATGGTCATTTCGTCATGTATAGATTCATACTGATAAACGGAGCATTTTGCGTCTGTTTATCGCCCAATCGGCATAAGTTATATCCGATGGTTTGGCTGAAAATCTGTTAAGGGGTGTCGTACGACAATGCCTGGTTTTAGAAGTTCGAGGTACCCTGGATTACTGTTTGTGCTTCATTATGTGCTGGTAGCCGCCGGGTATCTGCAAAGGATATTTGACCGCCTCGGACATTGAACCAGTGCATAGTAAAGTGAGAGAGAGCTTGAGTTTGAATCAGTGGAATCCAGCACTTCAATAAACTAGTACAGTTCTCACTTTCAAAAATTCTAACGTGCTTAATTTCAACACGACGAGTGATATGTCATGATTTGCAGGACTGTCAACTGCCATGATAACTCGGCCCTCTCATGAGGGCAAAGTCAGGCTTAATGAAACCTTCGTAATCCTGTTAATATGGCCCACTCAGAGACGGGAGCTCAAAATTACCCATTTTTATATGAGTACACTGTGCGGTAACTAGGCCGTGTGGCAGGCGTATATGGGCTGTTTAGCCTGGTCAACCATTGCGTCTCAAACCCGACTTTAGTTGTATTGACTCACTTCTGCAATAGGGACCAATTAAAGGAGAGACGGTACAGAGGGCGGCAGATTTTGCACAAGTTGGCTACCTATATAAAGTACTGAGAAAGAGAAGAATCTTTTAGCCCCGAAGCACATTTTTTAATTGTTTATAGTTCTAAGCTGTTGAACGCATCAGAGATCGCAGCGGCAAAGAAGAGGACCCTATAGGTCATGGAAACCAATCAATGATCAATGACGGAAACCAGGAGATGAGCGTGCAATGCTCTGTGTGCCGGTGCCAAATCGATACTTCTATTGATCGAGTTCCCATCCGAGGACCAGGCTTCTATCAATTCTTAGCTCGTCTTATTTCCAGGAGTGGATGATTATCTTGACGGCTGCGAAGTTAAACTCAAGACCCATTTCGAAGGTGTGGGCAACAAATTGCGATACTTCGTCACCCAAGTGAATGGCCAGCTTATGCTTATGTATGCACGATCCGAGAATGCGGTCCATCTGACACGTATAGTTACAAGGATAGTTTACGCATGGAATGCGATAAACTATCTCAGAGTGCTCTTTGAATTTTTGTCGGTCGTTGCTCTTCATCAACCTGTTCCACATGATAGGTTTGGGTCGGTGTGTAATTCCAACACCTAGTCCCGCAACAATACGCCCATTCGCTTCTGAGACGTACTTAATATATAAAATAATTCATGCAATTTGCCTTCTTGCATCCATCCCTGCTTGGGTCCCACAATGGACACCGTTGGATATCCTCAAATGACACCTTCAGGAAGCGCTCAAGTGACTGAAGGTATTTTTGCCAAATTTACAGTCTGCAGATGTTTCCCATATATTTTGTCTTTTAACAAAGGAGCTGATTTTATTTTTTGACAAAGTTCAGTGGCGACGTAGAAACACTAAAATCACATAAAGTTGGGCCAGTGAGATATGAGGCTGATTTTGATATTTCATAAAATGTTGTGGAGACAAATTCAGATAACAGTATGGTAGTTGCAACGTACCTGCTCACAACTCATCTAGTCTTTTCAATAATCTTTATAGCAATCATTTTATTAGCTTTACAATTAAACGTGATAAGTTGGTGTTTTCAGGTGTTTTCCAGGAAAAAATTTTAAAAATATATGCGTAGCAAAGTGCACTGCATTTAATCATGTCATACAATTTGTAGACCTTGTTCAAATGCTTAGTGAACCGTAATTTTCAAACTACACAAAAGAGCGGTCAATTGTAACCAGATCGGATATTTTTGATATCAGTATATCCTGCACGCGTCGTTATGCACGCGTTGTTATAGAAAATATTAATTACCAAAATAGATTAACTATAGTCGCGGCCTGTGCCCGACTAGGAGACATAAGCGCATGAGGCCTAGATACAATTTTTATAATTATTCACAGAAATGCAACTATATCAGTCTAATATTCGGTTCAAAGATCATAAATGACTTAATAGCAGTTGACGCTCAGAGATTCGCGTACAGAATCTATCGCTTATTTATAAAACGCTGTTGTACATGCTGCGGCTCGCGACCACCTTTTTAAAACCTGTCTTCATACAAAGCTGCAAAAGTCCGTTGAGGTTCAAATGGGTTATCCGTTTTGCTGATTTCTTCTGATGGTTACATTCACACAGGACAGTTTGACCTTCAATTTAAATAAGGTCCTCCGTGTGCTCCAGGGCATGGTTAAGTATGTGCATTAGTTTTAAGTGATAATAGACTTGCGCTGCAGCTATCGCACTCTCTCTTCCTTTACCCACAGAGTCAAGAAGGCCGGAGGTGGAATCGGGCGCAGATGAATCATCTCCGACGGAGTGGGAGAACGGGGTGTGGCATACGTGCCAATGTGAGCACATGCACCCTCTATTATCGACATTTTTTATGAGACCTTATCCCTCATTTGGCCCTCGTGTTAGTCCAGCGCATCTGCAACGCGGCCCGTTTAGGGTGCAAACTCACACACACCCACGCGACATTTCGACCTTTGCGTTCGACGATGTCCACCATATGCTCCTCAGAAGGGTGATGCAGGACAGTGACTTGCGTGTGGATTATTTTTAAGTAATAATAGACTTGCGCTGCAGCTACCGCACTCTCTCATCCCCAACGGAGCCTGGTACCATGACAGAGTCAAGAAGGCCGAAGATGGGAGTGGGCGCATGTTGCTGGCGCGACCAGAGCGACCAGCACAGCTAGCTCGAATCCCACGGAGTTGGAGTGCCATGAATGTGACATTAATAAGTAGCCATTGCAGCCTGACTCTCAGTCCACCAGTCAGCCTCTCCACACAAAACACAAATTAAATTGAATACGCATTCAGAGTTATTCCGTCATTTGGCAACCTTCCAAGGCACTGAGCTGCCGACATCACTCTTTCGCGCTCGAACCAGTGCTTCATAAGTTAAGATTTCTCCGTCAGAAGTTTTGTGCCGTCAGATTCAAGCAGTGGTGCGGTTCCCTTGATGCAGGCATCGTAGATAGGCTTGATTGTTTTGAAGAAGTTTTCCATTTCATTGCGGTCCGCAAACCCTTCAATTTCCTCAACCTTGCGGACAATCTAAGCGTTCTGTACCTTCCACAGCCGTTGCTGTATAAAGCAGTGGCATCTTAAGAAGGCTATTTTGGTGGCATCCGTCCGAAGTCCATGTAGGATTTGCGTTTTCGATTCTTCTCCGTTAGTAGTTAACTGATGTCGTCGGCATTGTCGTCAAACCAGTCGTGGTGTTGATGGCTTGTGCGTCCGATGACTTCGAGCACGTTGTATGGGATGACGTGCCACAGTTAACACCATCGTGTCTCCACGGTAGGGTTATCATCTGGAGCCTGCAGTTCCTCCAGTTTCTGGGTTATTTGGTTCCTGAAATCAAAATAGTGAACAGGCAAATTAAAAAAATTGTTTTCAACATATTTGCCGCTCGCTTACCTTGGAGACATCGGGGAGGGGGGGTAAATTCTGAGCCCCAACTTCGAGAGGATGAGTCAGTGATCTGTCCAACCATCGGCATCGCGGATCGCCGTAGTCACCAGCACATCACGTCCTTCGGACGAGAACAGAGTACAGGAGCTGCCAGAGCATCCACATAGCTTTCTCCGGCCAGTCATCCATTGTGCACAAACCCAGCCACTGGACTGACCACGTGGTCCGAATTATCCCGTCAGTTCGCAACCTTCCCAGCCACTGCTTTAAGCGCACTATGATAGTTTAAAGTGCGTCAGTTTGTTTATAATGAGGAAAATGGGCTGAGCCGTCGATCTCACTCTCTCCCCCACCTCTAAAATCAGACCAACGTCGGAGCCGGTCAGTTGTCTGATGTTGGAGTGGGCACATTGGCTGACAGGGTCAGCGTACCCGTCTTCGCGCGCCACAGCACCTCCTGGACCCCACAACGCACACACCAGGATTCACTAAACCAGAGGATTTTGGGGAGCCGTCGCCGTCTGACTCCCAGTCCACTGGTCAGCAACCCAGCACACAAAACACATTTGGCTGACGGTGTGGTCTGCTGTAAGCTTAAGATTGGCAGACTTCCAAGCCACGTTTTTTGGGAACCATGATATTCTCAGGTACATGATAGTGGTGAGGGCATTGTGTATGGATTGGTATAAGTAGTATGCGCTGATATGGTTTAGCCTACGGTGGTTTTCCGCAGGTAATCGTGGAGATGCATGTGACCTTATAGTTCCATGCGGTGTGTAAATGTGCGGGAGCAGTGAGGGCAGTGGAGGTGGGCGCGGTGACTGCATATTGGAACCCCTGACACTAGTTCACTGACCTCCATGCGATGCATTCGCAGGTGACTGACCAGGCCGATGCGTGAGGGGAAGTTCCGGGCGCAGTGTTGGCACGACAAATCGGGAGCGGCTAGGGAGTCGTCATTCGTCCTAGTGGTGGCACTGGCGGGAAGTGGAGGGCTTGGTTGTATTCGGGTGACATTTTCTAGTAGCAGTTTATGGGAGGCCGAACTGCATGCCACTTCTTTAGCATGTCCGGACAATTAACACAGTTTTCAGGAAAGGGAGAGGTGTCAATAAAGCAGCCTTGAGTGTTTGGTAGAGATCTTATACCAGCTGACCGTGGGTGGCTTCCACAACGTGTCTGAGTGAGATGATTCTAAAGGCCCTAGATCCGTGCAGCTGCAGATGACAGGCCCTTCCCTGCATTTGTGTTTCGGGCTGATTGCCAACTAACTTTGACTGCCTTCTCATACTTTTGGAAGGTGATTATATGCAAGGCTATTGCAAGTGTGTTGACAGCGGTATCAATCTGGACTGTGAATTCTCATTTATAAGTGGACTTTTTCCTCACTTTGAATTCAAGCAATGAATTTTTGGATTTGAATAGATGGGCTGGAGCTACAAATCCCTTTGTACGCAAGTCATCAGTGATTAAGTAATCAAGGATCACGAGTAAGAGATTCCGTCGCCGAAACGGTAATGAGGTTTTGAGTCTCTTAAACATCTCAAAAACAATTAATGCATCCAAAATACCTATAAATATTGATTGGTGTTAAATATTATGCGGCTATTCTGCCGATAATGATAGAACTTTGCTCAAATGGATATAAAACCTTACGGGGCTGACGAGAGGAATGTACTGTTGAACAATTTTCTCCAACAGCTTAATATAAAAACCGAAATAAATGCAATAAAACACATGCAGGAATCCGAAAAACTCACTGCTTACCCGAATGCCTCACAGCTATATCATGCTGCTGCACAACCTCGGGGAAGAAAATGCTTTAACGTTTATGTTCTATCCGTGTGGTAGAGGATATGACTAACCAATCCATCTCGACATCACTGATTTTCTCACGTGTATTTTTTGTAAAGCCTCCATCTTGCCTTCATTTTTGTAGCACTTTCTCATTAGAACTTAGTCGTAAAAGGCATATTGGTTCAAGACTCTGATTATGGTTATAAATTAGTTTACATAGTGTGATACTTTGGCGTTTTCGCAACGTTGACACGATCAGATTCTCGTCAAACTTTTCTAAAACCAGTTCATCCAGAAATTCGGGCGCAGGACAGCACAATAGCATGTAGGTTTCATGGTGTTGCAGTAAGAGAGATAAGCTATACAACAAAAATCCGTTATGACGTAAGGACGTCTAGGGGTGGGCGAAACGACAACGCCAGATCAAATTACATGCTCATTAAGAAATAAATTCAGCCTCGTAGTCTTTCCGGGCACCAGTTAGATTCTCTATCGTCGAGGTTACACACAGATGTTTAGGCACAGGAAGAAAAAAAACGTTAGCAAAATATTTCAAAAAATGCAATTCGATAATGTGCATTTGGATTCTGAGGAGTGCACATATTATTCTTTTTTTAGATGCATCTAAACGTCAATCGAGGATTCGTCATTTGGCTCCAAATTTCCACCTTTCGGGATCCATTATTTCCAGTGGGTTGCGGTTCATTTACACTGTGCGTCTAAATAATGCACATTCAGGCTTTCCCTCCAATGTTAGTTCAGTGGTGAGGTGTGGAAACGCCATATATTATAATATATGCACCGATTCTTTACTGTTCGTGGTTCTTTCCCTTCACCTAACACAGTCCAATACTATATAATCTATCCTATCCTCGCATCCCAAAAACGTTAGTGGTCCGAGCCACGGTCAGTCGATTGAATACTAATCAACCGAGGCAGTAAATATTTTCTGGATTCTGGCTTTTGCGTGTTGCTCAATTAGACGTATAGGTCATTGTGAAAAGAAATCACCCATAATTCCCACGCAGGCAAACATCCGGTCACTGTGAATTATATGACCATATATTGTGGCTCAAAGAGCTACAGGCGTCTGCATACGCCTACCAGGACTGTTGATCTTTCAGGTTGGGCTTGCTGATATTTTCAAAGTTCCCCTTAGTTCTTGGTCTGAACGTAATCAGGTTACAAGCATTCTCTCACCCATATACAGCGAGTGACACTCAACGTACAAAATGCGAAAATTTATGAAAAACCAGCAATAGCTGAAAGACCTGCTGGAGGTGCTATCCAACACACTCAAATAACCTCAAGTATGTTCAAATTACTATTATAGTGTCGGTAACAAATACGAACTGTGAAAAACTTCAAAATTAAGAGTTCAGATCGGTAAAGCAAACCTGACACGAGTTTACGCAAAAACGTGAATCAGTAAGTCAGCCTAAGATAAATAACGTTCATAAAACAAGTTAAAGTAATCCACTATCAAAAGTTCCTCGGATACATGGTTGAATTGCCCAAATGTCAGCCAGTCAACTACTAAACACTTGGTAAATGTTTTTAATATAAATTTATTTCGCTTAATTTCAATAATAGAAATGCCAGAGAAACACAAGTTTACACCAGATCATATGTCCAGATTCTGCCCAATGAGATGTTTAAAAGGGGATTTATTCTTTCGAAAACGTTTCAAGTGCTCTTTGTTAACCGTGCAGCCCGTTGAACCTCAGGGTAACCTTAAATTACTGTTTGGCTTATGGTGACTTAACTTTATTGCCTAAAAATATAGTTTCTTTAGTTTGAGGTTATCAGATGTTCCTCGAGAGTTTCAGTCTATTTACGTAGACCTAAATGCTAAATCTTCTGCGGAGTGGCATTCAAATACTATTCGTTTTAGTAACTTGACGTGGAAGCTACTGGATCATGATGGCAAGCCTCATTTTCAGACCATATCTGTAAACATCGCCTGATTCCAGTTGTCATTTGAAGATTCTAAATAAAAATTGATTAAAACGGCGGACATTTTCTAAAACATAAAGAACTTTTCTTTAAATGAATAATCTATACGCATAATCTGCAGGGTGAAAAGGGTTTTGGCTTGAGGTTTCATGATGACAAGTATCATTTAACATTGATCAACGGCTCTGTTATCGGTCCGCCTGAACATCAATGGTGTCATCAATTATGTAAAAGATATCCGACCAATAACTGGTGTCCCTTACGAAAAGCTCCATTTCGCTCCTGTTTACTAAGACACTTTTAAGCCTGAATAAATCAGCTTTCTTTGGTTGGTTTACATCATGCCGTCCTTAAGCCAGAAAACATTCAAAGCAAGGTTCTATAATGTGAGATTATTAGCAAAAATGCATCTAGATTGATAGTGTCAAGTAACGCAGGACAAGATGGAAGATTTAACCAAGTTATAAGGGAGTTGACAAACACAAAGATGAATTTAGATACACGAAACAAGTAAGTAAATGTAAAACAACGGTAAACAATGCTGATGAATGTAGAGGGTGACATATTTAACGTATCAGCGGTGAGACAGCAAGTTTCAGTAATTTGTTAAAAAGTAAACATACATGAGAACATTCGCATTAATGAACTTCTACGAAGGCATCCCTGGCCACATTTCAAAATTTCTTTCGTCAGCACGGATTCGTAAGGCAGATCATATTATAGACCTCTATTGAAATGTAAACATTTTTGAAAAACATGGATTGTTAATCATTCCACACACCTAGACAATTTTTCGGCATCTCGGCTAACGTACGCAAAACAGTTAGTCGTCCAAACAGTGGCCTCCATCTTCGCAAATTTATCCTGTTTTCTGACACTTTTTGAAGCCTGGGACAATAGATTGCGTATCAGCGGCTGGCTGACTGAACGTAGACATCGAGATTTGCAGGACACTTAAAGGCCCGTTAATGAAAGTTTCGGTCATGATGATATAAGACGTTGCTGGGCTTTTCTCCGAGGAATTTCTGCATGACCCTTTGATTAAACACTAATAGAAGCTTTTTCGGTCTGAATCGCTTCTAAGACCCTCCATGTGGCAGAGCACGGGATTACAAAAGCGGTCCAGTAACACCAAATGAAGATAAACCAAACTGCAGAATAGCAACCTTAACGTTAACCTTGACACTCACCCTAATATCCTTAGGCTGTAATGTAAAGTCATCTGCATAACGGTGGTTCCCTTTCCTATGTCCTGCTGGGACCATATAGAAGACGACCGAAATCACGAAAAAGCCGAAATTTAAAAAAAGATAAGTTCGTGAAAAAAGGCATCAAGGCATGTCCAAAAGCTTTCACATAATAAGAAACAACCATAAGCTTATTTCAAAATTAAAGAAAATAGGATTAGGTTTAAAACATTGTTTACAAATAAAAAGCTTTTTTGAGATAGCGGAAACTTCAGAAAACATAAAAATTCCCTGTTAATACGACGATAAACTTTAATTATAACTGTCAGGTTATAGCATAAACATACCTTTGTAAGTATATTAAGAGAATTGACCTTTAGAAAAATTGCTTTATGTGTATTTCTGATGTTGGATTAGAGTTTGTTTCAAAATTTCCTTAGAACACCGACAAAATGCTTTAAAAGTTTCGCATTTTTTAAGTGATAAGCCATAAATAGTTTCCCTGTGTTAATCAAACTTTTTAAAATAAGATCTCTCTTAGTTATTTACCAAACCAGTGAATTTTTGGATATTATTTCTAATTAAGTTTGCCGGTTGAGTTACATTTATAGATTAACCAAAACATGAAAACTATTTGTTGCGAAAAATGAATTTCCAAAACAACTAGCAACATTTGATATGCATAATATCTATTAAAAATATATTGTAGTGATTTACAGGTTTTTAAAAAAGCGTTAGTTAGGTACATCAATGACGAACATATGCGGACTTTACTTAGTTCCAAGCTAAAGTCAAAATAAAAACGTGGACGGTTTCTCGGTGTATTGACTTTCTTGATGAACATTTTGCTAAAAGTGAACGAACCCACTTTTCTCTCTATATTGGAGAGTTTCTGGTGCGTTTAGACTCCGTTCTAAAATAAAAAATGCTTAGTAATTTGGCAGTGTTTAGATCAAGGTTTTTGAAATTTGCTAATCGTCAGCACATTAAGTTTCTAAATTACCCATAAGCTGAAACTATATTTGACAAAAAAGTATCTTTTTACATACGTCAAATGAGACGTATCTTATGCGATCGTTTATGTCTATGGTAACATGCGCTTATTTTTTGTACGGACCCAAAATACTGTAAGAAACGTTTTTTGTACGGTTTATTGCGGGAAAAGGCTTCAGAAATTTTAAAAAATAAATTTTAAAGCTGGATTCGTTCATTGTTTCGGAGTAACATTGCGATTCACCCCACATGCCGTCAGCAGATTTTCGTTAAGGTGACATTTTTCCGTTTTAGAAGGGGTTTCTTTAAACTCTTCCGTGCACAAATGGATATTTCGTTATAGCATAACGCCAAACAATAAATGGTTTTAAACTGTTACATTAGAAGCATCGTTAATTAGTTGCGTATCTGGTAACCTCCAATTTCGCCCAAATCATGCTTTCAACCCAACAAACAAGATGGAAAATGCAGCGTTTTTACTTAAAATCTTTCTGATTCTCAAATCAAAATAACGAGATCAAAAACAAACGGCATTCAGTCATAGGAATATGTTTGTTCAGTAGTGGGTCAGGTGGACAGTGTCAGTAGTTCAGATGTCCTCTCCGAGATAACTTTAACATTGTCCCTCTTACTAAGGAACTTCTTGCATTACAGATAAGTCGTTTGCTGACATATAACAGGTTTATAAGTTATTTCTCAACGAAGCAGTGCAATGATTGACCTCACTACGACTTGGTGTCCGTTTCAGGACAATCATCGTCAAACTATGTCTTGCATTTTTAATTTATTCAACTTTGATATGCTATGATGTGCTTTTGAAAGCACCTAAATAGGACAAGCTACTATTTTCCAACTACTATAACTTTCAGTATGCACATATTCCATCAGTAACCGTGATAATCTTCACAATCAACTACCAGCCTAAACTCTTAAGTGAACAATATGATATATTATTATATATAATCTGCAAATAATAAACGCAGTAAGTACTTAGTTAGCTGTTTATAAGGCAAATTCCTAGTGAACTTATAATCGTAGAACGAGACCAGACGGCAAGACATGGAAAATATGTAAAATAATAACATTTTCTGAAAAATATTAGTTTGGGACATCTGGTAGGAGATATATTGTGTGCCTTTTAGTGACAGATGTTTCTTATTAACTCTGCTTGATAACGGAGGCCGCTGTTTTATCAAAGGCAAAATTTCTATTCATCAAGTTGACTCTTGAGCATTAACAAAAGTCGCAGATATTTTGGTCGAACTAACGCTAGTGCACCAAAAAGTGAGGTTGCAGTTTGACGCAAGTCAACTTTATTTCACTCTAGATGCTCACTTTAGCGAGACCGGGGCCAAAGTTGAGTTTAAAAAGCATCAGGAACAGTCAGAGGCATGAGCATTTTTCCGAAAGCGCAGACTTCCTTGAAGCAGATGAAATCTGCTTAATCCCCAAATAAAATGTAAGAATTGTTTATGACAATATGGTAAAGTAGTCAATGACGCAATTTGAGCATACATACTAGAGAAGCGACATTTCTATCCCAGTGATTGCTGAATATTTCACATGTAATTTTTTTATTGAACGTCAAGGGAAACTGTACAAGTAACATTTTGTAATTTGCATTATCTTAACAAACGCTTTTCGATTAGAATATCGATAATTCTTGAGTCACCCTCTGGAACATCAGTGATATCTAAAGATTCTCTCAACATACGTCCAAACGAGATTGGTCATTATGCTTTCAAAAAGGTTTAAAATGGTTAATTGGCTGTATTCCTAACTTTGGCTACTCTAAGAAGTGAGAACTTTATACTAAAGGTAAATTTTAACGCAGTTAAAATGACGATGAACGGTCACATTGGTAGCAAAAGATGCGTCTTAATCTGTTTCCATTGAAAACGCCTCATCACGATTCACTTGCATTATCCACCTTTATGTGAAAGTGAACAAAGCCTGCTTCCAAGTATAAAAGACATAATATATATTTGATTCACACGTGAAAAAATTCAAAATCATTTTACCCAAGAATTAGCTTTCATAAATAAAAATTTTAAGTTAAAATCGTTGGGGTTAACGTTAATGTTTCAGGCTGAATTGTAAAATGGCATACAGACATGCTTGGTCATCATAGGGCAGGCAAGTAGTCCTAATTGCGATCGTCTCACGCACTGGTCACTTGCGAGACCGGTACGTCAGTAGCAGGAGTCCTGGCGTACACTCGAAGCAGTCGCCACCACTGTTCGCACGGCTCGCGCAAGTCCATACACCGCCTGGGCCTATATAACCAGATGCATAGCCACGGCAGCGCAAGTCATCGAAATATCGCCCTCTCAAGCTGTGCTGTGAAAACGTAGCAGTATCGTCACCGTAACCGAGTCTTAAGCTCCCAATTTATCCGGCCAACACTGCCAGCGCACATGTACATCACGCATCGGTGTGGTCGGTCACTTGTGAATACATCGTACAAAATGCTGGGAAACCGGTGCCTGTGGCACCCAGATAAACACACAGCCTCCGCCTTCAACTGCCCGCGCACATTCACCATGACACATTGACCTACTTGGCAACAGGCCCATCCATGAAAACCTGCAGTATAACACCACTGGTCGAACCTTTTAAAAACATATTTCCTCACCGGCACATAGGAAACACCCAAACCCGTTGCTCATCAGAATGAAGTAGATCGGTCCTTCTCAAGCTAATGAGAAACATGCTATTTGGCTACTTCTCAATGTAGCCTCTATGGCACCCTTACTTATAGGACATCCGAGCCATCCACACTTACTTTATGAAATCATTGTGTGCTGTGTGATGGGACTAATGCATGCATTTGGCACACACGAACGGTTTGTCCAGTTATATCAGACACTGCACCCTCTAAATATGCCGATAAAGACAAGGGAGACAGAATGGCTATTTTACGCTCATGAGTTGTCATCAGCCAGTCATATCCAGCACCAAATGATGTCCCACCGGCGGATCAATCCCGTGACCTGTCACGGAGACGTCAAAGCTCTTGGAATTGAGCCACGGGCTCGTTGTCCTGCTGGTTTATATCGGGAATATGGACATTCATTAATGAGCGTTCACCGATTGTTAACAGAAATCAATCGTCCCGTTTTCCTTCAGACTCATTCGTGAGGCAAGCTTGAAGCCGGACAGTGGCCAGTATTAGAAGAAGCAGATTATCAATGCTGAGAAAGACAAAAGAGACTGGAATGGTCATTTCAGGAATGGCCGTCACCAATAAGTCACATCCACCCAGAGGTAATGCCCCGGCCGGCTCGATATTAAGCCCCAAGGCAGAGTGGGGCAAGTAAGTTCCTTTATCGATCGGTAAGCGTTCATCAACGACTGCACCCTCTCTATTCGATGTTCCAGTTGGGATTTTTGACTGGTGCATTGGAGAAAAAAATATGTTGTAGTCAACTCCCAGTGCATACACCTCGCTATAAATAATATGACGCACTTGAATCCATCACTTTTAGTTAAAAGACTTGGGGTTAACTCAAAACATGACAGTCCGCTGAAGTGCGTGCATTTTTGAGGATCGTCTAATTGTGGACTGCTAGTTGGGCTGCAATGGCTCCTTCTTATTGTGAAGGCTATTGCACTTTCCTGCAGTTGGGAGCAGAGCCGCCCCACATTTCTTACTGAGTAATATCCTGGTTATGTGTGCGTGGTCAGAGAAGTGTGTTGGTACACTGAGGTGGGGTTCACACCATCTCGTCTCCGGTCCTCTTACCTTACAAATGACAGTGGGCGCGGGAGGATGAGTAAAAGAAGATTGGGTAGAAGGAGCACGCTTCTACTGCCACTCAAAACTACTTCCCACCCGATTCACCTCCCCTGCGCCCACCCTGCTGGGCAACCCACGGTGGACATAGTCGACACAGATGGTTGAACTGTCATTTAGCTATTACGGAAGAAGCGACATTTGCGGTGGAGCATTATGTGAATAAGCTCCATTGACGTTATACGCAGTGGCTACCTAGATGCAAGTTCAAATCTTGCATCTTGCTCGCAGGAGTTTTGTATGCCTTAAGTTTACTACATTGTGTTGGGAACTAAAAGGTCCAGTCCGTTCCGTTCCTCATACAACATGTTTTTGCAAATAAAATAGACTTAGATCTTCCAGGCTGAAATTTTCAGCACATTAAAATACCACCGCTGTTTCTGTAGGAACATCCCAGAATAATACACGACAGGATTTATTTGGACCGAAAACGTTCGCCACTGCTTATCAGGTCTTACCCGTCGCGTCGTTAAATGAATAGTCAGAGATAAGTTTACATTCCTATACAGATAAACCATTGTAATTTGAAATTTACAGAAACTGGTCAATCTCATTTAATGTCAGTGGAAAGCATGAAATTTCTTTTCTTTTAGGAAGGACTACATAAGTGGGCTGTAATGTTGATCATCTTGCAATGTAGTCCTAGAGTATTTGAATTGATCACAATTATCTTTTATTTAATATGATATGTTTCGCAAGGATGCTTGGTCTATCATGAAATTTAAATATATTTTATAAAATATTGCATGATATCTCCCGTATTGTAATGAATTAGTAGTATATTATGCCTTCTTCAAAAAAATATTTGAAAAATGCTATTTGGTTTGAATGACATTTCTAATTCATGCTTGAGTTTACTCTCACCTGTCAAGTGCACTTGATTTAAGGTTTTCACCTACATCCTGTATGTATTTAGTTGCAGTTAAATAGTTCAGTCCTGTATTCTATCATAAAGTATTATAGGATTCATTATTTTTTATAGTGATGCTAACTATGTTTTATACTTCATAAGCAGCATGAATAAGCTAACCGATATAATTTTATATTGGTGGACATTTTTGTTATTGAAAAATTCTCAAGATAACGTACATTCTCTTAACCAAATTATAACAATTCTTACTGTATAAACTTTAAAGACGACAGAATTTGCTACTACATGAACATAAGAAATAATGCATCACGCATTTTTCAACCACACACATATGTATAAAGTTAAAAGGGTATGGAAAATCAATGAAACATTATTCCTTATAATTAGTAGTTTCTATCATCCGTTGTTTTTTCGAGCGGCCGAAAGAGCGAAGTTAAATCCACACGCTCTAGTGACTGAAATTTCTTGGGATAATGCTGCCTGGTAATCGATATTGCAACTCTGGCTAAGCAATTCTTCCTTCTGGAAAATATATTTTATACTTTTGACTTATATTTATGAGTTAGGACAGAAATTGTACAGTTAGCGATCGATAATATCCCGACAGAATGAATGTGCAGGTAACATAATATCGAAAATGAACTGGTTTTCGAATTAATGATTGTTCTACGTTCACAATCACTTGTTGGAATAGATACCAAGTGTGGTTGTTTTGCGAAAAAATAATTAGAAAGGTTTTCACTAATGGAAAAACTAAACAGTTGGTTGCTAGAAAAATCATCTTTTGAAAATAAGAGCAAAACATGAGTGCCCTCTGTCTATCTCGATGTCAGCTGCCTGTGCAAGAAAATGTCTTTTTGTTCCAAATCATTTTTTCTTGGCTATGTAAATGTTTTACATAATTTAAAACATGTACCAACCATTTCTTGTTGATTGTTATCAAAGGTGATTCGACGGCCACCTTTGTCTCCTACCCAGTGAACAAAAATTGTTATCTCAAGAACTTGTGGTCCTGACGTCTGAGGTCTCGGGCCTAATATTAATTAAGGCAGTAAGAACGCATTGCCTGTTGACCTTGAAATGCTTTAAAAATCAAACGCACATTGTAGACTAACGCTCATGACAATTATGCAGAGGCTAATGGCCCAGTTGCAGCTCAAAGCATCGGTCTGTGCTAGCTTGCATAGTTGTTGGTGTAGCTTCACAGCCTAATAAGGAAGTCCTTTAGCTATGATTATCTGCAATAATATAGTTTTTGACCAAGATTGCAGTGAAATACCATTTAAAAGTTGATTATAGAGTCATTTTCAGGTCGGTATATAACTGGCCAAACTCACAACCTCGACAAAAACGCGTGCTGTGATTGGCAATCCCGTTGGATACAAACCCCAACATGTGGTCGTTTCTGGAATCGATGCGGATTACACGGTTCAAGAGATCTATCTCAATAAAAATATGACAGATTTTCAAATTCTGTCAGACAGGTGAGCTGCTCATTTGTATGCCTGCATGTACCGAATGAATTCGAAAATGGATTGCGACTAGATCAACTTAAATAAGCTCTTCATTGCGATGAAAGGGATAAATTACTACGGGAGGCCGACAAAACGAACGGTTTCCCGGCATAATAACACAGTCCTGAGCCACCCTCGATTTACGCATTCAAGGTCAATTTAACTATTGACGCAGACTATGCTGTGTGTTTCCCGCCTCTGACGTTACTGAGCCTTGTATCCTGACGCGAAGATGGAAGAGAAACAGAGAGGCTGTCCGGGAAGCAAAACATTACTCTCAACGGCAAACAAAAGGGGGAATTTTGCTCTATTCCAACTCGCTGTATTAATTTAGTCGATAAGGCGTTCTGGAATATTCCAGCCTGTCACATTCCCAGTTATGACGAGCATTCGAGAAACGTCTGACCCATGGCGTGGCTGTCATTGATTGGTCGGTTTATGCGTGAGAAAATGTCGATTATGCGTTCTGCTGCACACCTGAGCAAACATCCCACGCGTGCTCGATGCTGCATCGCATGCTAATTGACTCCCTCATCAACATAGCGCGTGATTTTATCTACGTTAAGAAATGGGCCGCGCCGTAACGCGGAGACCTCACTTGCGTTCTTTAAAGCAGTCGGCTTTTGTACATGAAAGCAAAGAACTTGTACGGGCGTAGCTTGGCTTCGACGCGATAAAGGTGGGAAGGTATACATCTTTCTAAGCGTAAATTTGCAGGCTGTGTGGAGTGTCTGGGTGGTCCGGCGATGCCAGTGCACAGGCGGGGGTAATGACGACAGCGCCCAGTCGTAATACTACAAATTGCGGCAATAAAACTCGGCAAAGTGAGCCTTTGCGTGCAAAAAGAGAGTATTTGCTGACAGTTGTTTGGAAAGTCGGACTAGGGTAGCTGCTTCTATTCCCTCAACACACGAAATCCCGATAAGCACCCGAAATTCGGTTTAAAACTCTCCCTCAATGATAGCCAAAGTCTACATTCATGAATGCCTTCTTATATTTATTACTACAGTAACATATTCAGCATGTGCATATGTTAAAGACTGAAATACAACGAGGGTGGGAAGAGAACACGGCACTAATTATTAGCAAGTCACATTAATCGTGCTATTTGATACATACGAGGAAAAGACTTGCGAATGACAATTTCCGAAGTCATCTGGATGAACGAGAATAACTAGCGAAAGATCTTCCGGAAATTCTTACGTTTTGTGGAAAACAAAGAAGCAAAATATACCAGCATGCATGGTGAACAAACTTCCTCTCATGTTGTTACTCACTCAGCAATGATATAGGAGTGTCCAGAACACACCAATTGCCTATGCCAAATAAAACAAATTTGGCGTTTGAACTGCAAACGTTGGCATATTCTCAGTTTAGAGCGCTCTTTGCAAGGATTTTTGGCCTCTTACTTGCATTACTACGGCCGAATTATCTTCAGTTTTTCATATAATATATAGAAAAAATGCGTCCATTTCAACTATAATTACGAGTGAATATTGCCCTTCATTTGCACTGATGGCCAATAAATTTTCTCCGAAAATTCTTGTCCGAAAAATAGATGGTTGCGGAATTGAGTAAAACCGGTGGTCACCTAGTACAAATGGGTAATTTCCGCTGCACCATGTAAGTGCGTAGTGGGAATTTATGTAATGAATGATAGGTCGCACGGGCATTGATAGGTAAGGGTTAAAAGCATCATGGGCGTGGGAAGGCAGGATGCAAAATCTTGAAGGCAATTTGACGGTTAATTGACTTCGGTCATTGAAAGTGTGGTACTTACGCGACATATTAACAGTTCCTTCTGCCACTAGTTTACGCTATTCTAGCTGTTTTCTGCTATTTGGCGGAAGCCTGTTAATCATTCAGACGGATTTGTTCGGCCCGCGCGACGCCCAAACTCAGCCTGAATTGCGAAGATGATGCTGCTTCCTTTCCTAATCTTCGTCTATCCTAGCCAATTTGATAGGTACTCACGGAATTATTTGAATAGGTGTTGACACTAACAAACAGTCTATTCTTTTAAAATTCGAATTCTTCAGCTTTTCGGGGTCAGTACTCAATAGTTTGTCAGTTGTTTAAAGTGCATTATAATGATTGAAAGGTTAATAAGAAGAAAACTTGAGCAACGGTTTAGGCAACTTTGGTTGCCCAGCTTTTGGCATCTTAGTTCGAGCCCATAAATGAAGGCGTCTTCCCAAACATGACATTTTTGATGCACTTAATTTGCAAACAAAACGAGAGACCAGCTCACACCGTACGTCAAGAACGTCTCTCAGGTCTTTATCCGCAGTATCGAACTACGTGGTATTGGAGTAGCAACATTTAAATAGGCAAATACTAGGCATCAGATAATAAGACAGAAAAACCCGATGCCATGGCCAACAAAAAAATTACAGGGACTTGCAGAGCTGAACACGCACTGGCTTTTCAAAGAGATGACGCCAACACCCATGTCCCTATTCGTATGAGGGGATCCGGTTACACATTCACTTTCGAGGAGACTAATATTCTAGTGAGAGATTGAAATCGCCTGAATCACGGGCGTCATTCGGTCATGATTCATCAGCCCCAGTATATGTGCCAATTCGATGACATACTTCTTCCATATTCAGTGCAGAGACTATGCCTGAACATAATAAGTAGCTTTGCGTTGAATGTATTTGCAAACACTTTTTCAAACGTCATTTTTGGTGAACTGGATGGCACAGTTAAATATCATGCTGACTTACAAGGGGATGAAATCATGGCTATTAACGACTATAATGTCAGTCATCAAGCACTTATCGCACCAAGGAAACAATTGTGCGGTACAAAAGGTAGCTATGGCGACTGCTTCCTACAAGCGCTACGATCTCTGGGGCTAAGTCACCATATCCAATGCTGTCTGCCGATGGATTCGAGCATGAATACGAAACGCCAGGCTAGTCAAATTCTTTTTTCAGTGATATCGCTTATTTATTCCTGACTTCATTCTTCAAGTCACATTTTTTCTTCAGTTAACAAGTGAAAGCTCTTTGCTTTCTCTTAAATAATTCCAGTGCAATTTAGGTGTGTATCGAAACTCGGTTTAGAAGACTTGCACAAATTATTTGGTAATTCGGGCAAGTCTAGTTCCGAGGTCTGGAAAAAAATATAATAAAACCGAAAGCTCTTAGCTGTTTAAAAATAAAAAGATCCAAATCTTTTACGTTAATAGATATCCAACGTACAAATTTCATTTTGAGGTATATTAAAAATTTATATTGATATTCATTGGGCAGCGAGTGAATGAGAGGTCATGGATTGCATATTTATTCTGCCTAGAACCCTCCATTTTGGTTCACGGAAATATCTACAGGCAATCTGACCTTAATCGCTCCGTCTACCTTCAATCGCTGGAAATGAAAATCACGAGCAAAATCAGAGAGCATCTTAATGACCCCAAGTTCTTTTAGTTGCACAGAAAAACGGACATATATGACCAGCAAGGGCTTCCTTCAAACTGCGTTCGGTTGCTTTTAGTGGAATAGCAAAGTGCCTGATCTGGGTCATAACGAACTCACCCTCTCGACACACACCCATTTGCTCGCCCGAGCAAGGTCATTACACCTGAGGGGTTATTTATCTGACCACATTACACCAACTTTTTTTCTTAATATTTAATATTTCTTAATAATTACAGTGCGCCAAATGTATTTCAGTGAGGAGGGTGCCGAATGATTGCTATGGCAGATACCTACGCATTAATACTACTCCACTTTTCATTCCCATCCATCAGTAACGTCTGCAAACTGGTCTACTGATAGAAATCGAATTTTGACGCAGTGAATATCGCGAAATAAAGCCACTGTTAACCATCTGCCACACGCGCGTGCCTTTTTAGTTGAATTTTCATTTAGACAAAACAGCCCATTAAGCGCACGCCATGCGCCAACGTGGCCCCATTTGGATTTTCCGTGAGGCTACACAAAAGGAACTAGCCAATGGAAAGCAAAATTGCAGGCCTGCCTCGCTGCCAGCCAAAATAAGGAAATGAAAAACGCAGCTGTTTTGGAAACGTGGGGTGAAAAGCGTAGTTACAAAAGCATCTGGATGCGGATATGCCAACTTGCATTAATGATTTGGCGCAAAAATTTGGGATTTTTATAACAGAATGAAAAAGCTTTGCCGCAAGTCCAGATTTCAGGAAACCATTATTAGCCTGATAACGTTTCGGACTGTCGAGACGACAATCTACGGTAGGGAAAGAAAAATATTCACACGTTGAATGAGCTGGCGGCAATTGATTGTGTCAAAATGAAATGGCCATGTTTAGTAATTTTATCATATTAGGCTTGTTGGGAAATGTAAGGAAATCTGCTGAGTGAGGGACTTTCTAAACACGCAATTAGGCAATACGCTGAATTTTATAATAAATGATTGCGTTGTATTTCACATTTTGAAGGTTACTTAGGCAATTGGAAAAAAATAGCCCTTATTTAAAGAAAATTCCTACACATTATTGTTCTGGTTTTGAGCCAAACGCTTCCATTCTTTGGTCGTTTCGTAGCAATAAGCAGAAGTTTCTTCAGTTTTCATATTTAACCCTAAGTTAAATTGCTTGGAAGATATTATTTTCGTATTACAAAGGAATACCTGCTTAGGTCTTAATTCCAACGGCTTAGGTGTAAGGGTTGCTTAAAATTAGGGTGAGGGTGGATTTGTGGGTTGGGGCTAGATAAAGAACTTCAGTTAGGATTGACGAAGAGGAAGGAAACTACAGCAAAGTATGGTCAAAGTTCCAGTGCCCAAGGGATTTTATTGTAAAAAGCTATGACAGCTTACTTCAAGATTTTGGCAACATTTTGGGAACCTACATCTATTTCAATTTTTATTCCAAAAACGATCCTAAATGCAGAAATTGCTTTGGAATTTAGTTTATATGTTTGAACCTGTACGTGTCTTCTATTGTCAGCATCTATTCTATTCTTCGCTTAAGGAAGAACAGTGGGAAACATTTTCCAAAAATCGTCGGAGCGCTTTTGCTTGAAAGCCCTGTTAGATATTCAGCAGGATAAAATCACTAAATCTGTATTACAGAAAATACATTTGTCCCCCGTCCTACCAACCTTTCATAAAAACAAAAAGCTGCGGTATCTCATCTTGTTGGAGATGGAGACATTCACGAATTGGGTTGCAGGAGATGCTGTTTGTGTTATGCTTTTGGTTCAATTACAAGTTGCCGCAGAGTTTCCGCGGAAGGACAGGGATAAGATACACAAAAATACTTTGCCCTTATTAATTTTACTCAAAAAAATATAAATCTTCCAAATACCTAATTAGCTGATTGTTAATCAGTTTTCATGTCAATTTTCATCATTAAATAGTTAATGTTAATCCGTATCTTGCTTGCGAATTATCTCTTAGGCTTTTATTTCATGAGTTTTATTTATGGAAATGCATAATGTTTTTATGAACACATGCAACCAATGCTTCATATACTTCATATGTGATTTTACTTACGAAAGCTCCTCCTATTAGGTGTTTTAAAAAATTTACTTGATAAATTTTTCGATTGATCAGAGATTTTCACTTACCCTATTTCCAAATTTAAATGATCTTATGTAGCGTTAAATTGTTTGTTTTGGTTACGCCAAAGAATTATTACTTTTCAACCTCGGCATTTCAAGTGGACAGTGAAACATTGTTTTAGATTGTCTTAGAAGATTAACATGTTTACGTATACTTGGAGCGTGTGTTTGTGCAGGTTACGTTGCCTGTTGCATTTCCACATGTTTTTCTTTTTTCCTTCGTATGAATGCACTTGTGCTGGTGTTATGTATTTTTAAAGAAACAGTTTTTTCTCATTGACATAGACAAATTATTAGAAAGATTTGCAGGCTGGAGTCCATCTGAGACATTACATGAATGCATTTACTCTTGACGCCAACCCTGTTAAATTTTTACGCTGGATAAGCAAACACTATCAGGTTAAAGCTATAAATCAAACTAAAATGAATTTTAACACGCAAAGTCATCATTCGAAATGCAGTAACTGTGGCTTTTATTGGATTTTTAATTTAAAAAATTCAATAAAAACCTAGCAAGTGAGCACCTCAGATACAATGGGTATAAATCAAGGATTTTCTAACAAACGACATAACATCCTACTAAGCTCAGCATGAGATATATCGTGAGCATCAACTTCAGCGTCTATCGTACTCATAATAAGTACCTTCATGCAAAGCGTAAACATCATGGTTTTTGGCAAATGCCTGAGAAGAGCAAACATGGTAGCTAAAGAAATCACAAAAAAGCTAGGGTAAATTTCACTCGAAACCGACATTCCTGCAGATATAACTAGAGGATATATTGCACTCTGATGGGTGGGACTTTTGACCAACAACGTTGCTAATGTGTACTGGAAAATGATCTAACAATGGACACTTTGTGAATCCCCTCAACTGTAAACTTCCGTGGAACAATCCCTTGGTCTCTGTAACCATCAAAATTGAAATTTGTCGAAAACGTTTGCACATCCGAAAAGGACAGCATTGCACTTTCATCTATCAGAAATTGTACTACTTACTTGCGTCATTTCATTGTTATAGTTAATACTAAATCTGATTTTGTAAACATGATTCCTGAACAACCCTCGTTTTGCCTTCGCAATAAATGCCCTTTTTCCCGAATCGCGATAGCGTAAATGCTGCGCATTGAATGTATACGCCTAGCCTATTCCCGAAAAGTTCATTTATGCTTATATACAATTTACTATGTCCAAATCGGTACTAATTTGAGCGGAAATCTACATTTCATTTTATTCGGATGGCTTTCTATACTAACGGTTTTGCTTTACTGAGTTTGCGCATCCGCGCGTTTTTGTGTGAGAAAATACTTGTATTAAAAGTTTTGAAAATACCATTTTCCGAACGTGAAAATTGATTTTTTTAATGTAAATTAGTTGAAACAAGGTGTAAGCAAGCAGGTAATTTTAAAATTTCTGATTTACAATCCTGTGTGCTTTGAAGCCCTAAAATGTGGCACTAGCATCTACTGGTAATCCTTTTCTTAAATGTTCCGATATATTTCCGCCATTGGAGGATATACATATGTTTTACTGCGGGTCGTTTCCTGACAAACAGCTATGCTAAATTAGAAGAACATGGTTAGGTATTTTTATGTGATCCTGATTCTGAGAATGCATAATTTATGAACGAAAAAGGCAGGTAATAGCAATTCTTTCCATTTATTTAGTCACTCTTTTGCGAATTTATCGTCTTAGAACAGAGCCTACAAATAAAACATTTTAAAAAAAGGGCTACATAATAAAGAAACAAGTGAGTTCGCTCTCATTTTCCTAGTAAAATGGTCACTTTCATAGAAATCCGTCAGTGGAATATATAAGTAAAGCCCTGTTACAAGAGCCAACGTATAAGAAGTTGCTTTAAAATTATCTAAGGTATCTTCCTTGGTGACATCTATTGTGGGTGTACACTGTTCTTGGCGATGACGTCCCATGTTTTAGTGAGCCTACAAATATGACCCATACAGCCATCTGGATTAGAAATTCCAAGAAATCACTCCTTAGTTAATTGCTTTACGTCAACGTCTTATTTTAAAGGTTTTGATAGATAGAAGCTACGTTTATGGGCAGTGGATTCAAAACAATGAACATTTTGAAGAATTCGCCGTTATTTCAAGGACAATCTGAAACACATCGTACTTCGACACCAGAAATGCCGTTAAAGAAATGTAACGTGCGCAAGATTGTATGTTTTAGAATGCAACTGACAATTTTGTTCAAGTACTTAGGTGTTTCGATAATGAAATTAATTAGTTTTTCCACTTGTAAAACCTCGGTGACGTCGATGTGATTCAAACCCATGACTGCATTTGGAAGGCGTTAGAACAACAAACGCTCTAGGCATTTAGTGGTTGGAGAGATCGCCATAACCATGAATTTACCCATATTTGGGTCAGATCGCCCGTCCAACTTACAGCAAAGTACGGAATCCACAAATTATATTAAGTAAGATTACTTCCCAAGCAGGATTTCCTAAACAATCAATCTAGAATCCTCCAGATTACTACCAGGCACAATTAAGGACTTAGAATTTTGACGGCTCCCATTGGGTCTCTTAGTTAAGTTGTTTGAGCTTTGGCTGTACTAAAAAATTCCTCTTGCTGTCATAGGTTTGAATCCCACTGAGGCCACTGAGTTTATCACAAAGGAAATCTTTTTAAATTTAGTGTTCACTTCTGGGCTCTTAACATGTAACTTTATTTAAAATTGTTATTTCTGTGATGTCCATATCAGCGAACTCAAAACAAAACCTGTTTGTATTATTCGAAACGATTTCAACAACGCAAAACGGAAAATAGTTATCCTATTTTCATTAAACCATGTTCGAATCTATATTTTACCTATAGGCTTAAGACCGTACTTCATACTTAACATAATCCTTAACGATGTTTATTAGCGTACTTCACTTAATGACTAATCTACTTGCGCTGACTTATTTACTCAAATTTTCGCATACACAGGCGTTTTGCTTGGTTAGAACAATTTTAAACCTTTTCGAAATTTTCTCTTTTGTGCAAAGTTTGTATCTCAAACAATATAATATTACTTTTACTATTTAATTTTTTGTTTTAACGTATTTTTTAAGTGGTTCTTTATTACTTCAAGTCTTTGGTTCATTTGATGGTACTGGTTTGCGAATTATTCGCAGTCTTTTGTAACTTGTGGTACCTTTGAGGTAATTCACGAACTATACTCCTCGCAGAGACATTTCCGTCATTTAAAACTGCTCCCTTTTTGGCATAATTCAAGTGTTGTGGTTCATGTTAAATCAGTAAATTTTGAAACCACTTTCTGACCATCCCCAGATTTCCCTTAACTGTCCAAACTTGCTCGTATCCTTTCTTCTTTAATTTTTCATTACTTCTCAAACGTTACTCCAGGATAGGAAAGTGAAAATTATCGTTGAAATTCCTTGAAATAGCGAAATTATAAAACTCTTAGCATGCTTTCGAGCTCGAAAAATGGCAAGTCTCGGTTTTGATGAATGGCTCTGGTTGTGACTTTTCCTTTTTTTGCTAATAAAAGCTCGCAGTGACCTAGCAAAGCTGTGTGAATCCATATCATTTTATTACGTCCGTCCGCATGTGTTGTCATCAGAGATTTGGCTTCTTCAAGCAAGACACAAGCATTTCGACTTATGTTTTCATTCACAACTTATTATTTACCCCTTAGAATGATCTCTAAACGTTTTCCAACCTGCACACTAACGGTTCACTTAGACTCTTTCACAGCGTACCCACAAAATGACATTTGCACCTCGCCTTAGTAACGCAACCAACGTGCTAGAAAACAACATGTGAGAGCTATTCACCGATCTGATCTATTTACGGGATAAAGGGACGCGTTTAGTGTCTCTCTGCTTAGAGCCACTGGAGCGGTGGCATTGGTGGTTAATGTCAACACAAATCACAGCGTTAACAGTTCAAACTTTTCGTTTGTTATTATTTACAATTCGTTGTTACAGGTTAATATAGATTTAGTCGGAGAGTGCTGTTGCAGTTGTGATTTCATGCCAAATCGGGGCATACCTGCCATAATAACTGCTCCATGGTAACGTGGAAAATGTAGTCTCGGGTTAGTTCAAAATGTTTCTAGTGCGTGTCGGGCTAGCAACCGACGAGGCATTACTGCATAATTTAGCCTGCTGGTTTCTCTACTCGGTGGCATTTGAGTCTGTTTTTGACTTTTCCTCGTAAGTGCGAAACTGCGAACAACCGGTTAGCCCAAACATCTCATGGGTGTAGGGAGATTAGGGAAATTTGGCGTGCGAACAAGTAGCTACTTTTTGGCATTCAAAAAATCAGTCATGATATAACTGCAGCAAGTCTGAGCTACCACTGAAGTAGCTTGACAAAACGTCCTTCAAATGGATTTGTCTCCAAAGGGGTTTGGTTGACTACGGAGTGTAAGCTTAAGTTGAGAGTAGACTGTGGCACGAGAGTTTTCGATTGTCGTATGCGCCACAGCATGGTAGAGTGGGTATTTCAGTGCGAGTAGATTTTCACTACATCTACCTCACCCTCTGTGCCACTCCTCGTCTGCGCCCGGTGTCAAAATAAAGTCAAGCAGATCAGGGATGGGAGATGGCGCGAGAGCGAATACCGTGACAGACAATCCGCTTCAGGAGGCCACATCAAATGATGCGCTCTATTATAGTATTTATTGCAAGGATGACTTCTGTGAACATGGAAATAGTAACTTTCCACTCAAGCCATATAGATGACCCTGCTCCAAATTCCAGATGGAGTAAAGAATTTCGTGTTTTGACCCTAACAGTACCTAAACCATGGCGTTGAAATACACCCTTAGCAGTTACCTTACATTTAATACTAACGATAGTCTTAACCACAACTGCAAGCTTACCCTCAACGTAATTCTGATTAGACATTGGGCGCCAAACCCACCTGTATTGCAGCCGGTTAATGGACTCTTGGTATGTTTAGGAAGTCATATAAGTACTCTATACTGATAGGGATGCCTTGAACAGGATACGCCAAGTTGAACCCCCAGCCCCACCCGCAAAAAAATGGCGCCTTGCGATTAATTTCAGGCAGTTTAGCAATACCCGTGTTTTAACGCTAACGCCTTCTCTAGCAGAAAAGTCACCTGTCACATTTATATTAACCATAGCCTTAACCCTACAGTTAGCACAATAATAACCTTACCTCCTAGCTTAATCATGTCCGTCACCCCAACCTGTAAATTAATCCTAAACGTAATTCCCTTGGGAGTTAGCGCAAAGCCACATGCATTGTGGGTGGTCCCTTTTTACTTAGGCACCCATGCACGGCAGCCTTACAGCTATACGTCAGTTATTCAATTTAAAGCCCTCAACCTACCCAGCTATTAAACTTGAGAGAAGAAATAGGAAAATAAGTAATATATGGTGGGAAGTAAAGTATGCGCACGTGCAGGCTTTTGGAACAACAATTTCCGATTCAGTTAGCTGACTACTTTAAGACTTTATGAGCTGATTAAAATTGGAATATGAAGCAAGAAAAAATACAAAAAAACGCAGTAGTGCCTGGCTGCGTAGTAGATAGCAAGACGCATGCTTGCTTGATGGCTCGAATACCAGCTGTAGGTTGCCGCGTTGAATTCTAAAATGTTAGCAACTCAACAGTTTGCGTTTTCGCTTTTAAAGTTTGGGTCTGACGCGCTCCAATTGGCTCCAAGATGTGAGAGAACGAAGCCAGATTTTAGCTTTATTAAGAAATTGTCGGGGTAAGGAGGACTTGTTTGGCCACCTTATCAGGACATGGGACTTGGAACCACCGACAGTGCATGGAGTTTTGCGCTAGATTCCGGGGAAATTTAATTAAGGATTAAGGTGAGGGTAAGGGCGGAGTCTAGGGTTATGTTTAGGTTTAGGGTTAAGGTTGGACTTAGGGTTTGGATTAAGAGTAAGTTAAGGATTAAGGTTTGGGTTTGTGTGAGATGTAGGGTTTAAAGTTTAGGGTACGGCTAAGGTTATAATTAAGGTAACGGTTAAGTTTTTATCAGGGATAGATTTAGTTTGTCACGGGAATTATTCACCCTTTGCGAGATTAATCACAGTGCCACCAATTTTAAGTAGACGGGCATTCCTATTACCGTGTCCTGATTAAGCAATCACAAAAGGCATTCTTACCAATTTTCGACTTCATATTATGTCACTCAAAAGAAGCCCACATAACGATATACCGTTCTAATATTCAAACTGATAACCGTCTTAGAAATACGTTTATTTCAGTAAAATGCTGATCAAACAAAGTGAACCAGAATCGAGGAATCAAGCGAATATATTTGGTTAACAAAGGCCCAAAATTAGTAGATAAAAAATTATAGGTGCATTTTTGTCAATTTGAAGTTTTCGTGGCTACCCTGGAGGAATTTTAAAAAACTTTACCATCTAAACAATAAACTTGGAGAATATGTGATTCTGCAGTATTTTACTGATTAGTTCACCATTTTTTAAATTGTCATCATCATAGAGTTCCAAGTGGATGCATTGTGGCAGTACAAGTTGAAGTGGGGAGATGTTGGGATTTTCTCATGTCAGGTACACAACGCTAAATCCCCTCCATTCGCTTGACACTGCTAAATGCCTTCGGCCAGCTCGTACATCTCCGAGAGTCTTTTTTCCTCATTCGCACCCGTCACGGTACTGACAGCTGGACAGCGTGCGCTAGACGACTAGTTGAGCGCCCTCCTGCTTCCAAATTGTGCTCTGCCACCCCCTCCCTCACCCAACGTCCCCTGTTGTTTTTCCCGGATTTCTCGCAACCACCCCCCCCCCCTCCGGCGGAATCCTTCACTTGACAACCGAGATGGCAACAAGAAAGGTGACAGGCCACATTAGTAGCACCCCGCAGACATCCTCCCACAAAAGTGCAGCCCTCTACGGTCACTTTGCGGTGGCAGTTCAGTCCAAAGTCCAGCACGCATCCAATGGTGTTTAAATATTGTTGCTAGTACGGAAGGCCCCGTTATGAGAAAGTATGACGTTAAATGGAACTGCCGGACTGCTAACGGCGAAACATATTCAGACGTCAGTGGACAATACCTCTGCTTCCCCTAACATTACGGCAGCTGTAACAAACTCAATCTGACCAGCAGTCTCCTTTATTGGCACTTCTTTTAGGGTTTGAGTGAACAGCCGGGAAAATTGTACTTGTTCTGAACACTTTGTTGGAAATGGCGTCTTTGGCATCGTGGGAGTGGAATAATCGAATTTTGCAAACCAGAGTCATTTAAATACACCGTTTACGGCTGTTTGCCTTTGTACATATCCTTAAGGATGTAAATTGATGTTACTTAGTTAAATTATCCTTTGCTGGCATCTAAATAAGTCTTTTTCCGGCCCCTTCGAAATATTGACAAACAACCAACTCAGTAAGCTAGGGAATGACAAATTAAAATATATAGCAATAACCACTAAATTTCGTGCCAAATATACAAATTTTTCCAAAATCAAATATGCTGTCTTACTCATACAACATTGCAAAATCAAGTACATTCTTAGCAAAAGATAGAATAATATGAGCTTTCGATTGTTGTGATTGGCTTTAAATGCAAGCATACTTGTTATGTCTACTAGAAATCAATGAAATCTCATATTATCCCTTGGCTGATAGGGTTCTCGATAAACAATAGGCGTTCCTGCATCCACTGTAAATACAGTTTGCCATCCATCAGAAAAATTTTAAGAGCTTCCTAGAAAAATTATTTTCATTTGCAGGCAACCACTCTGCGTCTACAAAATCTATACTACATTAAAGAAATTATTGTTTTTCAAAGCAGGTACATATTAGCTGATAAATGATCATTGATTCCATAAGAAATAATGCATTTTATCGAGAACACTGAAAGCAAATATCTCACCTTATGAAAGAGCAACTAATTAGGGCCTCATTTAACTACCAACAGAACATTAAATTATAAAACCGCGAGAAAATAATGAAAACTGATCACCTTTAAAATGTTTTAGTAGTTTTTTAATGCCTTTCACATGCAAAACAACGATACTTCGGTTTTGAATAGATATCACCAAATTGACTATTTGAGCCAGACCTCGAAAGTGGTGGCGGCATTCTCGCTCAAGAAACCGGGGTTAGATAAAGAGTAGTTTTTAAAAAATGTAAAACGCGTTGCCGGTTCAATACGCTAACAGTTAATCTTTTCACGCATATGTTGCACACACCCAGTTCGCAGATTGAAAAGCACAGTCTGAGACCATGGTTCATTACCTGGTCTTCATATTGAGTGAAAAAATTAAAATCGTCGATGCTCTGAGAGTGCTCGAAACATCTGACATAACATTTACTTTGAAACTGTCCGTCTACTTGAATTTGCCTCAACGGGTGTCCGCTTCTTTCTAACGCAAGCGATCCCTTGCAGTTGCAAGCATGCAAAAGAGGTACAAAAGCTTCTTCTAGCAGATTGTTTCCAACTCACGTATCAGAAGAATGTAACTTTGTCTGACACCCTCTATAGAACGTCAAATTACATTTTATTTGTCCAACTTCATGTTGCCTTAAACAAATTAGGACTGATGCTGCGTCTGTGAAAATAAAATATGAGATTCAGCTACCGCTGTCTTAAATATCTCACTATCTGCCTTACTGATTTTGTTGTGATTTTTCATTCAGTCTTGCAACAAGTCCAAGTGAACATATTTTAAGTTTAGCGGATTAACCGATTTTGAATAATTTTATTTCAGCCTCTCCTTCAGCGTTTTAGCAGTTGTCAACTTATACCATGCAAAGAAACATAGTTGACAGCACATTCGGCAAATAATTGTGGGAATTCTATGGATGCTCCTTTATATTCCAACAGGCATTTCAAATTATTCTGCAAATTAAAGCCGTATGCTGTGTTTCGGACATTCAGTAGTATAAATTAAAATCGATAGCTATAGTTATCAAACTGGCTGAGATTTTTTTTATGTATCAGCTTTTGGAAGACAGGTGTCTGAATAATTAAATTTCTGTATATTCCATAAATTTTCGAAGCTTGCTCCCCTGGGAAATTTAAATTTAAAATCGTTATTGCGTGGTCAGTCCTTCCAATGGGTTAATGATATGTGCTGACATCCTGTTCTCATTTGCTATCCCATTTTTCGTTCTAATTTAATATGGTGTCCATTTCGATGTGCCAAAGAATCTTCAGAAACTCTCGGACATTTTTATTTAGGTAGAGAACACTAATACATGTTTGGAAATGTCATTTAGCATGTCATTTTCAGTAATTTATTATCAGGCCGTTACAATTACATTGAGAATGGAAGCATGAGCTATTAACAGAGTTTATATTTGTCTTAATTGTCTGTGTTTCCTCTAAATGGGCCACGTGGTTGATGCGCTTGACCATTACATGGACCAAATCAGGGTGCGGCAGGCGTTAATATTCTAGGATGTTATCCCATAACAACTTCCCAGAATGGGAGGTACGCGTGCCCAACATTGGTCCCCGTGGGTGCCAGCCCGTGCCACACCACCCATTGTTACCATTTATGGCTATGGTGGGATATGATTCACCTTTAACCAACCCTGTCTTCCGTTTTCTTGCCTACCTCTCGACACCGGGCACAGGCGAGTAATGGAAGAGATAGTGCGGTAGATGCTATGCAAGTATAATATCACTAAAAACTAATTTGCACACAAGTCACCGTACCTGCACCAGCCTTCTGTGGAAAATACGGTGGACATCGTCGGATTGTGACGGTCAAACTGACGTGTTTGTGTGTTTCCACTAACGGGTCACGTGTTAGGTGCATTGGACCAACATGGTGGCCACATCAAGGCATGGCAGGCGTTATTCGGGTTGCACTCCCGTAAAAAAATGCCATACATGGGAGTGTGGTGGCACGCCTAGGGGCCCAACAGCGCCAGCCACCTGCGCCCTCTCCAATCTCAGGTATTCTTGACGGGCATAGGTGGGGGAGGAGAAGTGAGTGCGGTAGATGCAGCGCAAGTCTACTATCACTTTAAACTAAATCACGTGCAAGTTACCGTCCCTGCACAACTCTGCTTTAGAGCGTGCGGTTGACCTCGTCGAAATTGACGGTCGAAATATCGTGTGTGCTTTCCAACGTCGCCTGCATGGCGGAGTCGGCGTGTTGATAACGTTGGAGCGGAAGGGCATGGAGGGGAGGAACTCGCTCTGAGCGTTTTCTGTATGGCAAATACGCGGAATGCGTGTGATCGTGTTCAGGGCGTGAAGGCAGCGTGCTACTATCACTTGGAGACGTCCAGAGAATACACATTGCGTGTGTCAACGTCTTCTGACAGCAAAGCACCAGCTCACTAACTGAATCGTCATGGCCTCGGCTGTTGCGAGCACCCGTTTGCGTAGAGCTTAAGAGTAGTGTGCTGGTGCTGGTAGATAATTTGGATGGCTTCTTCGGCGTCACCCTAGCAGGCTTTTGAATTTGAGCCGTCGTTCAATTGGTGCTCCGTTCATGTGGGCATTTTCTGGTTTTGTATACTACTCTGCATATTTCATTTTGATAGCTTGATTTTTTGGTTCCTTTGTTTTCTGAACTACGATCATGAGGTCATCTTCACAATACGTCGGCACCTTTTTGAATGAACTCAAATCTAAAGATTTACTGATGAATTTGCATGACACTAGCTGTTTTACTTTTCAGCCAGTATGTCGAATTTGTAATCCTCTCGTGCCATTTTTACTTCTGGTTTATCAACAAAAGCCTAAACAGCAGAAAAAACACATCTGCGGTTGGCAAATCGCTCTTAAGCGTCAATGGAATAACAAATTGTCAATTCCGTGCTTCCTATCGATAAACTTTCGTTTGATATTCAAAAAAATCCACGACATTGTGCTACTCTTGTTGAAAAAAGAGCCTAATAAGACGAAATTTATTTGTTTTCAATAGACATGGTTAAACGGTGACATTGACGTGCAACTCGGTAGCATCCTGTCTTTTGGCTGCTTTCGAAGTGGTCGAAAATCTTCATTATGCAACAGAGGCGCTGGGATGGCTATTTTAGTTAACCAGAATTGGTGACTTAATTTTAAGTCCCTATTCTCATACTATGTCGATTTGAAAGGTGTCTTCGTTGTTATATGCAAAAAACGTAGTTTAAGTAGTGTTAAAGGTATTATATATGTTAATGTTTATATTTTCCCCCACTACCTGTGAAGGTGCCCTTACCCGATTTTTGGACTTAAAAAAAAACTTGTTTTATTGTCTTTTGACCAGATTGTTCTTCTTTGTGGGGATTTTAACCGAGTGAACCTACGTCCTCTTAGACTGTTAGGTTTTGATGATCTAGGTTCCCTCAAAACTCGCGCGGATGCCATTTGGATCACGTTTTAACTAATTAACCCAAGTTTTTCTTGTTAAAAATCGAGCCTACTTCTCAGGTTCTGACAATTCTCTTATTAGGTCTCCCAAAGATTTATTCAACTTCAGCATTGCTTAAAAATAATTTCATGATTTTAAAACGCATCTTCCGAATGCTCTCTTCTGGTGCCGGTGTTTTTTATATTGTTTTAATGGATCCAGTAGAAGAACGACCCTTCACAACAGTTAAGTATTTCACTGATTAAATTCTTGATGATATAGTCTATCCCCTCCACTTTGACCTAATTGCCACGAAGTTTTCCCATCCCATGCCGTACATCGGTATACCAGGGTTCTGTACTACCGTTTCTAGTACGCAAACTTACGTGTAAAGAGACAGAAATACAGAAATAAAGATTTGAATTGTCTCCCCATTAGATGTCCACCTTTAACTTTTTAATTCTGCTAATTTATCTTATGGTCTTAGTGAATGGAGCCACAGTTTTCGCTGAAAGTTCTGAATCATACGTTCAAAATAAAGTGTATTCCTCTCTCTCTCTCTCTCTCTCTATATATATATATATATATATATATATATATATATATATATATATATATTTATATATCTATTTATCTATCTATCTATTTATCTCTCTGACTAGACGTACGAGAATTGAACGCGAAATTGAGCGATTTTCACCTTTACCCAGACAGGCAGGTTTAAGTTCACGTACTCTTTTCTACAGACGCCTCATTGTTCGGCCAATGTATCCTGCTCCAAAGGAGCAGGTAAATGAATAAATAAACATCGATGAGGCCTGCAACAATAGTCGGTCTAAACCCCCTACCCCAACCGTACGAGGAGGGATTTTGCTAAGAATACGCGCCGCCGCGAAAGCACAAGTGATAGCCGTTCTTAGACGTAGTCTTTCCAATTCGCTTGCTGCGAGGAAGTCCTTCTTTTCCGCCGTGGCATCGGCCGGCTTTGAGGTACGCCCCTTAATATTCCAGAGGATGAATCTCTCCGGATAACCGTTTTCACGGAGTGTATTCTGTAGCTACTGGAGCTCTGTGCCAACCGTTTCAGTAGAGCAGATGCGTCCCACCCTGGTCGCCAATCCCTGGACTAAATTTCTGGTTAGATTAAGGGGGATGAAACTGTGAAATTTAACGTATTGTGCAGTCCAGGTTTTCTTTTTGAATATCTTATCTGTTTATCACAAAAATTGCAGGCATTACCACGTGTATGCATAAAAACATGAGACAACTTGAGTAATCTCCTCATTGCCCATTTATGTTCGGATATGCGTAGAGAAGCTGATGTTCCTCCTTTACCACACCACAAGTCTCTGTTTGACTATCTTGAAAAAAAATAACTTACAAGTTTCGGTGTGACACCTGCCCTGAAGACTATTGTCAAACTAAAAAAATTATTCTCTAATTGCATAACCGAACAGCAATTGGTAGTAAAAAGGTGACATGAATGGCCTCAAGTCACTTTGCATACGCCGGAATTTTGATACAAAGTGGTTTTGGGATAAAACACACATTGGTGGTGTCTACCCGTATATGAAAGACCGCGAATCGCAGGAGGCCATCCACTCCGGTGATTCATGCCTGAATCGGTACATCGCATTTGACATCGTGTACAATAAGCTCAAATAAAAACGCAACAGGTGATAGCCACTCAGAACAAGATGTCAGCAAACCATATCAACCCCTTGGTACAAATGACCGATCAATAGAGATTTTTTGAGATATGTTTACCTCTAAACTGTTTTGCACACTTGGCAGTTCGACCGTCGATTTCGACTGAACGGTTGCCGCGCGGTTTGAATTTTCGAGCAACAAGAGACCGAATTTAATCGAGTCTTTGCACTGAAACAATCAGTCCACGGACATTAGTTGGTTCAAATTATTGAATCAATTAATTGAATCTTCCGCCCAGTGCCTTCGATACCCTCACAGTTTGACTAGGAGAGTTCTTCAAATCGAGCACTGTCGGAAATCTTGGCCTACATAACCCACCAGTCCTATCCATTCTCTCTCCAGGGTTTCTGAAAACTTTTGTTCGACTAGGACAGTTCTCCAAATAGAGCAACCTGCCGGAAATTTTGGCTTGGCCTACACAACCTACCAGTCCAATCCAGGCTCTAACTACTCGTCAGGCTTTCTGAGGAGTATCTACAAAACAGGCTGAGTCGTTCATTATCCATATTCTGTCTAATTGGTTGTGCAATTTATATCGAGTTACTCGTTATAACAAATACTTTTAACAACTTCCACTAGCAGAAGTAGTTAAGAACGTTCGGGAGATTTCATTAATTTGCAAAAAAGGCGGAGTAGATAATTTATATACTGTTTGTGTAAAAGCTCTGATAGTGTAAACCTACACCTAGCCACTCGTTACTTCTAAAGTCACCACACAAAAATTCAAAATGTCATGCCGCAAGCCGGAATTGAACCCGCGACCACCAACGCGATGGCGACGCTCGCTAACCACTCGACCACCTCATCACGGCGGCGAGCGCTCTCTCAAATTAATATGCACGCTATTGACAACACTGCCATTTGTGGAGGCTGTCATAAACTGTCCATGAAGCTAAACCAGCTCGAGGATGAGATAAGACAAATAAAATCTGCGCTAAAAGGCACCTTTTAAGCAATAGATGCCACTCAGGAGTCCACTGAACGACTTACCAGAAGCAAAACCATCGATACCCGATCAAAGGGTATCCCAACAACAACTTTGACAGCTGCGTCGGCTACCGAACAACAAGTACCAACGGCGCAGGACAAAAATAGTCCACCTAAAACAAAAAAAGCCGTTCAAACCGCAAAACTGACACCAAGAAGGAAAAAGCCAATGGACAACCGACTTCGAAAGATTCCTCAAAAAAGCTCGAACACGGGGCTTTGACCATTGCCTTGTCCTCCACAGGAAGTACTGAGATTCTCAAACCAAGCACAAGCAGTGGAATCGATTCCCCAACCGAAAATACCACCTGCGATTCAAAATCGTCGAACCCTTGGAATTCGCCGAATCGAAAAAAAAACCGCATCAAAGCCAATGCATAGCCAATCAGCATCCCCTCCATCATCACAAGTGCGCAACGTGAAACCTTCCCACCAGATAGAGGAAGACAGCGTCGTAGTTACAAAAAATGCCACGGACAGACAAAAAAGCTTCATAATACAGGGACTACCTGAATCAACAGCTGCGACTCCAGTAGACCGATATTCTGAAGACATGAACCACTTTCGTGAACTTCTGAACAATATGCTGGAACCTAATACGTCGATTGAACTGGAAAAAGCCTTCCGCCTTGGAAAACGGCCCGAAAGCCAATCCGAATCAACACGTCCTAGGCCTCTAAAAGTTATCTTGACCAGTAGCCAGGAAGCCAGTCTCATTCTGTCGAGGCGCTTTAAGTTACAAAAACTCAAACCCTGGAGTTTTTTTCAACAGGACTTCTCACCTGCAGAGCGGAACAAACGCCATCAACTTGTCATCGAACTAAGACGGCGGCTCAGCGAGGGGAAAACAAACTTGGTTATTTACAACAACCAAGTGATCCATCGTCCATTATTCTCTCCCTGGAGAGGCCCGTTCCGGATTACCACGCAGTTGGCCCAGTAAACAGGGGCTCGCGCCCGACTGTTAGCACTTTCCGAGCAAACCGAAAACTAACATTCATGTACACCAATGCACAGAGTATATTATCGAAGCTCGACGAGCTTAAGATTCATGTCTGCGATCTATCTCCAGATATAATTTCCGTAACAGAAACTTGGTTGTCCCAACACGTGGACGACCGAGAGGTAAATATGGCTGGCTACCAACTTTTTAGAAAAGACAGGAAAGAGCGTCAAGGAGGTGGCGTACTCACATACGTGAAAAGTGAACTTACAGTTTTAGACAAAACTTATAAACTCGCGTCTACTTCCGAGGCGATATGGCTATCCGTAAAAGTGCCAGGTACATCAAGTCTAGATGTCCTGACAGTCTACCGTCCACCGAGAAGAGACCCCGTAGCTGATGCTTACCTGCTAGAGGAACTTGAAACGATTGCCACACGGTTGGATATCCTGATCATGGGTGACTTCAATGCATCTCACATCGACTGGAGCTCAACCTGCGCACATAGTTCTGACCTAGCCTTTGACTGTTGTCTTCTGAGCACGATGCTAAAGCTACTTCTCACACAGCACGTCAATTTTCCAACCAGGGTGTGCGAAGGACAACAGGCCAATTGCCTGGACCTAGTTCTCACGAAGTCGCACGACAGCATCGACGAAGTGTCGTGTCTACCGCCGCTAGGCAAAAGTTACCACGTGGTACTGCGATGGGAGTACTCACTATTTTCTATACCAGCAAGACCCACAACAATCAGAAGGAATAGATGGCAAGGCGATTTCGGTGGAATGAGGGCCGAACTCATGCGCACTCAGTGGGAACCTTTATTCTTTGGAAACGTAACCGAGGACTGGGAAACGTTCCGGGACATACTGCACAGGCTCATGGAAAAACACTGTCCAATTTTTGAGAAAAAAAGGTTAACGAACAGACCGCGATGGCTTTCGCAGGCCTTAAAAATCGAAGTTAACAAAAAGCGGAGATTGTGGAAAAATCATTTACGGACGGAACTCCTGCATCTCTAAATGCGTATAAAATGCAGAGAAATCGGGTCAAGGGCCTTATATTTTTAGAACAAGACAGGCTTTCAAAGTGGACCTGCTGAACCGGGCCACCGTGAACCCGAAACTGTTTTACGGTTACCTCAGGCAGAATACACGGAACAAGGATCCAATACCCCTGCTGAGGACCGCCGAGGGGCATAGACCTCACTGAAGACGGTGCGAAGGCTACTCATCTTCGGAATTTTTCCAGTCGGTTTTCACAAAAGGAAACGAGATACGATCACCCTACCGATGGCTTCGAAGTGGATACAATAGTCGAGACTGTTAATTTTACCGAGACTACTGTCCTCAAGGAACTTTTGGGGTTAAAGGAATCTAAGTCTCCGGGTCCCGATGAAGTACCTGCCATGCTATTGAAAGAGCTCACGAGAGAGTTGGCAAAACCACTCTCTACGCTTTTCCAAGCATCCTTCCAGACCGGAAGTCTACCAGCCGACTGGAAATCCGCATGGATTACGTCGCTTTATAAGGGTGGAAGCCGGGTCTCTGCTAACAATTATCGACCGGTCAGCCTAACTTCAGTTTGCTGCAAAATCATGGAAAAAATAATTAAGCAACAACTAATGCAGTTCTTCGAACATAACAATCTGCTATCCGAAGCCCAGCACGGTTTCCGTAGAGGTAGATCCTGCGTCACAAATTTGCTCGACTGTTTACAACGTTGAACTGAAGCGGTCGATAGTGGTAATACGGTGCACGCAGTCTATATAGACTTCAAAAAGGCTTTTGATAGCATGCCGCACCACCGCCTCCTTTATAAACTCAACCGCATAGGCGTAAGAGGTAAACTTCTGACATGGATAGAAAACTTCTTAACTGGCCACTCACAAACTGTGCATATCAGCGACAAACAGTCGACTAAAGTTGAGGTTGAGAGTGGTGTACCCCAAGGCTCTGTTCTCAGCCCTATACTGTTCATTGTCTACATCAACGATTGTGCCAACGAACTGGACTGCGATATTGCCATGTTTGCCGATGATCTCAAACTTTGGCGCGTCATTCAAACTGCGGCTGATGAAGAGAACTTGCAGACAAACTTAAATCGACTCCAGAAATGGTCCAATAACTGGCTCTTGCCGTTTAATGAGAGCAAGTGCAACATCACACGAGCCGGGAAAAGCAATCCTTCGAACCGTACGGTTTACAGTCTGAATGGCATTCCATTGAAAGAAGTGGATGGCCAAAAGGACCTTGGAGTCTGGATCACGCCTTCGCTTAAACCCTCCCTACATTGCGCAAAGGTAGCGACGTCAGCCATGTCGATTCTGTACCTCGTTAAACGAGCTTTTGCAGCCTTCACTACCGACTGCTTCGCTAAAGTCTTCGGAACATTCGTGCGGCCACAGTTGGAGTCCCCTATCTAAGCTTGGAGACCCGGGGCGGCGAAGGACATCAACATCCTCGAAAAGGTCCAAAGGCGAGCAACCAAACTTGTCCTTGGACATGGCTCACTGCCTTATGAAACACGGCTGTCAAGTCTCAATCTCTTTCCCTTGCACTATAGACAGCTTCGGGGGACCTGATACTAACATTCCGCATACTACGCATCCAGGACTGTTGTCTCGTGCCAGGGGATTTCTTCGAGTTAGCAAAAACAACGAACTTGAGAGGTCATCCTCTCAAATTACGTGTGACTGGAGCAAGGCTAGACACTCGGAAGTACTTCTTCTCCAAAAGAGTAGTCGAAGCTTGGAATAGTCTTCCTTTGGATGTTGTAATGTCAGACTCCTTGGAGGTTTTTAAGCGAAAGTTAGATCGATATAATGGTGCGAGCTACAACACTAACTGAAAGCTGCAAGTGTGACGTCAGAAAGTAAGGCATTTATGACACTACTAGTTATATTTGAGTAACATTTCCTTGTTTGTTAATTTCGTTCGAGGGTTTGCATTCTCCCATTATTCCCATGCTGGGGTCCTCGAGGCCTTCGATGCTTAACTTATTTACACACCTTGGTGACACCATGAGTATTCGCATCAGCTGGACCTGGCGACCGTCGTCCATGAGGTGTATGAACGTTATCCCCTGGTTAGAACCGCAATGGACCGAGGATGATCTGGCCATCTATTTCAGCCTTTGAAATCCATCAACGGACGCTGCAATCAGCAATGGAGCATCATGTGACCTCCGAAATGCCCCCGTTGGACCCCCCCCCCCTCCCAAGGGCAACAGTTTTTTTCCCCTAAATATCACCGGGAGTTTTTTTTCACTGTCTGCTCTTTTTCAACTTTGTTCCACTATGTTGGCCTCGCCAACATATCGAGATACTATTTTTTTTGATACCACAACTCGCATGTACAAAAAGGGGATTCAAAGGTGACTCACCTACATCTCCCTCAAATATACTGATACTGAGGTCCACCGTATGCTCCACACCATGTGGTGCAGGGACGGTGACTTGCGCGTGAATTAGTTTTAAGTGATAGTAGCCTTGCGCTGCAGCTACCGCACTCTCTCCTCCTCCCCCACCTGAGCCCGGTGTCAAGACAGAGTCAAGAAGACCAGAGATGGGAGAGGGCGCAGGTGGCTGGCGCGACCGGAGCCGCCCCTGGGCGTGCCACCACACCTGACTCGGATCCCATGGAGTGGGAGTGCCATAAAGGCCACATTAAGAAGGAGCCATTGCAACCTGACTCTCAGTCCGCCAGTCAGCCACTCCACAAACAAAACACACATTGGGCGGACCACGCGGTCCGAGTTATCCTGTCAGTTGGCATCCTTCCAAACAACGGGTTTAAGCGCACCGTGATAGTTTCAAGCGCGTCTGATTGATTATAGTGAGGAAAATACGCTGATCTCTCGACCTCACTCTCTCTCCCACCCCAACAATCAGACCACTGTCCGAACCGGTCAGTTGTCTGATGCCGAAGCAGGCGCAGCTGCTGGTGACCTCGTCTACGTGCACTACGTACACGACCTGGCCCCCCAAACACAAGCACCAGGATTTCACACAAACAGGGGGTTGAACGGCTTACATCTCACATGTGTGAGATAGCCAGAGGTCACGTTAAGAAGGAGCCATCGCAGCCTGACTCTCAGACCACCAGTCAGCCACTCCACACAACACACATTGAACTAACTGCGAGGTCTGAGTGTAATTGTCAGTTGGCAACCTTCTAACCACGGTGGTTAACGTTACCACGCACTCTTCTCCTCCCCCACCTGAGCCCGGTCTCACGACACAGGCAAGAAGACCGGAGATGAGAGAGGTCGCAGGTGGCTGGCGCGGCCGGAGCCGCCCCTGGGCGTACCACCACACCTGGCTCGGATCCCACAGAGTGGGAGTGCCATAAAAACCACATTAAGAAGGAGCCATTGCAGCCTGACACTCAGTCCGCCAGTCAGCCACTCCACACAAACACACATTGGGCTGACCACGCGGTCCGAGTTATCCCGTCAGTTGGCAACCTTCCAAGCCACGACTTTTAGCGCAGCGTGATAGTTTTAAGCGCGTCAGATTGTTTATAGTGAGGAACATGCGCTGAGCTGTCGACCTCACTCTCTCCCCAACCCCCACCATCAGACACTGTCCGAGCCAGTCAGTTGCCTGATATGGGAGTGGGCGCATTGGCTGATGGATCGGCGTAACCGTCTTCGCGCGCCACAGCACGACCTGGCCCCCATAATGCACACACCAGGATTCACAAACTCAGGTGTTATGGAGCAGCCATCGCCGTCTGACTCCAGTCCACTGGTCAGCCACTCGACACACACAGCACATACAGTGAACCGACGGCGTGGTCTGGTGGAAGGAAACCGTGATATACTCTGGTAAATGGTGATTGTGAGGGTGTTGTCGATGTATAAATGTAGGTAGTGTGCGCTGATGTAGCTTAGCCTCCGTTGGTTTACCGGAGGTTGTCGTGGAGGCGCATGTGTCCTTATAGGCCCATGCGGTGTGTAAATGTGCGGGAGCAGTGAGGGCAGTGAAGGCGGGCGCATCGACTGTATGTCGGAGCCCCAGGCACTGGTTCACCAGCCTCCGTGCGATGGATTCGCAGGTGACCGACCAGGCCGATGCGTGAGTTGAAGTTGCGGACGCAGTGTGGGCAAGAGAAATCGGTAGAGGCTGGGGGATGTCATTCATGGTAGTGGGGGTGGCAGGGGCGCTAAGAATGGCAGGAGCGGAGGGTGTGCATGGTGTATCGGTGTTGTCGGCATTGTGGTGTATTCCGTTGTCATGGATGCGCATGTGACCGAATAGGCCCATGCGATGAGTGAATGCGCGAGGACAGTGAGGTCAGTGGAGGCGACGATCTTTGCTGTGTGATGGTGTTCCAGGCACTGACTCACCGGTCTCTGTACGATGGGTTCGCAAGTGACCGACCAGGCCGATGCGTGAGGTGAATGTGCGCTCGCATTGAGTACAGTTTAGTAGAGATTCCCCATCGCTGATGGTGGTGGTGGAGGAGGTAGTGAAGACGAAGGCGGTTGTGGTTGCGGTTGTGGGGGTAACAGGCGATGAGTAGATGGATGTGGTCTTTAGGATGGTGGGAGTAATGGAATTGATGCCAGGAATGAGGGTGGGGGGAGTCAGAAGGAGGGTTGGCAGAATTAGACGTAGAAATTAGAATTGTCGGATTGTTGGTGCATTGCGTCCGAAGATGTCCAACCAGGCCGATTTGCGCACGGAAGATGCATTGACAGCGCGGGCATGTTGACAGGGCCTGGGCATTGGCGGTGTTGGTCCGGGGCGCTAGTGACTTTCCCGCCGCACTTTTGGCCTTGGTGGTGGCGATCCGGTTGGCCTCATAGATTGCTGAACCAGTCTTTACTGATCTGCTCCATGCCAGTCTATCATGGGCGAGGCCCTCCAAGATCACCGAGTTGATTTGCAGTTGCTTTAGCGATTTCTTCAAAGTGTCCTTATAGCGTCGTTTTTGACCTCCCTGCCGGCGAGAACCCGTAGCGACATCTCCGTAGAAAAGTCGTTTGGGTAGTCGCTCGTCGTCTATTCTTATCAGGTGGCCGCTGCATCGCAGTTGCACTTGCCTCAGCATGGCATGGATGCTGAGGATTCCGGTCCGCTCAAGGACTCCCGTGTCCGGGATCCTGTCTTGCCATCTCAGCTTCAGTATTCTGCGAAAGCAGCTTAGATGAAAGTGATTAAGCTTCCTGGCTTTGTTCGACTAGACGGTTCAGGTTTCCGCTCCGTAAAGGAGTGTCGTCAAGACGACGGCCTTGTACATCTTCAGTTTGGTGTTCAGGTGAATACCGTGGCGATTCCACACGGAGGCCTGCAGCCGGCCGAAGGCCTGACTAGCTTTGGAGGTCAGTTGGGCAACCTAGTCATCGATTCTCGTGTTGCGAGACATCGTGCTTTCTAGGTAAGCAAAGGTTTCCACGTTTAAGTTGAGCACCGTTGATATTGATTCGAGGAGCATCGTTTTCCGCGCTGGGTGGCGGCTGGTGCATGACAACCGTTTTGGCTGTACTAATTGTTAATCCAAAATCGGCGCAGCCTTCGGCGAAGAGGCCCATGCTCCTTTGCATGTCCTCCTCCATCACGGTGTTAAGGGCGCAGTCGTCCGCGAAGAGCAAGTCATGGACTGTATTCGTAGACACGCGCGTTGGAGCCTACCTACGCCGACTGTTGAGAAGGTGCCCGTCAGTTCTGTAGGCGACGCGAATACCAGGCTGCTCATCACGGTAGGCGTCCATCAGCATAGCCGAGAACATGAGACTGAAGAGGGTGGACGCCAGTACGCAGCCCTGCTTCACTCCGTTGGTCACTGCGAATGCTTCGGATACCGTTCCGTTGTCAGTAACGCGCGCCGTCATCCCGTCATGAAGCTGACGCACCATGTGCGTGAACCGCTCATGACAACCAAATTCCTGCATGACTTTCCACAGTCCGTCACGATTCATCGTGTCAAAGGCTTTCGTTAGATCCACGAAGGTAGTGTATAGGTGAGTTCGCATGTTCTGACACTTCTCTTGTAGCTGGCTGGTGGCGAAGATCATATCGGTTGTTCCGCGGTGTCGGCGGAAGCCACATTGGCTTTCCGGGAGCAGGCCCTGCTCTAGGTGACCGTTAAGGTGATTGAGACCGATACGGGCGAAGGTCTTCCCGGCGATGTTGAGCAATAAGATGCTTCTGTGATTATCACAGAGTTGCCGGTTCCCCTTACGTTTGTAGAGATGGACGATGGTCGCATCTTTGAAATCCTGAGGAAATTGCCCTTGGCACCACCTCTCCTGGAAGAGTGTTGTGAGTTCTGCCATCAACCGGGGCCCAACGTGCTTGGAGACTTCCGGTGGGATTGCGTCGGATCCCGGTGCTTTACCGCTGGAAATCTGCTGCACGGCCCGGATGGTTTCTGGTAGGGAAGGCGGCAGATCCAGGTCATTTTTCGTGTCCACTTGAGGGAGCCGGTCAATGGCAGCATTGGAGATGGCTGATGAGCAATTGAGGACATTTCTGAAGTGCTCGGCCCAGCGCATCAGAATTTGCGATTTCTCTGTCAGCAGTGTTGTGCCGTCAGAGCTGAGCAGCGGTGCGGACCCCTTATTACACGGGCCATAGATGGCCATGATGGCTTTGAAAAAGTTTTTCATTTCATTGCGGTCCGCGTACCCCTGGATTTCCTCAGCCTTTCGGATCATCCAGGCATCCTGCATCTCCCGCAGCCGTTGTTGTACAAGGCACCGGCATCTGAAAAAGACTGCTTTGGTGGCGTCAGTCCGAAGGTCCATGTAGGCTTTATGTAGTCCATTCTTCTCCGCGAGTAAGTTGCTGATGTCGGCGTCATTGTCGTCAAACCAGTCCTCGTGTCGACGGCGTGCGCGTCCAAGTACATTTAGGGCGGTGGACTGGATGACATTTTCGCAGTTGACACCATCGTGTCTCCGTGGTAGCGTTATCATCTGGAGCATGCAGGTCCTCCAGTTTCTCGGTTATTTGGTTGCTGAAATCAAAACAGTGAGCAGGCAAATTTAATAAAAGAGTATTTAACTTACATGGCGGCCTCTTACCTTGGGGCCTTCGTCTGGGTTGCAGTCGGAGCCTCATCTGAGAGATGACGAGGCGGTGATCTGTCCAACCATCGGCATCGTGGATCGCCTTGGTTACCAGCACGTCCTATCGAGCTCGCCTCCGGACGAGAACATAGTCCAGCAGATGCCAGCGCCGCGACCGAGGGTGCATCCACGTGGCCTTCTCCCGCATCGGAAGTCGGAAGAAAGTGTTGCTCAGCAGGAGACGGTGTTCCGCACACGTTCGCAGAAGAAGGAGGCCGTTATCGTTACAGCTACCGAGACCGTGGGGACCCAGCACTCCCTGCCAGGCAGCGTGGTCCGTCCCGACGCGGGCATTGAAGTCACCAAGGACAATTAACTTGCCCTCTTTCGGCACAGTCGCCAGCAAGGCGTGCAGGTCCTCGTAGAATTTGTCCTTCACCGCATCAGAGCTCGTCATTGGGGGAGCGTAGGCGCTGATGATGGTGGCGAACTGGTCTCCCCGAAGAGGCAGGCGGAGGCTCATCAGGCGATCATTGATACCCTGCGGCAGACAGGGGCAGACGTCCCCACGATGTCGTTACGGATTGCAAAGGCAACACCAGCGTCGCGTCGCTCTGCCTTTGGCCGGCCGCTCCAGAAGAAAGTGTAGCCGGCCCCACCTCCTCCAGCTGACCCTGCTCAGAGAATCGGGTCTCGCTGAGAGCAGCAATATCCACCTTGTAGCGCGCCAGTTCCCGAGCGACTAGCGCTGTCCTCCGTTCCGGCCGGTTGCTCCTAGGATTGTCTAAAAGGGAACGAACATTCCAGGCTGCTAGTGTGAGTGGACTCACCCGAGCAGCCTGGAGAGTATGGCGAGGGGGATGGGGACGGGGGGTATCGTTGTATGTTTGAGTTTTAAGACCGCGTATTTTGCGATCTGCGAGCCGCGGCCGGCTGCAGAAGACGTGAGAACCAGCATTTGTTTAGGGCACATTTTTCTAGCCCCTTCCTCCGCGAGGAGGCAATCAGTGCTATCCCTAAATAGGGCTGCTCGGACATCCCAGACGGCTGCCGAACTCCACTATGGGTCATGGATTTGTTTTAGTGGGAGAGCGACCCGAGTTAGCCTGGGCCGCCTACGGGGTTGCTGTCGCCCCACCGTAGGACTTTTTGAGAGGGGGGAGGTGGGAAGTTCAGGAGTCAGACATACCGGGTGTGGAGGCAAACACAACACCGGAAACCCTCACCTGGTTTAGCCCGCTGGTTGTGACGGTTGCCCGGGTGTGGCCGCTGGGAAGAACCTAACTTCGAGGAGCCACAGGTGAGAGTTGGGTAGCAGTTAGAGGCGGCCACAGGAGCATTCACCACCTGTACGAGACAAATGGAGCGACCAAATGCTATCTGTGGGGTGCTACCCCTAACTAGTACCCCGACACCCCACTTGCACACTTACTGCACGTCTAACGACAGCCTGGGGAGCTAGCGTTCAAAAATTCTGAAATAAACTTTCTTAGATTTCCCGTAGGCCTCATTTTCTTCAATGTACGTGGAACAATCTCAGTCTCTCAGCCAATTTAGTTGCTTTCTGTGCTGTAAATGAAAACAAAATAAACAAACCGTCCTCAAGTCTATCCAAGTACGTCCGATAGCTAATGGGCGACAGCCGAATGCTAGCTCGACAGACAGGACGTTTGATTTAAAACTGCCAATGGCCAACTGCCCTGAGTTTTCGTCTTAGCCACACCGCCCGGGCCTAGGGGTTACCTAAATTCCAAGGGAAACGTAAACGGAAAATCAACATTTTGGCCTTGCTCGTGTTCGCTGGTAGCACTTCTTGGCGGTGAAGCCAAGACTGTCGGCGACAGAACTAAAGTATCCACATGTGTTACTCAGTCGTGCCAAAGAACAATCCGCGTGTTTCCTAGCCCTTAAGCTCTGACCTGTCCGACAGTGCGGTCAAAATATCACCGTCAGTGTACCTTGGTGACGGCCTAGGGTAGCAAGCTTATGCGTGGAAGTACATTAAGCAAGTGAAAAAGAGATTAGTCGTCAGGTCAACTGAGGATAACTGAGCATAACAAACTCACCCCCCCGCCTTTTGTTATTAAACACCTTCTGGACAAGATGCCTTAATCTGATCAAAAGCTAACACGACGTCCAGAGTCAGGTGAAGATAAATCAGACGTAAGTATTCTACCCTTCGCGGATGTAACTATAATCCTGCGAACGCCTAAGCAGCATCATTTATCTGGCAGTTCCGACGTAGTTTTTAGACCTCCTTTCATCGTTATTCGTCTAACATTTTCAGTTTTCTTTTTACATCCATCTTACAACGTGAAACATTTAACGAAGTTATTGGACTGCGTATTGCGACATTGAATCGGGTGGCTGCACACACCCTAGCGGATGCCTTGTATGCCTAAGCCCCTGAGCAATAAATAATAACGTTTCGGTCGCCCATCTTCCAATCGACTGTCTGTTCAAATTAGATTATTCGCTTTATCCGCGCTAGCTAGGTACGGTGCGCAGTGCTCGGTGGCATGAACTGAGGCCTGAAATATTCGTCGTCAGTAAAAACTAAATAAATTTAATATACCAAATTTCAAACGAAACTGCGCAGTTGACCATCTTTGTGCGTGGCATCACGCAACACCTGGTGGTAGTCGGTGTTTCTCAGCCTCATCCCGATGAATGGAATGACAACTGGCCAAGATGTCCTCAATGCCCTCCTACCTGCTTTGAGTGGTTTTGACCTGTCGAAGCTCGTCTCGGTAACTACTGACGGTGCATCTGCCATGGTCGGATCTACAAAGGGACTTTCGCAACTGCTCATCGACCATTGCCGCTCTTTGGGATGTGCGCAGGAGATACGCAAGATGCACTGCACCAGGAGTCATTGTGTGCCAAAGCAGCAGGCATGAAGGACATTATGTCTGTTGTAGAGAAATAAGTGAACGCAGTGCTTGCTTGTCTCTCAGCCACCGCATCTTCCATTAAAGTTGTGCTTAAGCACATGTGCGAAGCTGCAGAGGCTGATTACGGCGATCTGCTTTACCAAACTGCGGTTCGCTGGCTCAGTCGTGCCAACGTCTTGAAGCGCGTCTTCGCCACGAGATCGTTTCCTTCGTCAGTTAGAGTGGCCTCGAGGGCTTTCAAGTTCTCTGACGATGTTTGGCTGTCGGTTCGGCTTCCTCACTGATATCAGCTCTCACCTTAACGAACTTAACCTGAAACTTCAAGGACGTGATGTGCTCATCACGAACATGGAAGAACCCGTGCGGGCATTCGAAGCAAAGCTAATTCTATGGGAGAAACAGCTGTATAAGGGCGACTTTGTCCATTTCCCGCACCTCACCCAGTGTCATGCAGCCCTCGTTGACACCAAAGAATGCATCAGTGTGCTGTCAACCCTGCGGAATTAATTCTCTTCGCGCTTCACTGATGTGCGTTCTCACTCGCAAGAGTTCAAGATTATCAGCACTCCTTTTGACTTTCCCTATGACGACGCCCCCTCTGACGTGGAATTGGAGTTGATTGAGCTGCAGGCGTCGGCTGTTCTCTTGTCCAAGTTTACTTCTTGCACTACTCTCATTGACTTCTACCGTCAGCTGCCACAGGCTCAGTTTCCAATGTTGTTAGCACGTGCCAAGCGTGTGATCGCAATGTTTTGCAGCACTTATTCGTGCGAGCAGCTGTTCTCCAAAATGAAGTTTTGTAAGAATAACCTGCGCTCTCAACTCACTTACAATCGCCTTAATGACATTCTATTGCTGAACTCCTCATCATTAGAATCTGATATTGTATCTGGCTCTGAGAGCATGCCTCATCATGTTTCCTATTGATCGTATTGTATTTTTGAATAATAAACCTTTCCTTGGACACCTTGTTTCTTCTGACCTAGTGTGCCTTCTTGACCTACTGAAATGGCCTAGTAGTCCGAAAAGCTTGTCGACCCCTGGTCTAATGCAAGGACGCTGCAGCTACTCCAGGTAACCACGTGCAACAAAACGCATACAGCACAGATGACCGCATTCATGCATGGCTTCCGAAAGTTTACGCCTTCGTCCCTGAATCACTAAGTCATTTTATTTGAGAACTCTGCAACGGGACACTAAACATGCACCAAGGGAGGAGTTATGTGGAGTTTGGTTGATGGGTGAGGCGCCAGACGACTTGCAACCTATCTGGTGGATAGTTGTGTTGATTGCATCATAACGAAACAACCGCATCATTAATATTGCAGTGCGGTGTGTTGCCAGCTAAAGAGTAATTCAAAATCAGGCAATTTCTCGATCCGGTCACCCTCATGTATTCTACAACACTACCATCACAGCCGCCACCGGCACCACCAGGTTTCCGACCATCAGGTGGAAACGAGGTTCCCCAAAGAATGCAAGCAAAGCCATGAAAAATGCTTTGGCTGGGGCCAAGGCTATCAAACCGGACGCGTCTCCTTGACAATCTTTTCAACTTAAAACAGCATAAAGCTAAATCGCTAGTTCAATGGTGTGGCGAGTCAGACTGCTCGAAAAGTGATCCCAACTCGGCCTACAATTTCAAATTCCGATGGCGTGAATGGCCGTGAGAAAATAAACTAGAAATAGCAATCGACTCAAGTCCGTGGGAAATCCGCCTAATTTAGGGCGTAGCAGGTTGCAAATAAACGATGCCTACACCGAAACTCAATGCATGAAATAAGACGGCCTTTATAGTGCAGGAGGCGATGCGTATTACCCACAATCACTGTTCGCGCCCGTCATAAGTCCAGGAGGCAAACTTGGCAAAACAAAGTTAAAGGAACCTGAGACTCCTGGAGGTTCTTCGCTTTTCAAAAGGCTGTTAGACACTTAAGCAACAGTCAAAACAGGGGATATTTAATGGATGTGTCAGACCCTGAAATGGTCGCAGAGGAGAGGAACGAGAGCCGAGAGCAATCACCGATAAGGCGTCCTCTGTCAAACAGGTAACATACGAGCTGTTAGCTCTAATCCTACTTTAAGTTATGAGGGGGGGGGAGGGAGGGGGATTCAGTGAGGCAACTTCATCCGTACGGTTTTTCAATAAACGTTTTCTTATGCAGGACAGCGTTTTTTTATTCGACCGCGCAACCCGTATTCGGCCCCTGCGCGTACGCGGCTGGAAACAAGCAGTGACGAGGACATGGGACTAGAAGCGCCTAACTGCTGCGTGTGTGCGGGGTGGACACCTGCGGAAGAGAAGTTTCACAAGTGCGCTCAACTGCTAATGCGTACGGTCAGGAATGACTAGATAACCGAACAAGGGCTGCCACTCAACCCGGACGAGGCCAGAGAACGCCCGAGGAATAGGTGCACCATCATGAGATGCATGTGAATTACCCGACTAGGTATGAAGCTACAAGATACTGGAAAACGACATTCGAGTGTAACCATGACAATTGTTTCCGAACGGTTAGGCAGTAGAATTCACAGTATGACAATGAACACAGCGCCATTCCTTGTTTGTAGCAAATAGAGGTACCTGTCAAAGGTCTGTTCAAACTTCCTCGAACTGCTTGTCGGGAAATCGGCCTGAGTACTTCTTCCCCCTCCGCAACACCTGAAAACCTCCCAACACATACGCATTGTTGCGCAAGCATCGTACATAATAAAACAAGCAAGTGGCCTAGGAAGAACTAAAAAACAGTCGGGGTAGGGGTAAAAAGAGCGCAAAACCGGACGTTTTGAAGTAAAAGTGGCTAGTAGAAAGACGTTTCTAGACTTCGCATGTTATAGCTACAAATGTAGAATCCTTGAGGCAGGCCGGGATAGGAGGTTGTGGTTTCCTATGCGGATTTGGCGGCTGCGATGAGATCTGCCTCGGCCTTTTCGGCTCGGAAAAGTTTGAAATCGTGTTGTCTGTCAAACATTTTAATCTAAGAGAAGAGGAAAAAAGAGGAGGATAGTTTTGAATTGTGTGGCACCCAGAAACGTCTATGGCAGCGCAAGTTAAATGTCCTATCCACCGATACAGGAGGGTATGCAACCGGTCAATTCCAGGAAAAAATACCGGGCATGCAGACTACACGGACAAGTAACATTTGAAATTAATTCCCATCAGTTACGGCCACATGAAGCACAGACCCCAAAATGGATATTTAAGCTCTCAGAAAATGGAATTGGGTTATGACCTTCTATAAGCGTCCAAGGCTAACAAATGTGATTCGTAAAGTAGGACCTTAAATGCCTTCAGTTCTGGACATAGACACAATATGTCTAAAGAGCGGGAATGGGATATGAACGTAACCGCAGTTGAACAAATAAACTCCCAAAACTAGATCAGGGGACTAGTTTGCAATTAAAGCGAAGAAACTCTTGTAGGGACTGCGATAGCATGCGAACGTAGACCGTTCAAAGTTACCTAGACCCCCAAAATTTGAATGCATGCGAAAGAGTTCAACGGAAAAGCGAAACATATTGGGACTGGCTGCCCGTTTCCTCGGCAATTTAGTGATGCCTTCCTCAGAAGGGACTTTTCGGGCTCAAAGAATGAGTTGCTGGTAGTATGGCAGTGGCAGGACATACGTATAGAACCTTGTATACCGATTTCGGCCTCTGTCGTTCCATTAGGAATCACAAAAATAATCCAAAAAACACTTCCTTAATAAATGGAAAACCTTTTTCTGTGGTGCCGACGGTGATGACGACTCCGGTCGGACACCCTACGGCTCATCAACTGTTGACCACTATCCATCGAAAAGAGAGAACTCGCACTGTCGGATGGTGGAGGGCGCAGTGAAGACAACGGCTGGCGGGCCAAAGAGCATACAACTTATTGTAGCTAACGAAACGGTATGGAAGCAACGCGATGTCACTGTTAATCTACGTGGTCTTATGGCACGATGCAATACGGCGATCAGTTTTCTAATCACAAAAAACGGGACAATTAGTCTATGGCTGAATTACTAGAGCACGGGTTCGATGCTCGCGTGTTGTAACACCTCCAGTTGGATTCGGCTCGCTGATGACGATTAATATACCAGAAACGGTCATTCCAGTCTCCCTTGTCTTTATCAGTTATGTTATTCTGCCTAAGTCTGCGCCCGATCCCACCTCCAATCTCCTTGACTTTGGCTTAACACCGGTCACGGAGGGTGAGGGAAGAGGGTGTGCAGTAGATGCTGTGCAAGTCTACCATCAATTAAAATTAATTCACACGCAAGTCACCACGTTTGCTTTTAGGCGGCTGTAAAGCACGCGGTAGCCATCTTCGAACCCGGCAGTCGAACCGTCATTCCGCCTAAACGTTGCAGATTGGAGTCGTCAGTTGCATGGATACAAACCAGCAACAATGGTGAAGTGCTAATAACAAAGACGGCAGTGAGATTGGAGTGATTATTGCCAGCTTACTCATTGGTACCAGCAGACGAAGTTTCAAATCCAAACTACAAGGATGTACTATAGGAGCCTAAGTCCCGTTGCTTATTGTGTTCTGATAACTTACATTTGAGAGATGCCAAATGACAACAGAACTCTGTCTCCGAGCTGGGTCATTTAGTGACTAGAGGACTGAAAGTCAGGCTGCAATGGTTTCTTCTTAATGCGACCTTTAACCCATGTGAGGTAAGAGACGAGACGTCCTAACAGTGGCCTGTTATACGCAGTATAGACTAGACTATGTGTGGCACGCGTATACGGGTCGATCAGCCTTGCTGATCAGATCGCATACGAGCACCCCCAGTCGTCTCGACATTGTCTTGTTATCGGAGTAAGGCGAGTGAGAATAGAGGGGGTGGTAGATGCTGTGCAGGACTGTCTCATTATAAATTACGGAGCAAGGCTCTGAGGGCAGCAACAGGGAATGCTCGGAGCCACATTGATGGTGACATTTATCGATAAGATATAATTGCAAGACGTTGTTTCGTTTCCCTTCAGTCAAGTGTCCTCTCGAACGCACACTTAGGCCATAAGAAATACAAAACGGCGAAACTGGATGAAGGGTGAAACATCTGGCTTACTGAGTTTCCACTGCAACTGGCCCAGGGGGTGTTGCCCCCGCGGTTTATGGTCTAAATCAAGGCGACATAGGGCGATTTACGACCTCTCAATGGCAATCAATAAGCGAACTCGGAGTGGAGTCATCAGAACCAGAGTCATAACTAATCTTGATGCAAGCCTTCGGGTTTAATACTTGCTTAAACCGGTTTGTTTCTACCTAACTGTGCATAGATGAAACCTGTAAAATGAGCTAGTACTAACCCAGGACTCAGGACAGACGGCCTCATAGGCCTTTCGATCATTGAGGCACCTGGCCGTCTTCACGGTGGCGGAGAGTTCCTCGGGGACCACGTTTTTCGGATCAGCATATACCGTCTTGATGCACTTCCAAAAGGCGTCACGGGCATCCCAACACTTTTGGCGCTCCTCGCGCGTCGGCGCCATGCCCTTGAACACTGATCCGGTCTTCGATTGCGTGCTAACAGACGACATTCACCTGCAGGCAAGGCGAAAATAAGACTCGACAAGAAGTAAGCAGAGGAAGTTAGGACACCAGTGAGACTGGCGGGACAGTTAGGAGAGGAGAGTGGGGTGATGTGTGGGTGGGGAGGGGTGGGGTGGGTTGAAACAGCGGAGGGAGTGAGCAGTGACAGGAGAAGTGGGACGGACAAGGTGCCACAGAGGGAACAGGCTGTTAGGGCGGAAAAATGTTCTGCTGATAGAAGCAGAATCCCAGAAAAGAGGCCTCGAGACAAGGCTTTTATCGAGCAGACCGGAGGCGAACAGGCAGCCGGGACAACAGCACATTGGCGCATGCATGTGGTATTTAATTAAGAGACATAAAACCTGTGTCTAACCTCCCGGCCCCTATGCACTTTGCTCCTATAGCCTACTTACACGCACACGATGTCGTACTCCACGCAAAATTAGGGGTTGTTGTCCGTACGAGGAATATAGGGGCTAGGAGCACGGTTGAACTCAGAACCTGCAGCTACGCAGGGCTCTCAAGGGGTCACAAGTCCGGAAACACGAAAGCTAGTCGAGAACGGCGCTACAGAGGCACCTGATAAAAGATAACGTTGGTTAAATCGAGAGAGCCGGCTGTAGAAAAACAAAAATGGCGTGTGAGAATCAGCGCAAAACAGCTGCTCTCTCCCGAAACTTTGCCCAAGACGGAAAGTATTCAGCATGCGGGCGGTTTAATTGATAATTTTGGAACCACTTAACCGACCACTATCGACACTGGATTTGATCTCAGAGACCAGAACCTTTCGGAGCCCAGTACCTTAGGCTTCTCAAACCTCAGTTGGTAAAAGGCCATGCCAAGCATCCGGAACAGGTAAGGAACACCCTCGTAAGTGTAGAGTCGGGTATCGTGCAACCGGGGGCTCAAGAAAACACGTGTATGCATACCAGCGCGTGACTGCCTAGCAGAGAAAGGACGAATAAAGGGTCTGTGACTGAGTCACAAGTCCGTCACAACTAATTACTTACGCAACTATTAGCCCTGTTTTTCCTTCTCGTACAGTGAATGGAATGACAGGAAGAGTGCTGTTATTTAATACTGCGATTGATAAACGACAGTGCCAGTTTCCGCATCCGGGTGGCCGTTATTCGCTCACAGTCGGAGCCACAGTTAGCAGGGTGCTTTTAATCAATCCCGGTAAATGCACTACGTGCATATAAAATAAGTGCTCTGATAGTTACTTAAGCAAAAACTGACGCATAACAGAAATTTTCGACCAATAAAGCACTAAGGGCGGTGAGCTTTCACTAGTTAAGTCACCTATTTTTTGCCAAATTTAGTTTGGGTTGTTTTGCATAAATCACGATCGACTATGGAGTGTAGCCATCTAGCGATCGACTACCTTCCCAAGGCCTGTGGACAACTTCCAACTGAAATTGATCAAAAACGTTAATCGTGATATGGAATACGGACGCCAGTGATCAATCTCATAAAATATTAACCGAAAGGTTACGTAAGTGGGGGGTACAATCTTAATTATCGTGCAGTATAATCCCAAACAATTTTGGACCTACCAGGATGTCGGCTTCTGAAGGCGATTCTTTTCAGCAGTCTGCAAACATTGCATGCAGCTAACTGTTCTACCGATTCCTGATACCCTTATAAATCCATATATGATTCATACATAATATTTACCAATAAATATTATTGTTCTCATTTTGTAGAAAACTACGTCTTCTTCCAATTTCTCACTCGGGTGTTTTACAGTGCTGAAATAGTTTGTAAGTAGGAATTTTCCAGGACGTGGAAGGCCCATTTGAATAACATCTGACCATTTTTCGTACTTGTACGCGTACTTATTACGGCTGCGATCATGCCTGATCTAGCCGGCCTCGATGATGTCACGTATTGTACCTCCCCATGGGTGACGATTCACGGCAGCAGACCTGGATAGCTCAACCCATTCTTTTTACCAGCAACGGACGCCGAATAATGAATGTACAAGCCCCGCCTCCTTGTATTACCGAACAGTGTCGAGCCAGGTTTTTAGTTGACCTCCTCTTCGACGCCTCCAAGTGGGCGACGGTGCCGGATCGAGAGCATTAGAACGGAGCTCGAGAGGCGGGCGACGGAGGACGTGCCGAAATCACCTTAGTCATCTTTCTTGGATGACCTGAGATATCCTCGCTACATTGTTGCAGCGAGTGCTGACTGCCTAGTTTAGGACGTAGTCTGTTACTTCACTCGAAGGATGGTACTCATAGAGCGATGGTCAAATACCTCAATTCTTCGCTCATCTTCCACGCACGAAGCGCAGCATTCACAACCGCAGTGGACCGAGCGGACTGATGCACGGAGATGTCGAGTCGGGTTCATAGGCCCTGTCTAAGGGTTGAGAAAATCCGGCGAGGAGCGTTGATTCGGGAGACAATGTTGTCCTTACTTTGTGCACTGGGCAGCAATCTCGCCACGAGGTATTTGAAACTATTTACTTCTTATTATTAAGTATACAACACGGTCCAAACCCATTTTCAAACCTTATGAGCCCCATATGGTATCTCCTTAATGACAAAGAGGGATGTATGATCCTCCTTAGATGGAAAGCAGACAGCTTGCAGACTGCAAATCCTAAATGCGAATGCAACAACAAATTATGCTGCGTTTGAAAAGAATTTTTTTTAAATGCAACAGACACACCTCCCTTGAGGATAAAATATGAAGAAGGCGTGGTTTTCACCAATGGCGTACAAGAAAGGATACTTTCAGCATGCTGTCTATACATATACTTCGAAGGTCAATTTCTAGCTAGGGGGGTTTGTAAATGCGGTCAGAGAAACACATTCGATAGCAGACATGCTGACACGACTGAAATATCTAGGGATTATGCTGTGCAATATTATGACCTCAATTAAGTAATTTTCCTTTAATCGAAAAGGTATTTCACAATCTCGGTTCACGTCGCATGCGATCGGTCAACCTAGACCCTCCAGATGCAGTCACAGAGCAGAATGCAACTACTCAGACCGGAAGAGCAAGGTTTTGCTGTCAAAGAGCACAAAGTCTGAAGCTGTGCCATTACGAAATCCTTCACTATTGGGAATGATCTGGAACACCTTAGGCTACGGATCAGGGGCTTTCCGTGATCTCCTTTCACAGTTGGACAAAGTAGTTAATCCTGTAACCAGGAAATATCAGTGGATTTGGAAAAAAAAACATGGAAAGGGAGGTTGGAGGACTTTCATGCCACACAACATTCAATGGAGTGCTGTCTCTTCATTCATCTTCAGGCGCGGGTCGTACATTCAATGGCCAAAATCAGCATCAACAAGCATGTCCGACAGGTTTCCGGCAGAGCTGCTACCCTCCATCTAACAGCATCTCCCTCCATCTAACAGCATAAACAAGCATGTCCTACAGGTTTCCGGCAGAGCTCCTACCCTCCATCTCTCGGACAGTCTCCCTCACTCATTCTCAAAGCCTTGCATCAGACACCGAGCATCTAACAGCATCAACAAGCATGTCCTACAGGTTTCCGGCAGAGCTGCTACCCTCCATCTAACAGCATCTCCCTCCATCTAACAGCATCAACAAGCATGTCCTACAGGTTTCCGGCAGAGCTCCTACCCTCCATCTCTCGGACAGTCTCCCTCACTCATTCTCAAAGCCTTGCATCAGACACCGAGCATCAAACTAGACGTAAGCTGATAAAAACAGATAATGCTAAGGCCGAGCAGACAAAAACATGAATGCCCTTTGCCCAGGTCTACCTTTAAACGCCAGATCTAGCACGAGAACCTGACTTCGACGACAAGTGGTTTGCGAGTTTGAACATGGTAAAGATATTTCAACGGCCGACTTTTACTAGGAAAACGACACGCGAATCGTGAGTTTATAGTCATCAGCCGTCATTACGATGCCTGGCACAGTCGTTGGCTGCGTCAAGATCATTTACCTTCCACGCGAGCTATTCCAGACGCACTGATTCTACAGTCTGGATGTCTGTAACGTCTGCGCGCGCGCAGCCATCACTACTGTCTCACCGCTTCTTTCGGGCACGACTTAACACCGTCAGTTAACGCTCTGGCTTCGCCAGTGATCACTGCTGCCTGAGACCGCAACTCGGGGTTCTCTGAATAATGCATTACTCCTTCTGGGGCCTTCCAGCTTCTTCTGTCAAACTGGACGGCTTGTGACACTGTCAGTGCGCAAACTAACTCAGCCGCTATAAGCGAGAGAAATAAAATTCTGCCAGTTAACCCCCAGTATGCTGAATTGAAATGCGTTACAAGCCCTTCCGGTTAATTCGAAAATAACTCCATTGATTTATCATGCACTCCTATGGTCATCACGTTGCCAACTTTTATCTCCTGGTTATTTGATCTTTACTGAAGTGTAATGAAACAAACCCGGTCAATTTCGAGTGTGTTAGGACCTTGAAGACACTACACTACGAATTGAATGACTGGTAACCACGATGGACCGCTGTTTCATGCAAACGGAGAAGCAACTAACCCCAAGTGGGCAGGTTGCTGTTATTGGCAGCCGCGCAATTACACAGGTCGAAAGGGGTCAACATCTACGATGACGCGGCTCAAACACAAAACGGCCGTTCATGACTGTTTATCAGAAAAGCAAACCCTCGATTATGGGATCTAGCGGGCTGCAAGAACAAATGGCGCGATGAGTTAGTCGTGGCAACCTCCCTCGGATATCACATCCCATGTGGTGAAACTCAAAGAAATAGACCGGTTTCATCATTTCCCACTACAGTCAAGATCAGTATAGTTCCGAGTGGAGAAGGGGGTAACGACCCTGATTGGCCAATTTCAAAATTTGTATAGTTTCGCCTTTCGCGTACTCATTCTGATTTCGGATAAACTTCGGACCAGTCGAGAAACCAGGAATAAAAAAATCCACTCTAATGTACTCAAGTCGACATCCCTAGTAGAAGGCATTTTTCTGACGTCCATCGGTAGTTCGACAGATGAAGAGGTCGAGAAAAAGCATTAGGAATCGCATTTTATGATTCTAGCACTTTTTGAATTCACCAAACCTTTTATCTGCCTTCGAAACGACTGATCGGGTGCAATAAAGGCTGTAGAGGGACATATGGGTTACATATCTTCTATTTCGACAGTTTTTCAGACAACCTTAGCCAGTAGAGGTCAGCAAATTTGCTTTGTAGTTTTTAAACCAAATAAGCATGAAAAAGCGCGATAAAACACGCAAACAACCAGTTATTTCGTCAGCGTTACTGGATACAGGAAAGAAGAAGGGAAGATCGTGGCACCAGGGAAATTTATTTTGTTCAGTACTTTGTACACAGGTCGGGGCAGGAATATTGCGCACACAGCCACAAGTGAGTCAATCTTTACGCACGTGTTTCGGGACCACGCTCGATTATAACCTACAGAAAAACAAGAACAGTCCTGACTGCACATTTTGGAAACTGTCGCAAATCCCTAATTTGCAAAAAAGACTTCCACGCTGTTTGTACGGGCACATAAAAAGTCAACTTACTTCTTCACAATCTGTACGACATCTTCATCCAAAAGAATGTGATCCTTGCCCACTCTCTGTGGTTGATGTTTCACAGATGCGCCCCAAACAATCGCACTAGAAGCAAGGACGTACGACATGATATTAAATGTATTTATATTGACTACTTAAACGGAAACTAGTAGACGTGCTTTATAACTTACTATTTAAACTCCTTCATAATGTTTCTATGAAGTTTGTTGCAGAATTCCTCGACAGTGTGCGCAGAAGACTTCAAAATGACAGGCGAGCTGTAATCTGGTAGTTGTCCCTTGGGTTTGGTGTAGATTCTTACGAGACTGAGGTACTCCCACATCATTTCAAGCAGATCGTCAAAGTTCCACTTGTGGTGAGCCGAGAGAGGCACACAGTGGGGGACCTTACAAATGATATCCAATTCCTATCATTTGGAAGAAATTACAGCAAGGGGACTGGTGCTTACTTCAATTGAAATCTGATCGATCTTGTTAAGAACGTAGATACAAGGGATATAAACACGATTTCCCTCAATAATATCGATAAGGTCCTCCGCGGTGGCATCACACTTAAAAGTTATGTCAGCATTGTGGATTTTGTATTCAGTCAGAATCGTCTTGACAGTTTCTTTGTCCAGTTCAGTTAAAGGAACCTAGAAAGTAAGTTTCACGACCAAATCAGCATACTAAGGTTTGAAAATTGATACCACCCTTGTCCTTTCTCCGGAATGAAATGTTTGGTGGTTGCTTGTTTAACCGGATACCGAAGCCCTCCAATTCGTGTTCAAGTAAACGTTTATGTTGTATGGGCTTGAGAACGTCCAGGATCATTAAAATAAGGGAGCATGTGCGTGCGACTAACGTTTTAATCAAGTTTGTTCACAGGATATGAGCAAGCCTACCGGCAATGACTTGTTTGCCTCGACCTTTTCCATCCTTAGCACCCTCAATGATGCCGGGAAGGTCGAGTAGCTGTATCTTGGCGCCTTTGTAACGAATGACACCGGGGACGGTGGTCAAAGTTGTAAATTCGTAGGCAGCAACTTCTGAATAGACACCTGCAAGGTTTGTCAGCAGGGTTGACTTTCCTACAGACGGAAAGCCAACAAAGCCGACCCGAGCGTCTCCCGTTTTGGCTACATCAAAACCTTCCCCGGCACCGCCTCCGCCGCCGCCCTTGGGCTCGATCAGTTCGCGTCGGAGTTTCGCAAGCCGAGCCTTCAGAAGACCGATGTGACCCATTGTTGCCTTATTTTTCTGGGTTCTAGCCATCTAAAAATCAAGTTGGATTACACAGTTGTGGATAACGTGAGACGTTATTTTTTGAAAACATAATCGGGTTTGCTATAAAAATTGCACTATGACCATACCTTTCCTGCATGTCTGGGATCTCTCTGTTTACAGAACTCTGTTTCAGCCTCCATGGAACGGGCAGGATCTGCTGGAACAATCCAGAAAGGGTACGTCACCTCAACACACCGATTATGCCCATCCAACTACGCCTGCGGAGTCCGTGATTTTGATAAATGGAGGGCTCGGTGTAGCAGCTACCATAGCCGAGTCCACGAGCACTCAGAAACTATCAAGTGTGTCACCACCTCATCTATTAAAACTTCACTCCCAAGTGCATTGGCCATGTCTTTTGTCTAGATAGGATTGTTTTGATGACAGCCTTGTATATTGTGTCTTGGTCTCCAGACTAATATAAAACCCTTTACAGGCGGCTTCGGATGGAGTGCGAGCATGCCTAGATATTGCATTCTAGTCTGCATCACGGGAAATTCGACAAGACGGAGCAGATACAGTGCACAAAGTCAACTGCTTAACCACGACTGAGAAGACGGTTCGCACGTTAGCCTAATCGCTGGCTAACAGACGCGTTCACAGATTGCGGATAGGGTAACGGTCTTCAGTGAAGGTTAGCTGCGAAATAAAACGACTCTGGAAGGGAAGAGTGATAAATAAACAGTCGCGGACCGACAGCGACTCTGCTACCAGGATGCGACGGGCTGAGGTCTGGCACGCGGAAAGCCTTATAAAACGACACAAAGGCCGATGACGGCACTCTGACAGCAACCGTGAACCGCAGTTAAATAAGTTTGCTTGCCACCGCTGCCTTGTGGGTAGGTCCTAAGGCCAAAGTGCTAGAGCAGTCAACCTCGAATAAACAATTGTTGCGGCTGCTGGCGACCTACCCGTTCTCACAATTACCAAAAAAGAAACCTCGTGAAAATATATCCGACTACATTATTAGGAACAACGCAGCGGCGTCCGCGGGAACTGACGCGTTCTGCAACCCTGGTCCAGTGGTGCAGCGAATAGTACGCGAGCTTAACCAATCAATCGGGAATCGACTCGTGGCATTAGATACTCAAATGTGCGAACGTTTCTGGACCCTTAAAGTCCAACGGTACGCATCCTTTACAAATCCAACGTGTATATATGTTACCTGTCTGAAGCCCGAATCCCTGACTCGGGCGCTCGGGAAATAAAGACCCCAGTAGTTAACTCACACTGCACCCTATACTAAAGCGGCCAACGCGACTCTTCTGGTAGACGAAGTGGCGATTGCCCTTTCGAAACAAGCGAACCGTTCATTAATTGCCTGAGGATGAGTTTATAAACAGATGGTCTACGTGCGGCTGAGGAGTCATTCTGCGAACACCTCTATCGTCTCCTGTAAGGACCGACTTCTGCTGCCGCCCAGTGTGATAAAGAGGCCTTTAACTCGCAGCGGGAAGCGTTAGTTGAAAGATGCGCTCGTGATTAAGCCCGTAGCTCAATGGTTAGAGCGTTAGACTTCTGAGCAACAGGTCGCGGGTTCGAGTTTAACGTGGTGCATCACTTGAGGTTGGGTATGGCTGCCTTATGACGGCTAATGAACCAGAAATGGCCATTCCAGTCTCATTTTTCTTTCCCGGCAATGTTCATCTGCCTATGATACTAGCCGCTGTGCGGCTTTTGGCGAGCCTCGAGAGTGAGACCCAAGGCTGAACGGGACGAGTGAAGTCCGTTAGCTATTTATGAGCGTTCATCGACGAATAACAATCACCTTGTTAGCCACTTTGGATTTGGTTCTCGATGTGACAATGATAAGAGACTGTTGAATTTTACTGATAAGAACTGACTGTCACTAAAACGTGCTTCCAGCATCGCAACAAACATCTACTAACCTGGTATTCAAAAAACGGTCATAAGGCTAGTTTGATCAGCTACTTTCTAGTCCCTTCAAGGTTCCACAGCGTGATTTACCATTACAGATCGATGCATAGCGTCGAGACTCGCAACGCTTATGGGTCGGAACATATTCTTGTGTACACACGCTTGAATGTTCACCCCCATCCGCGCTCAAAATGTCACGTGCCAAACGCCTCGATGTTAAAAAATCCTGCAACCCAGCACCACCGAGGCTCGGAGCAGAGAACTCCGGTTCTGCTTTACGACCCAAGCCGACGAAGGCAGTAGCTAGTGGTTATCAGGGAATAAAACATCCGTCTATGGAGCAGCTAAGTAAACTGTTCGATACGCCCAGCGGCAACGAATTTAATGGATCAGCGGAAGAGCCTTGCATTGTCTGTTTAGACTTCTCGAGCAAGGCCCCAGCAATGATGATTTCTTATTCCAAATCTGAAAGATTATGACAAATATGGCTAGGGATGATCGGAACAAATATTGGGCTGAAATAGCGACCTCCGTGGAGCAGGCCTCAAATGTTGGCGACACTAAAAATCTACCAAATTATTCACCAAGTTTATGAAAAGCTTTATATGCTGAGTGCCTGTTCGCGATGTGAATGACGACTTTATTGCTGCCAACTCCGCCGACTTTGACAGTTGGCATGAGCCCCTTGAGCATCTTCTGAATTTTGTTAACCAAACGACCCTCTTTCTCCTCCCTCTCCAACCTAGGCATCCTTGCGACCCCCCTCCAATCCTTTGAATAAGAATTCGTCGATGCCATAAAAAGGCTGCACAACAACACGAGCTCTGGTCCAAAACTGTATTTCCCAACCGTTCGGTATTCGGTCTGGCGTTGGACACGGTTGCATACTGTCAGCAATTCTATGTAACTAAGATATTAAATGCATTTCTAGGAAGGCCCTAAGAGAAGCTAGCGGTGTTGAGTTTGCACCCAGACGCCATCTTACTGATGATATCGCCTTACTAGCTTCAAACTTAGGAGATCTGCAGGCTAAGATGTCACGGGTGAATGAGATAGCTAAATCGGTCGGTTGGCCCATAAACGTTACAAATACCAGTGTTTTCAAGCTGCCTCCCTGACAAGGAGAAGGCATCTCTCGAGATTGATGGCTATCAAATTAAAAGACAGGCTGTTTCAAATAACTCGGATCGAGGCCGCTGCCGAATGTACAGAGTAAGGACGACATTGTTTCCCGAATCAATGCTGCTCACCGTGTTTTCTCAAGCCTAAAGAAGTGCCAATGGATCCAACGCGACACCATGAACACGAAGATTTGCGAGTATCGTGCATCCAACCAGTCACTGCTTGTCTATGGCTGTGAATGATGGGCTGTGTATAGAAGACGAGGCATCTGACTACCACTGCTTGAGGAGCATCCTTCGAGTGAAGTACACGGTCCTAGGCTCAAATGAAAGTCAGTACTCGCAGCGACAACATTGCAAGGATATCTCAGGCAATCCAAGAAATACGACAGCGGTTTGGGCACGTATTTTGTCGCCCATCCTCATGAGCTAAGTTAGTAACATCGATCCAGCACCGTTACTTACTTGGAGGCATCTTAAAAGGCATTGATTCAAAACCTGGGTTAACACAGTTCGGCAAGACATGGGATTGGTTCTTTGACCTTCATTATTCGGTCTCAGACGTTGTCCAGATCTTCGGCTGCGGATCGTCAAGCGTGGAGAGATACAGTTCACAGGTGCTTTATAAAATTGACGTGAATGTTCGCATCCCAAGTATGTGTACATTAAGAGGTTGCTCTCTCACCGGAATCATGCGTTTATTCGACTGCGCTTTCGAACTCTCCTGGAGTTCATCGTCAGAGATAAAAATAAAAATAAAAAGAAGCAAAAGTTATAGCGGGCAGAGGTCAATCAAGCATCAATAATGCCGGTTCAAAGGTGACTACGAAGGTCGACGCCAGACCGAAAAATTGATTGACTGAGTACTCGTCGGGACCTAGGCTTCAATCAATTCCTGGCTTTTCCTGCTTCTGACATGGGCAATTATCTTCGTGGCTGCGAAGTTAAACTCATGACCTATTTCGTAGTTGTTGGCGACTACTTGTGATAATCCGTCACCCCATCTCACAACTAGTTTATTTTCGTGTATGCGCGAACCGTGTTGCCGCAATGAGTCTGCATTCGTTTGAACAATCCTCTCAAATCTTTGCTTGTGAGCTTTGTGAGCTTGTGGTTGCTATGAAACTTGAGAAGTTAAATGGTGTTCATCGCTTTCCGTTAGAAAGTGTTTCTATTTCGCCATGGGAACTACGCCTGACGAGCACATCAACGAAATACAGCCGCTGATCTTTTTCTTCTTCCCTCGCGAATCGCATATAAAGTAAAAGAGCGTTAAGGCAATCATGTAAATTCTGCAGTATGTTCTTCTTCACGATAACAAGCGTGTCGTCCACGTAACGGAGCCAAAATCGGCAGCAGTTGGGTAAAGGCAATCTTTCCAGCTTTAGTAGGACCAATTCTGCCATTAAACCCGGAAGAAAAAGCACAGGAGGCCCGATATCTCCACGATAATTTTAAGCAGAACGACTATCTGTGGGCATTCATAAGCCGATCCGTACGTGCTCGCCCTCGGAGAAACCAACGCGAATCAGACCCAATGGTGGGGCATGCGCTGTTATACATCAAGGACGTGTCAGGGACGACCAAGCGCATTGCTGCTGGACTAGGTGTCAGGATTGCACACCGGTCCAAAGCTACCATGCGCAACAGGGTCGTTAAAATTAAGGACCGATTAAATCCTAATGAGCAGTCAGGTGCAGTGTATCGCATTCTGTGCCATCGAAACTACACAGGACAGACTGGACGTACACTTGGTTCGCGCATGCACGAAATTAAGCTGGCTGTGGAATGGGGTGATGGCTTATCACAAGTGGCTGCCCGCACCTGCGAAATGGATCACAAGTCTAAATTCACAGCCATGAAGATAATCACCCACGCCAGAAGCAGGAAAAGCCGAGAATTTATTGAAGCTTGGGTCTTCGATGGGAACTCAGTCAATTAATTCGTCAGTCTGGCGTCGACCTGCGTAGTCACCTTCGAACTGGCGTTACTGAGGATTGATTGACGCCTATTCCCTAAAACTGTTGCTTGTTTTTTGTTGCTATTTTTATCTCTGACGATGGAATCTAGTACGATTTCGAAAGCTCGGACGAATAAAGACATGAATCCCGCGAGCAAACAAACTTCTTCTTCCCTACTTTATCAAATCCAACGAAGTGACAATCGGACCGGGGGAATCCTCAGCTCACGAACATAAAATGACAGTTCACAGGTGCGACCTGCTATCACAAGTCACTGCTCAAACCATAGAGGAGCACCACGAATTCTACTTTGGAAGCACGCAGATAATGGTACGAGCCAAAAATGAGACGGGATAGGGACTACTGGAGGCCTAGGTGTCTGATAACTACAGCAATAGACATGTTGGTATACTCGTCTCCTGCTATTACGTGTAAAGCTAATGCGGACCAATTCCCCGCCAGGGAGGCACGCCATCTCCATGATGCCAGACCAAGGTGAGTTAGATGGCGTGGAGTTAACCCAATCGAGTACAGCAACCTCTCAACACCCTTCTTTATTGTTTGACTCTAAAACTATTTACCTTATGCATTCTTACGATCTCTTAAAATGGGCGATTTTAGGGGTCCGAAAGCTCGATCAAGAATACTACGGTTCCTGTGGTTTCACCTTCCTCTTCTGGCAGCACGGACGTCCGATTATTATAGCGGCCTCCATTCGAGACCTTGTGCGGAAACATCAACGTTGAAGCTCTGATAACTTGCATGGGTGACAGTAAGGATTAAGCTAGGTGGATATCAGTAAGAAATATTCACCTGCCAAATTGTGTAGGTGAGCTTGAATTGACTGGAATACTCAAAAATTTTCATCATCAGACAGCAGGGATGGAGAGCCTAGAGAACGCAAGTGCTAGAACCTATCGAAATAATTATAGCAGCTCAACGTGTAAATTCAGTGAGATCATCTACTTGCCAAATACTGGCAAGGCAGTGCAACTTACTCATTCCCTTACCTAGCTGAAATACCTATCACCAAGAGACCCGCACGAAGACTGCCGCTTAACTCAGAGACTAAGGCCCACATTCACTGAGCGCACAACGGCTAATTGGCAAATGAGCATATAGAAAGGACAAGCGAGTCAAAAATAAGATCTGACGACGTTTTCTATCCCTTTTCTCTCTCTAAATCTTCAGGCCACTTCTTGTTTAGTAGAAAGACAGCAAAATACGTCGTTTGAGATTGAGGGATAGAGTACAACAGAACGATAAATGCACGCATATGACCACAGGCTGGATCTGCACCGGAAGCTAAAGTTAAAAAGCATCCTATAGCAATGAAAACGGCCACACAGATATTTTCATTTACATTTAAAATTTGATTCGAATGGCTAAGCAGACCATGGGAAGGAGGAAACAGATATGGGACCCAACAACTATTATTAATACTGGTCTCACAAAGAAAGCGAGTAAAAGCGAAATCATTACGAACCTCAGCCTCGATTTCTGCAATCTTCTGCAAAATACTCATCCTGCCGGTGAGAAGCCAGATAGAAGTTCACGAAAGGTTATACACAGTCAGGCACTCTACCAACGAGTGTTTTGTTCAAGTCGACTATGCTCCTCCATTTCTTACTGGTTCAGAGTATTCGCTGGATATATTTTATACAATAGACAAAACCCAGAAGGTCAGAACAAGACAAAAGGCTATTTGGTCAAGCGCATTTTCAACGCACGGTTAGTTTCAAACATTAGATAATATTATTCACTCAAGAATAATAAAAGCGCATCGTTTGAATTGGTTTCGTAGATCAAGTCCATCTAGCCTACGAGTTTTTACTCTCAACCGCAATGTAGAAGATACGGTGCTTTGAAATTGTTAAACGATTGTCTGCCTTTTCTCTCGAGTTAAGACATAGAAATTTGGACGTGACAATTATGTGGCTTTGAAAAAATCCACTGCTGGGGATTCTTCTCTGCTCCGGATTTGTCTCAACTGGAAGTGCATGCGTCAATCTTCACTCACTTCCTAAATTCACGCTCGCTGTGTGCTCCCTGAATCAGTTTTCGATCGCGGAGGGGGCTCCAATTAAAGATCAACTTAACTCGGTTGGATGAGTGGTTCAATCATTTGCTTTTGCGGTTCAACGTCTATAAGTGTACACTACATCGCTCAGGCAACCCATCTGGATCTACTGGGAGTAAAAGCTACCTTCTCAACGGTGAAGCCTTACGAGATATGAAAACCCAAAAGGACCTTGGTGTGCTGACGAGCACCACCTTAAAATCATCCGCTCACTGCTTGAAAGTGGTGAAGAGAGCAATGGCTCTGTTGCATGCTATTAGACGAGCCTTTATGGTTTTCGATGAAGATCTCTTCGTTAAGATTTTCAAAAATTCGTAAGGCCACATATGAATATGCTGAAAAAGCCTGGAGACCTTGGACAGTTCAAGATCAGAACTGTCTCGAAAGAGTACAAAGTACAGCCACCAAAGTAGTTAGGAGTCAAAGCTCCTTGCCATATGCAACCTGCCTAATTAATCTTAATTTGTTTCCTTTAAGTTATATGCAAATGCATGAAAATCTCCTGCAGACATTTCGCCGTGTGAAGGGATTGGATTGTTGCCTGGAATTTTCAGATTTCTTTAAATTTGCTGCCACGACCCATCTCCGAGATCTTCCAATGAAACTGCGCGTTCAGGAGGCAAGACTGGATGTGCGCAAGTTCTCCTTCTCTGTCAGAGTGGTCAAACCATGGAATGCCCTACCTGTGGACCTTGTTATATCATTATCGCTGGAAAGTTTTATAAGGACCCTTGACAGTTTTATGTTCCAAAATGAGCCGGAGCCCTGAGGAATTTAACTTAACCCTTCTAGACTCACGCACAACTTGTCATATTTTATGATCGCCATTAAAATTTTGCAACCCACATGGTTTCTCTGTATATAGCACTCAATTTCACGTTACAAATAGGGTACTCAAAGGACCATGCCTATTACCCTTCATAAATTAAATTGAATTGAAAAATCCTCATATTCTTATATCCTTCTGCACATCCTCATGCAATCATGCACTTGAATATGTTTATCTTCCTGTAATTTTGTGACGATTCTTACATCAAACTAACTTGCTTTGTATCCCCATAAGAATACAAAACGCAGGTGCGCTAAATTTATTGCCACGGAAATTCGGTCCACGGTCTGGTTTCGAACCTGTGCCACAAAATTGCGCAGGACCAGCTTCCAATGCCTCTTACCACTTGACTACATTGACAGGGGCTTCCGACCAGCAAAATAATCCGCAAGCAGAAAATGATTGCATTAATCGCTATTCTGCTAATTTTTCACCCCCGCTTAATCAACGTAGCTTACGAGTACGAAAATAGTATGGAGTGTTTCAGCCTACTCCAGAAATTCTTAGGGATGGAGCAGTAGATAGCCAATTTAAAGCAAGAAAAGTACACTTTAAAAATCTATTTCTTGTCTACGTACTAAAAAAAAAACAACTGTCCGACCAAAACGTACGGTAAAGGAAAGCCTGTATGCATATAAAGCCTCTTCAAGCATACCTAAACTCAGACAAAAGAGGTCATATCTGCCGAACACAGAAAACTAGAGGACAAATCGCTCGTTTAAAAAGGAGTTCCATCTAGTCCGTGCTCCAAACCATCGTTACTTAGCTCAGGCAGCATCAGCAATGATCTGGCTTTACGAACCAGCGCCGCATCACTGTTGGAGGCTGCACCAAAAATCGATGTTGAAGATATTGGTGAGTTTGTAAAGCTAAAGAGAAAAAGGACTACGAAGACCAAGCCATTCACGTGTTTGGTTGTTGTCAGCTTAAACACTGGTTCATCTTGACCTATCAGACCAAGTAAACAGGATGCAAGTACTTACTCAGATGAAAGATCTGAGCTAAAAACTGGCGCCCGATTGAGTCGAAAACAGAATGGAGTTATAAAATGCATCCCAGAGTCAGTGCCAATAATTCCACAGGAGCGAGTGAACATGAGTTAGGTTTCCTTCAATTGTAAGCGAAAACATTGCGAACGGACAGGGAATCCATCCAAATTCTCAAAGCATATTGAGTATGGAAGGCTCCGTCAGCACCCGACTCAAATCCTCGACCAAGACTTCTTAAAATCGTCCTGGAAAACGTATCCCAGGCACACCTCGTGCTACAGAGGAAGTCTACCCTACGGAGTCTGCATTTTGAATATTTTAGCCAAAATATGGGCTAAAAGAGCGAATAAAAATGAGATGGTTGATAATATAACTGAAAAGACAAAGTACTAATGGCTAGCCACATATCCAAATCAGGGACAGACAAAAAGTTCAAGTAAAAAGATCATTTCTTAGGCCGAAGGCTGTCACTCTAAAAACCTAACTGTCCCGTCACAGAAACCAAAATCGTGCTTCCTTCAACTAATCATTTTCAATGCCAGATCTCTGTTTAATAAGATGCCTTTTCTCAAGACACTGGTTTTTGTCCAACACCCAGACATTGTAATATTTACAGAGACGTGGGCAGCACCCTGCGTTGCCGACTCCCAACTATCTATTCTAGGCTACGCATCCATTCGGAATGATTGACACGAGGGCCATGGCGGAGGAAGTTGTATATATTTTAAGCAACCATCCTCAGGATTCAATTCAGGATCCTAAGATGCTGAGGCCTCAAGTTCATTGACGCATTTTCGTTAGGTTTTGTTTCATACGTGTAAGTTTTCAAGAATGAACCATCTCGACGTTTCATTACCTCATTCTGAAAGGTAACTGCAGTATTACCCTTTACTTCCAGTGGACCTTATTTTGCTAAGCAGTTCTTTTCTCCTATCTTCTATTCGAAAATGAAGGCCTATTGAACTCTGTCTCTATTTTTAATTAAGGAGTTTTTTTACTGCCTATCTTTCTAGTTCACTATTAATTTTAAAACATCACTAACTGTTGAACAAGCAGGACAAGTTCTGTCTACATTATTACGTATTTGTACATTTTATCTGCACAAATCTTCCTAACTTTATTTCGTTACTTATGTTTGTTTAGAAAGTGCCTAGCCAGTGCCCACCAAATATAAATTCGTAATTCTAAATATTTATGCGTTGGTCTATCGACAATTTACCACGATAGAAGAGGGCTGTTGATTCCGAGTTGTTCTTAAGGATAGCTACACTTTACTCGTTGGTTGTGTCCATCGCCCACCCAAAGCACAACCTTCAAATTTTGATTCAAAATTTTTACCCCGGTAGATCTTCACCTTTTCGTATTGTGACAAGAATAATCATCGTTAATAATAAGTCAAGGTCGAAGTCGGTTGGTTCAAATTCGAGGACAAGTGAATTCTCTAATTTTAAACTGATTTATCCGTTTCCTGTCGAAACTATTATGACAATTTATTTGTTATGCTAACTCTTTATCGATTGCACACACCTGCGGTTATTGCAATTGACAATAGGGAGAAATGTACGGTTTTAAACTGTTTCACTCTACATAGTCTCATTAAAGGACAGAATCTAAAGGTTAATTCTAGAAATAAAGTTGAAATTTTGTAAGTACACCTTATTTCAAGCGAAAAATAATTTGCAGTAGTTGCTATACCAGCTGATATATTTTTCATCCTGCATAGACTCTTCGCTTATTTTATTTTAAGTTTAAACTCGTTACCTAGCGGATTTCTGCTTGCACTGCTTTGCTTAAAACATATATTTCAAATAGTATATATTTTATTCCGCAAAACGTCACCAATGACAATTTTCCTTTTGTATTATCGACATGAAAAATACTTATATTTTAAGATCAATATGAAACCTCAGTTAGCGCTTAGGCGCGAATGTCCTCTATGCTTAAATCTTCCACTTGAGCACCCCTGCGTAAACCTGAAGAAATTAGACCTTAACGCCCTGGAAAAGTTTAATAATTTTATGTCTTAATATGGTTCTCTCTTTACGATCCTTGGTACCCTTTTTGAGGGAAAGTTGTCTTCACTCACTTCTCAACAATGCGAGAAACTTGAGCTGCTTATAAACATGGTTAGTACTGAGTCATATGAACGACAAAAGAGGAGTTTCAACTTTCTTTTAAAAAACATACCTGAGAGTAAAATCCCCCTGGACGTCGCATTTCCTTTCTTTTTCTTATGCGGCTATATCATTAAAGTCGCTAAAGCTAAAAGGTTATCTTCCCTAAACAAAAACCCGCCATTTCTGATCACACGTTTTTCGGCGATTGAAGTGGACCTTATTTTCTCTAAGCATGAGCACTCATCTCAAAATTAAAAAAAAGATAAAACCCCAATGGAACCTGGTGTTTCACCCTCATTAGCGAACAAGAAGCCTAGGTTTACGCCTTCAATACCAAAAGTTATCTCAGAGATTTGCCCTCTAGCTAATGCAAGATCACGGCCCTCTGGATCAACAGGAATTTCGATTCCACGTGAATCTTCACCCGTTCGACCTTGTAACTAGTTCGAGTTAAATCGTGTGAACGCCACTTCCTTTCCCTCCCAAGCAAACCACGCCTGCTATAGCTGTCATACTAGTAAACCTAAGAAAAGCTCCAGTAATTCTGAGTCATTGGCTATGCCAGACGTTATGATCAGAAATGTTATGTCCGATGGGAAACTTGCTAACACCCTTAGCATCTAAACAGTGGCGAATGCCCCCGTTAGCATTTTTCACGACCCACAAAGTATCCACAGTCCCCAATTAATTAAGCCTTCTAATTATGTTAAGCATTTTTCGAAATCATTTATTCCTTTTTCAAATGCACGTTTTCCGCCAATTTATGCTAACGTCCCTCAAAATCTCAGTTCTATGCCACCCACTATCTTTCCCACACCACGCGTTGTTCGAAATCGATTTCGAATTTCGAGTACCTCGTGCCTACCAGTTTTTAGTCTCTACCTCAGTGTAGAAGACACGGTGCTGGAAATTTATTAAAGAATTGTCTTTATATTCCTCTGAGTTTGTAAATTGTGACTCGGACCCTCGATCTTTGCTGCTTTCTGAAACTCACGCCAGCTGTGTGCTCCCTGCATTTGCTCTCAATCACGGAAGGGGCTCAAACAAAAGGCTGAGTCCTTATATTTTCATATTCTTATTTTTGAATATCCTAACTGACTCTCTGTTAATTTTGTGGCAATTCTAACATGCAAAACTCAAGTTCCTTAAGCTAATTGTCACAAAAAATTGGTCCACGACCTAGTTTTGAATCTGCACCACAAAATTGCTTGGGACCGTTTATCGGCGCCTCTATCCACTCGGCCATATTGGCAGGGGATCTTGTTAAGCAAGTTAATGGACAAGCAGAAAACAATTGTAACTATCGTTATTCTGCTATTTGTTCACCTCCCGCTAAATGGGGTAAAATTTCAGTAAGCTTAACTAATGTAGCTTACGAAGACGAAACATGTATCGGGTTTTTGCGCCTCCAGCAGAAATTCTCAGGGATGGAGCAGGAAATAAGCAATCTAAGACAAGAAATAGATAACTTAAAAAAATCTATATCTTGCCCAACTGCATAAAAAGCTCCTGTTCGTAATAAACCTATCACAAAGCAAAATTCGTATTCATATATAGCTTCTTCAAGCTTACATAAAAATCACATTAAACATATCGCGATTGCTGGACCCGGTAAACCAGAGGAATTTTCGTTACTTCCGAAGGGAGCCCCATCTAGTCCTTGCTCCAATCCACCAGTACTTAGTACGGGTAGCATCAGCACTAATCTGGCTTTACCGCCCATCGCTACATCACTGGTAGACGTTGCACCAACATGCGATGTTGAAGAGGTTGGTGAGCTTGTAAAGCCAAAGAAGAGGTCTTTGAAGAACAAGTCATGCAGAGATTTAGCTCCAGCCTGCCAACACCCGGTTCATCTGGACCTATCAGGCAAAATGAACTTGTTACCAGTAATCACTCAGCTGAAAGATCTGAGTTACAAACGGGCCCTCGATTGAGTCGAAAACAGAATGTAGTCATTAAAGTTGTCCCAAAGTCAGCTTCAATTATTTCAAAGGAGCGAGTTAAACATGACCTGGAACTCCTTCAATTGTATGCAAAAACGCTGCTAACGGATGGCGAGTCCATTCACATTCTCAAGGCATATAGAATAGGGAAGGCTCTGTCTACACCCAATTCAAATCCTTGACCAAGGCCTCTTAAAATCATCTTGGAACACGAAACACAGGCACAGCTCCTGCTACAGAGAAAATCAACCCTGCGGGGTCCGCATTCTGAAGTGTTTTTTTCACCTGGAATATGGGCTGAAAGAGCGAATGAAAATGCGACAGCTAATGATAGAACTGGAAACACGAAAGACCAATTGCGAGGCAAATCTCACAATAAGGGATGGACAGATAGTTCAAGTGAAAAATGCATTTCTTTGGCCGAAGGCAGTCACCCTGACAGCCTAATTGTCCCGTTTCAGAAACCAAAAACGTGCCCGCTTAAACTAATCTTCCTCAATGCCAGATCTCTGCTTAATAAGATGGCTTTGCTCCAGACTCTGGTTTTAATCCAACACCCCGACATTATAATAGTTACAGAGACATGGGCAATACCCTGTGTATCCGACTCCGAACTCTCTATTATAGGCTACGCTTACATTCGGAATGATCGACAGGAGGGCCGTGGCGGAGAAAGCTGTATCTATGTTAGGCAACCACTTACATTTTTCCATTGGACTATCGCCAATTTACCGCGGTAGAGGAGAGCTGTTGGCTCCGAGAAGTTCTAAAAGATAACTACTCTTTACTCGTTGGTAGTGTCTATCGCCAACCCAATGCCAGCGAGGATTACGATCTTTGTCTCTCGCTGGCATTTCACGCCGCAGCTGACTTAAATCTGAAGTACTGCTTGATTGCAGGAGACTTCAATCTTCCTGAAGTTCACTGGTTTCCAAATTCCGGTCCTACAAAGTTCGAAGACCTACATGAGGCCATAGATATAGGCATGTGGGACCAGGTAGTTTATTTTCCCACCCGAGGATCAAACATACTTGATCTTTTTTTGTAGATGTTTTCAGCCATCGTCAGTGTCACCTCTAGATCCACTTGGGAATTCTGATCATACTATAGTTCTTTCTACACTCGAACTAGAGGCTGCTGAAACGTTTTCCAAAAAAATATAGCTTTTTCCGTGATTTCAGATCAGCAAATATGAGGGAATTGCTAACACACCTTAATTCCCACGACTGGACTAACTTCTTTGTATGTTCGGATGTGAATGTTTGTACTGATACTTTTTACAAAGTTCTATGTCCACTCATTTCTCGTTTTGTTCCCCGTAAGAAAATAATTAATGTCAAGGATGGAGTCTACCTTCCTTTATCTTTCCGCCGTAGACTGCGAAGACTCTCCCGTCGTTTTCATCTACAAAACAGCACAGCCGTCCTGCCCTTGATCCGACTAATCTTTGAAGAGGTTAAGAGGCTGTCGGACGAAAAAACGACAAGCCGATGAGGTAAACTTTGCCGAAAACCCTTCGTTTAATGTTGCGAAGCTCTTTTCGCGTACAGAAAAGCGCAGAGAAAAACGCAGCACCCCGTACTTCGAGACGCCTTAGGAAACCCAATAGCTGACGCTAAGTTGACTGCTGATAGCGTTAACGCTTTTTGTCTAGAACGTTAAGGGAACATACTGTCGGCCCCTTTCCTAACATCCGGGTTTGGACCGGTAACTTTCCTCGAAACCATAACTTTTACCCACTGGAACCTGAGCGTAGCCATTCGGCGTTTTCGTCAATCTTACAGTTCAGGACAAGATGGCGTCCCGGTCAGCGTTATAAAGGCGGATGCAAACGATATATTTCCGTCCCTTCTGTATAAGATATTTAATCTTGCTCTTGAAAGTGAAACTTTCCCTATTTTATGGAAGGAGTCAGACATATTGCCTATTTCCAAACACGGCCGACCTACGTCATTTGATGACTTTAGGCCAATAAATACACTACCAGCACTCTCGAAGATCTTCGAGACTTTGATCAAAGACAAGATGATGCATCACCTAAGAGAGAATAACCTACTTAATGCGGCTCAACATGGTTTTCTCGAAGAAAGGTCTTGTGACATTTGCCAGCTCTCTTTCTTTGATCATGTGCTACAATCCAGAGACAATGGTTTTGCAATTTATACCGTTTACTTCGATTTCACTAAGGATTTTGATCGTGTTGACCATGATCACCTACTGCTGAAACTTTCCTACTTCGGCGTAGGTAACAAGCTTCTGAACTTAATATTTTCCTATTTGAATGCTCGCGCACAACGGGTTAAAATTTCTGATGTTATCTCCAACCCCACGCATGTGAGGAGCGGAGTTATTTAGGGCAGCGTGCTCGGCCCGGCAAATTAGGTTGTCGTCCACATTAGCTATTTTCAAAAACAAAGTTACGCAAACATTTAACTTTGGAAGATATAAAGTCCTTATTGTCTGTTTCCTTCCCTAACTCGCAATTTTTGGATTTCGAAAAGGGTCCTCCTGGTATTTGAGGAAGCTCACTTGATATTATATTGGTCTCTTATTATATGTCCATCATCCTCTGTAGAGTCCATCTTATAATGGTCTCTTATTATATGTCCATCATCCTCTGCAGAGTCAACCTTTGCATTCAATTTTTGCCCCCCTCCTTGTTAACTAGCATCGCCAAGTCTTAAAAATCTTGGTTCTTTTCTCCGCTTTTGCAACCCCGACGATGGTCTCCAGGTTCAGTTGAGGATCAAGGCGGGTTCTGATGGTTTTGCCTCTTTGATTGGTGGACTATGCAGTTGGCAAGGTCGCATCTCGATGACGATTTCTTGATCTCTACTGTCCCCTCTTCGTTTTGCCCCTGGTGTCCACGATGAGTTCGTCCTCTCTCACCTCCACTGGTGGTTACAAACAGTAGCTCTGACTGCTATATTATCTCACACACGACAAGGAGCATTCCGAACCCTCATACGTTGTCAGTAACATCACAGCACTATGACATTGCATCTAGCTATTAATTTTTTAGTGAAGCAGATTTTTTCTCCTGTTTTTTTTAAATTGGCGGATCGCTGAACTTCGCCTCCAATTTAACCGTAGGAGTTTTTTTACTGCTTCTTTTCTAGTTCACCGTTTATGTTAAAGATTGTTGATTATTGTTTTAAAAATGGCAAATCGTTCTGAATCGGATATGCCTACGTTATTGTTCATTTCTGCTGTTAATATGGCTGCTCACATAGTGCAGCAATTATCCACTTTATATTAATTTATACCGCGATGCTAAGTTTGAAATGACGGGGCTGTCTGGTCCTTAAATATACAATTTATTATTATTATTATTATTATTATTATTATTATTATTATTATTTGCTTAGCCTGCGTCAAAATCAGTAATTTCATTACCGATGGGAAACTTGCTAACATCTCAGCAAGAACAACAGATATGAACGCTCGCATTAGCATTTTTTCCAATCCAAAACCTTTTAAAAATCCCCAAATAATTAAGTCTTCTTATTATGATAACATTTTTTCGAAATTATTTATTACTCTTTAGAATGTACGTTTCCCGCCAATTTATACTTACATCCCTCTACATATCATTTCTAGACCACCTTCTATCTTTCCCATGCTTCAATATAGCCTTCTCATCCATGGCTTTCTTCCAAATATGCCGTTGTACATTAATCTCAGTTTTTTAACAGTAACGTTTCGAAAAATTGCAGACCAGAGCAATTTCGTTTCACACCTTTTGTTTCTTCTCTCCAGTTTTCTTCTCCACCACCAAATCTTTCTTTTTTACAAATACTGAGGAGCGTAACCTGCAGCTCAGGAATACGCTTAGTTAAGTTTCCCTTCGTGCAAGATCAGTTGTAAATAAGATTACAGAGCTTAGAACAGTAGATTTTGAGCTTGATCCAGATGTGCTGTGCACCACTAAATCCTGGGCTCACTCTCTTATTTCCGACTCGACGCTCGCAATAGATAATTTCAATTTGAACCGACGAGACCACGCTGAAAAAGGCGGCGGTGGTTGCCTTCTTTATATTAGGTCATCCTTTGTACATTTCCCCTTTCAACTGAGCATTTCGTCCTTTTCTAGAAATGTATGCTTTGTTTTAGTCATCCTCCCGCAGAATAAAAAAGGAGTAATTGACTGTGTCTATAATTCTCCGTGTTATTCTGGGAATAAAAGAAAGGTCTGTGAACTAATTGAAAAAGTTGCAGAGACTCAATTTGATGTCAAAATAATCAAAGGTGATTTTAATCTTCCAGGCATTGACTGGCAGGCAAATTCATCTTCACCAAAACTTCAGCAATTGGTCGATGACAGTTCGACCGTCGATTTCGACGAGGTCCACCGTATGCTCCACACCAGGTGGTGCAGGGACGGTGACTTGCGCGTGAATTAGTTTTAAGTGATAGTAGCCTTGCGCTGCAGCTACCGCACTCTCTCCTCCTCCCCCACCTGAGCCCGGTGTCAAGACAGAGTCAAGAAGACCGGAGATGGGAGAGGGCGCAGGTGGCTAGCGCGGCCAGAGCCGCCCTGGGCGTGCCACCACACCTGGCTCGGATCCCACGGGTGAGAGTGCCATAAAGGCCACATTAAGAAGGAGCCATTGCAGCCTGACTCTCAATCCGCCAGTCAGCCACTCCACATAAAACACACATTGGGCTGACCACGCGGTCCGAGTTATCCCGTCAGTTGGCAACCTTCCAAGCCACGGCTTTTAGCGCACCGTGATAGTTTCAAGCGCGTCAGATTGTTTTATAGTGAGGAATATGCACTGAGCTGTCGACCTCACTCTCTCCCCCACCCCACAGTCAGACCACTGTCCGAGCCGGTCAGTTGCCTGATGTGGGAGTGGGCGCATTAACTGACGGATCGGCGTACCCGTCTTCGCGCGCCACAGCACGACCTGGCCCCCATAACGCACACACCAGGATTCACAAACTCAGGGGATATGGAGCAGCCATTGCCGTCTGACTCCCAGTACACTGGTCAGCCACTCGACACACACAGCATATAAACTGAGCCGACGGCGTGGTCTGAGTGGAAGCGTCAGATTGGCAGACTTCCCAGCCACGGTTTCTAGGAAACCGTGATATACTCTGGTAAATGGTGATTGTGAGGGTGTAGTCGATGTATTGGTGTAGGTAGTGTGTGCTGATGTAGCTTAGCCTCCGGTGGTTTACCGGAGGTTGTCGTGTAGAGGTGCATGTGTCCTAAGAGGCCCATGCGGTGTGTAAATGTGCGGGAGCAGGAGGGTCAGTGAAGGCGGGCGCGTCGACTGTATGTCGGAGCCCCAGGCACTGGTTCACCAGCCTCCGTGCGATGGATTCGCAGGTGACCGACCAGGCCGATGCGTGAGTTGAAGTTGCGGGCGCAGTGTTGGCAGGAGAAATCGGTAGAGGCTGGGGGATGTCATTCATGGTAGTGGGGGTGGCGGTTGCGCTAAGAATGGCAGGAGCGGAGGGTGTGAATGGTGTATCGGTGTTGTCGGCATTGTGGTGAATTCCGCTGTCATGGATGCGCATGTGACCGAATAGGCCCATGCGATGAGTGAATGCGCGAGTACAGTGAGGGCAGTGGAGGCGACGATCTCTGCTGTGTGATGGTGTTCCAGGCACTGGCTCACCGGTCTCTGTACGATGTATTCGCAAGTGACCGACCAGGCCGATGCGTGAGGTGAATGTGCGGTCGCATTGAGTACAGCTTAGGAGAGATTCTCCATCGCTGATGGTGGTTGTAGTGGTAGTAGTGAAGGCGAAGGCAATGGTGGTTGCGGTGGTGGGGGTAACAGGCGATGAGTAGATGGATGCGGTCTCTATGATGGTGGGAGTAATGGAATTGATTCCAGGAGTGAGGGTGGGAGAGTCAGAAGGAGGGTTGGCCGAATTTGACATAAAAATTGGAATTGTGGGATTGTTGGTGCATTGCGTCCGAAGATGTCCGACCAGGCCGATTCGCGCGCGGAAGATGCGTTGACAGCGCGGGCATGTTGGCAGGGCCTGGGCATTGGCGGTGTTGGTGCGGGGCGCTGGTGACTTTCGTGCCGCTCTTTTGGCCTTGGCGGCGGCGATCCGGTTGGCCTCGTAGATTGCTGAACCAGTCTTCACTGATCTTCTCCATGCCGGTCTATCCTGGGCGAGGTCTTCCCAGGTCGCCGAGTTGATTTGCAGTTGCTTCAGCGATTTCTTCAAAGTGTCCTTGTAGCGTCGTTTTTGACCCCCCTGCCGACGAGAACCCGTAGCGACATCTCCGTAGAAAAGTCGTTTGGGTAGTCGCTCGTCGTCCATTCTTACCAAGTGGCCGCTCCATCGCAGCTGCACTTGCCTCAGCATGGCATGGATGCTGAGGATTCCGGTCCGCTCCAGGACTTCCGTGTCCGGTATCCTGTCTTGCCATCTCAGCTTCAGTATTCTGCGGAGGCAGCTGAGATGAAAGTGATTCAACTTCTGGCTTGGTTCGAGTAGACGGTCCAGGTTTCCGCTCCGTAAAGGAGTGTCGACAAGACGACGGCCTTGTACATCTTCAGTTTGGTGTTCAGGTGAATACCGTGGCGATTCCACACGGAGGCCTGCAGCCGGCCGAAGGCCTGACTAGCTTTGGAAATCCGTTGGGCAACCTCGTCATCGATTCTCGTGTTGCGCGAAATCGTGCTTCCTAGATAAGCGAAAGGTGTCCACGTTTTTTGAGTTGAACACCGTTGACATTGATTCGGAGGAGCATTGTATTCCGCGCTGGGTGGCGGCTGGTGCATGACAACCGTTTTTGGCTGTACTGATTGTTAATCCAAAATCGGCGCAGCCTTCGGCGAAGAGTCCATGCTCCTTTGCATGTCCTCCTCCGTCACGGTGTTAAGGGCGCAGTCGTCCGCGAAGAGCAAGTCATGGACTGTAGTCGTAGACACGCGCGTTGGAGCCTGCATACGCCGACTGTTGAGAAGGCGCCCGTCAGTTCTGTAGGCGATGCGAATACCAGGCTGCTCATCACGGTAGGCGTCCATCAGCATAGCCGAGAACATGAGACTGAAGAGGGTGGGGGCCAGTACGCAGCCCTGCTTTACTCCGTTGGTCACTGCGAATGCTTCGGATACCGTCCCGTTGTCAGTGACGCGCGCCGTCATCCTGTCATGAAGCTGACGCACCATGTGCGTGAACCGCTCAGGACAACCAAATTTCTGCATGACTTTCCACAGTCCGTCACGATTCACCGTGTCAAAGGCTTTCGTTAGATCCACGAAGGTAGTGTAAAGGTGAGTTCGCATCTCCTGACACTTCTCTTGTAGCTGGCGGGCGGCAAAGATCATATCGGTTGTCCCGCGGTGTCGGCGGAAGCCACATTGGCTTTCCGGGAGCAGGCCCTGCTCTAGATGACCGTTAAGACGATTGAGAAGGATACGGGCGAAGATCTTCCCGGCGATGTTGAGCAACGAGATGCCTCTGTGATTATCACAGAGTTGCCGGTTCCCCTTCCGTTTGTAGAGATGGACGATGGTCGCGTCTTTGAAATCCTGAGGAACTTGTCCTTGGCGCCACATCTCCTGGAAGAGTGTTGTGAGTTCTGCCATCAGCCGGGGCCCACCGTGCTTGTAGACTTCCGGTGGGATTGCGTCGGATCCCGGTGCTTTACCGCTGGAAATCTGCTGCACGGCCCGGATGGTTTCTGGTAGGGAAGGCGGCAGATCCAGGTCATTGTTCGTGTCCACTTGAGGGAGCCGGTCAATGGCAGCATCGGAGATGGCTGATGAGCAATTAAGGACACTTCTGAAGTGCTCGGCCCAGCGCTTCAGAATTTGCGATTTTCCTGTCAGCAGTGTTGTCCCATCAGAGCTGAGCAGCGGTGCGGACCCCTTGATACACGGGCCGTAGATGGCCTTGATGGCTTTGAAAAAAAGTTTTTCATTTCATTGCGGTCCGCATACCCTGGATTTCTTCAGCCTTTCGGGTCATCCAGGCATCCTGCATCTCCCGCAGCCGTTGTTGTACAAGGCGCCGGCATCTGAAAAAGGCTGCTTTGGTGGCGTCAGTCCGAAGGTCCATGTAGGCTTTGTGTAGTCTATTCTTCTCCGCGAGTAAGTTGCTGATGTCGGCGTCATTGTCGTCAAACCAGTCCTGGTGTCGACGGTGTGCGCGTCCGAGTACATCGAGGGCGGTGGACTGGATGACATTTCGCAGTTGACACCATCGTGTCTCCACGGTATCGTTATCATCTGGAGCATGCAGGTCCTCCAGTTTCTCGGTTATTTGGTTGCTGAAATCAAAACAGTGAGCAGGCAAATTTAATAAAAGAGTATTTAACTTACATGGCGGCCTCTTACCTTGGGGCCTTCGTCGGGGTTGCAGTCGGAGCCTCATCTGGGAGATGACGAGGCGGTGATCTGTCCAACCATCGGCATCGCGGATCGCCTTGGTTACCAGCACGTCCTGTCGATCTCGCCTCCGGACGAGAACATAGTCCAGCAGATGCCAGCGCCGCGACCGAGGGTGCATCCACGTGGCCTTCTCCCGCGTCGGAAGGCGGAAGAAGGTGTTGGACAGCAGGAGACGGTGTTCCGCACACGTGCGCAGAAGAAGGAGGCCGTTAGCGTTGCAGCTACCCAGACCGTGGGGACCCAGCACTCCCTGCCAGGCAGCGTGGTCCGTCCCCGACGCGGGCATTGAAGTCACCAAGGACAATTAACTTGTCCTCTTTCGGCCTACAGTCGCCAGCAAGGCGTGCAGGTCCTCGTAGAATTGGTCCTTCGCCGCATCAGAGCTCGTCATTGGGGGAGCGTAGGCGCTGATGATGGTGGCGAACTGGTCTCCCCGAAGAGGCAGGCGGAGGCTCATCAGGCGATCATTGATACCCTGCGGCAGACAGGGCGGGCGATCCCACGATGTCGTTACGGATGGCAAAGGCAACACCAGCGTCGCGTCGCTCTGCCTTTGGCCGGCCGCTCCAGAAGAAGGTGTAGCTGGCCCCCACCTCCTCCAGCTGACCCTGCTCAGAGAATCGGGTCTCGCTGAGAGCAGCAATGTCCACCTTGTAGCGCGCCAGTTCCCGAGCGACTAGCGCCGTCCGCCGTTCCGGCCGGTTGCTCCTAGGATTGTCTAAAGGGAACGAACATTCCAGGCTGCTAGTGTGAGTGGACTCACCCGAGCAGCCTGGAGAGTATGGCGAGGGGATGAGGGACGGGGGGTATTGTTGTTTGTTTGAGTTTTACGACCGCGTAGTTTTGCGATCTGCGAGCCGCGGCCGGCTGCAGAAGACGTGAGAACCAGCATTTTTTTAGGGCACATTTTTCTAGCCCCTTCCTCCGCGAGGAGGCAAGCAGTGCTATCCCTAAATAGGGCTGCTCGGACATCCCAGACGGCTGCCGAACTCCACTATGGGTCACGGTTTTGGTTTAGTGGAAGAACGACCCGAGTTAGTCTGGGCCGCCTACGGGGTTGCTGTCGCCCCCACCGTAGGACTTTTTGAGAGGGGGGAGAGATGGGAAGTTCGGGAGTCAGACATACCGGGTGTGGAGGCACACACAACACCGGAGACCCTCACCTGGTTTAGCCCGCCGGTCGTGACGGTTGCCCGGGGTGTGGCCGCTGGGAAGAACCCAACTTCGAGGAGCCACAGGTGAGAGTTGGGTACCAGTTAGAGGCGGCCACAGGAGCATTCACCACCTGTACGAGACAAATGGAGCGACCAAATGCAAGCTGTGTGGTGCTGCCCCTAACTAGTACCCCTACACCCCAATTGGTCGATACTAGTAATTTTTCAAACGTGTCCCAACTAGTTAGTTCAGTGACTAGAAATTACAGCATTTTAGATTTTATTTTTACAAATGATGTCTACCCTCTATGAATTTCCAAGTGATAACGCACTAATTCACTATTGATTTTCAGTCTCACTTTCAACAAAACCTGAGGTAAAATGCAATAAACTCGACTTTTGTAACACAAACCATGAATTAATAAATAATTCCGTAAGCACTCTTGATTGGCATAGCATATTTTCAATTAAAGATCCAACTGTTTTCATGAGCCATGGCATAGCCTTAGAGAAAAAATTCAGGCTTTTATCCCACTTAAGATTTCTAATTCAAACACAGCCTCTTCTACTGTTCTACATTTTCTCCAAAACAAAGAACGAAAGCCACTTAACAATCCATATAATGCTCGTTGTCAGTTCACTCAAGGGTAGCATAAATATTTGAATTTGCCTTGAAAATTAGGCTCACGCGAGATAGGCAAAGAGAGTCTCGGACAGTAAGTGATTCCAATTCTTCCAAATCTGTTGCTCAAGTCGTCCATGTTCGGTCATCGGCTAAGCGTCGGAATGTAACTCCGCCTTTACTTGACTGTAACAAAATGTCGTTACCGAGGAATTGGGCACAGCAGAACTGTTAAATTCATTTTTGCCAAGCACTTTACCATTGAAACTAGCTTCACTCTTTCAATTCCTCTGCTGTCAAATTGAAATTCACGTCAAGCAGCCATTAATTTCTCGCAATCAAGTACGCAAAAAGAAATAGCTCGCCTAAAAAATTCACATTCGTTTGGAACTTATAACATTCCAAAATCACTTATTAAATGGTGACGAGATTTTCCACCTTTACTAAGCAAATTATTCTCAGTATTTCTCGAAAATGGTTTCTTCCCAGATTACTGGAAAACATCTATTATAATTCGATTTTTTAAACCTGTTTCCTACTCTGGCATTCATAACTATCGCGGTGTTCATAAAACGCCCCCTCTTACTAAAGTCATTGAAACACTTATTGCAAAAAATACGAATTTTTGCACAAGTAATCAAATTCCCAACTCCTCCCAACATGTCTTTTAACCGGACCGCTCTTGTGAAACCTGTCACATGTCTTTTCTTAATATACTAAACCATCTTCGCAATGCTCATCTATCTGTAGTAGTTACCTACGTCGATCTTAGGAAGGCATTCGATAAAGTGCCCCATACAGACTTCTTGCTAACCTAGAGGCTATAGGATTCCGTAGTCCCTTAACTGACTTTATTAGATCATACATAGCTGATCGAAATCAAAAATGCTTAGTGGGATTCTCATACTCAAGTGCTTCTCCAATTGTGAGTGGTGTCCTTCAAGGTACCGTGTAAGGTCCTTTGTTGTTCTTGCTTTACATAAATGTTATTTATTTATTTATTGCCAGTTTACAGGCAAGTTCAAAAGGGATATATACAGTAGGGGGTCAAGCTGACAGTGAAAAAAACTCCTGATCGTTCTTTAAAGTATTTTCAGGAGAAAAAACTGCAGCTTGTTCAACAGATTAAAGTTTAGGACAGGGAAGTGTTGACACAGGTGCATGGTGTAGTACTTCTCCTTTCGGTGTTGTGGATCTGGTCTTCTGTACTAGCAGCAAGTATGCCGGCGAGCGGCTGCTAGCTGTAGACTGAGGAATAACCTGATTACGGACTGCAGAACCAGCAATATTGCCTTCAGCATGAAGTCCGGCATAGGATTCAGAGTCCGTGGACGCCATCAGAACGGAAGAGAGCTTCCAGAGAATCAGCACCCAAAATTCTTGGAAGGTGTCGTGAATGAAGAAAACTAGTGACAGCTCTCGTAAACAAAGGATAGTTTTGCTGAATTTTAATACTTCTGGGTAGTTTATTCCAGATTGCTATAGCGTTTACCGAAAAAAACTGACGGTATTTAACGGTGCGTGCCAAAGGAAGAAATAAGAAAACATCTCTATGATTGGTGCGCCGACAGTGGTCGAGCTGCCTCAGGGATGGAAGGGGGTTAAAGGTAAAACCGTTTGAAAGCTTGAACAGTAAAAATAGTCCCTTCTGTAATCTACGAAGCCACAACGGGTCGAGGCTTGTAAGCTCACAGTGTTGTTGGTAGGACAGGTTTCTGTGCTCTGAAGTAACAACTTTTTTAGTAAAGAAGTGCTGGACTGATTCTATCTTCCTCCGTTCACTCGCGTGCAGAAGGCTAAATAGAAACGAGCAGTATTCCAGACTAGGTCTGACATACATTTTATAAAGGCTGGTCCTAATATTGAGGGTTTTAAAATTTCTGAGAATAAACCCAGTGGTTTGGCGTGCTTTAGAGACAATCAGGGCGCAGTGCTCTGACAGATTAAGACTACTAGAATATGATGTGCCCAGATCCGTTATAAACCCGGGCAAATTTCATCGATAGTTAAACATTCTCAATCTTACATTTATGCTGATGACCTCAAATGAGTGTATTTCTTCTCCAACTCCTTTTCAACTAAATAATAGTTCAGCTCTCCCCAATCTTTCTGTCATTACCCCCGTTAGTTTCCTTATAAACTAAGAAATTCTGCACTAATTATACCTTCCCCTGCATCCTCCACGTGTAAACCCTCTCTATTCTTTGCTTCTAGCTAAAGTTTTCGTTGGAATAACTTGCCAATTGAAATAAGGTCGTTAACTAGTTTATCTGCATTCAAGCGAAGACTGCACATTTATCTTAACACTGATTCTTTTAACCTTTTATTTTCCTCATCTTTTCCGAGTAGCTTTCCCCATGCCTCGGAGAAAAGACCATCGGGAATTTAAGTGACCCTCTTGAAACTATATTTTCGCTACATCGAGTCGCCCATGAACTATGATGTCTCCTTATATCACCAGTCATCCAAACGATGACGTCATTCGGACGTACACATTCGGTGATCCACAGTCTAAAATGCTGCCGTTTCTTTGGATACTAACAACCAGCAGAATTCAATTCTGGATCCTAAGATGCTGACGAATTAAAATCGCCAACTCTTGACAACCTTGATACTTTCCTCCGATTTTGCATCCCCGACGATGGTCTCCAGATTCAGTTGATGATCAAGGCGGGTCCTGATGGTTTTGCCTCTTTGCTTGGTGGACTATGCAGTCAGCAAGGTCGCATCTCAAGGATGATCTCATGACCTCTACTGTCCCTTCTTCGTTTTGACCCTGGTGTCCACGATGAGTTCCTCCTCTATCACCTCCACTGGTGGTTAAAAACAGTAGCTCTGACTGCTTTATTATCTCTCACACGACAAGGAGCGTCCCGAACCCTCATACGTTGTCAGCAACATCACAGTTCTACCTCATTGCATCAAGCTATTAATTTTTTAGTGAAGCAGTTTTTTTCTTCTAGTTTTTTTTAAATTGGCGGCTCGCAGAACTTCGCCTGCGATTTAACCGTAGGAGTTTTTTGACTGCTTCTTTTCTAGTTCACCGTTTATGTTAAAGATTGTTGATTATTGTTTTAAAAATGGCAAATCGGACGCGAATCGGATCCGACCATGACTTCGAATTCGGACGCGAATCGGATCCGAAAATTCGTATCTCGTTTTTCAACCGCACAGCGGAACCCCTTACTCATTTGGTTGACGCCCAAACTAGCTAAACGGTTAAAAAACTATCCCCATTACATTCTCATTGAATAGTTATTAATGATAAGGTGACTCGCGGAAGACTGAGTGAGCAAGTAAAATATATTTTGTTTAAAAATATGCAAAGCGTAAGTGTACAAAAAAATCTTATAAATTTCTCCTAATCAGTAGTCCTGTGTTGATGGACCCGGCAATCCCTCAGCCGTTTCATGAGGTATCCACCCTGTAATGAAAAGACAATAAAATTAGTGATGGTGATAAAATAATGCGCATGTTTTTATGTAGTAAAGGTTGGTATACAACGTTGATAATTAAAATCTACTAGCCGTTAGCACAGTGCCCCAGGGCTGCCTTAAGTCCCTTTTCTGCAGTCGGTCATATGCCTTTTTAAGGGCATTTTTGAAAGCTCGTTCTTGCTGCAATTTGTCCGCCTTTTGCGGAATATTCCAAAGATTGAACACGTCTGCAGTGCACATGAATTAGTTAATAATGCGAAATTTCTTACCCAAAAGAATTCCGTATAAAGGGGAGAGGAAAAAGGCCTTTTTGTCCTGGTGGCGACCGTAGAAAGTAAGCCAGTAGATCACCTCATCGACGAAGAGCGATGTGAAAACGCAATCAGAAAAATTGCTGACGCTATCGCCGCCAAGGGAGGCCAAATGGGTAACCTAGTTAGACGGTAAGTAATGTCCAGACAACCTACCAATTGCTGCCTATCTGCCCTCTCTGCGACGGCTTTGGTCAGGGCATCTACTTCGTCAAGGGTCGACATTTGTTGTACAATTGGACCACTTGCAGTAGGCTGGGGCGCATGTGTGCCGCAGCTACCAATGTTTATCAATTGATAAACATCTCTCTTCCGAATTCATCTCCCACTGTATAAGGACGAAAATATCCAGCCTTTAAATTTATAATCTTATAGGAGAACGACGTAACAGGCTTTTCCCTCGAACATAGGATGAAAATTCATATCGTAAAGTTTTTTTCTTGTGGATATACTATATGTGTGCAAAATGGTGAAGGCTGAAATTGAAGTGCAAAATACTGCACTGGTCGGGATTGAACCGGCGACCCCACTCCTACAAGATCGACGCCTACCCAACTGCACCATCACGGCACGCTCGGAAGGGCGCTGTAAAAGCCTTATAAATTGGTTACAGCCAAAGTACGAGTAAAACTATTGCGGCAGTTGTCAAACGCTAGCCTCCAAGTTAAATCAACTGGAGGAAGAAATCAGGATTATGAAGAATTTTATACAGCAGACCCTCGTTTCAGAGGATCGATTGCCAGCACCAACGCATAGGATAACACGGAGTAGAGCATCAGGCAACCTACACAACAAATCCCCAAATATATACAATGTGTTATCTAAGCTACCAGTCATGAGTAGTGACGCAGAGCCTCCAGTAACACTGAAGAATAAGAAAAAGGCGAAAGGTAAGACCACAGGGACGGGTACCAAAAATCCAAAGTGGATGATGTCAAACTCGCCAGAAAAGCAAACGAAGGTACAAAATGAAATTTATCAAAATATACCAATGAATGAGCTAAACGAAACACGACAGATAACGATTAACGAAAATAGTCTCCAGGTCAGGCGCGCTTCATCAGAGGCAAATATAGAGGAGCTGCTGCCCACCAAATGGATGACCCAAAGTGAACCCAAAGCGGTAGTACCTCCCCAAGCCAAAGACGTTGAAGCCAGTTTTGGGGAAGCCCCAACATCATCCAGGCAAATTATTTAACAGAACCATCTGGAAAGAGGTACTGTGGACAGGTCACAATGCATAATCGTCCATGGGTTTCGTGAATCAACCAACGAAATCCCCAGGTGTAGAATAAATGACAATATCGTGGCCTTGCAAGAGAGTTTGAGTGAAATAATAAGAGAGGATGAAAAAATTAAGGTTTTTTAACTTTTCCGACTAAATAGTAAAGATAACACAAACTTTCTAAGAAATAAATCAAGGCCTTTAAAGGTAATTTTGGAAAACAAACTTCAGAGAGACCTTCTAATCGAGCGAACAGCAGGGGGGAGTCCCCGGTCACAGGGTATTTTTTCAACTGGACTACTCCGTACAAGAGAGAATGAAACGGAGGGCGCTAAAAGCGGAATTGGAGAACTTGAAAGAACAGGGAGAGAAGGGACTGGTAATAAGGAACGGAGTGATTGTTCGAGTACAGAAACCCCTTCTGAGGAGGACGCCCATCATTCTGACAAATGTCTCACGGTCGGGCAACTAATCAAATGCAACAATCTACACAAAATCCATTTCTACTGCGGAAATATGCAAAGCCTCATGAATATGGACACATCCTGTGCGAATGTCGGTCCAGCTGCCTCAAATGAAGAAGGCAGCGACACAGCTGGCTTAAAACACACAAATAAACTAAAATGTTTATATATCAATGTCCAAAGCCTACTCCCTAAATTAGACGAGCTTAAGATATACGTGTGCCAAACTTCACCAGATATCATCTCCATAACTGAAACGTGGCTGACCGCGAAGGTGGACTATCGTGAAGTTGCCATCCCCGGTTTTCAGTTATTCAGAAAGGATAGAGCAGGACGTCATTGTGGGGGTGTGATGACTTATGTCAGATATGGCCTGCGCGTGTCAGAAAAAAAAGAAAAGCTCGCGTGCGAAACTGAAGCCATCTGGCTCACCATCAGAGCGCCGGGGTCCCAAGCACTTGAGATTCTAACGGTCTACCGACCACCGAGAAACGATCCGCAGTCAGACAGTAGACTGAAAGATGATTTAGAATCGTTTGCTAGTCGATCTGAAGTTATGATTATGGGCGACTTTAACGCTCCGAATATCGATTGGAATCTGAGCTCAGCACCAGGCTCGACATTACACTTCCTAGAAGCTATACACAAACGCTTCTTAACTCAACACGTCCTGTCTCCCACCAGAATACGCGAGGAGCAACAAGCAAATTGTTTAGACCTTGTATTGACTAAGGCGCCTGACAGCGTAGATGTTGTGAACTGTCTATCCCCACTGGACAAAAGTGATCACGTAGTCCTACAATGGGAATATTCCCTCTTCTCTGTCCCCGATCGAAGCATCACAGTCAAACGCAACCTTTGGCGTGGAGACTTTACCCAAATGAAAATTGGTGTGCGCCATTTAGATTAGAATAAAACATTCACCGGGTGTATTCTCGAGGATTGTTTGCAATTTAAGGCCGTATTACAGGGACTTATTACCAACCACTGTCCGTATTCGAAAAAAGTCACCAACAGGCCCCAGTGGCTAACGACCACACTGAAGATTGAAGTTAACCGCAAGCGAAAGCTGTGGTAAACTTATCTCAGGGAAAAGACCGCCGAATCGCTGACAAAGTACAAGACGCAGAGGAACAGTGTAAAAGGCCTGGTTTAAAAAGCCCTCCAAAGTTTTGAGAGTAACTTGATAAACCGTGCAGCAGAAAACCCGAAGCTCTTCTACAACTTCATAAGGCAGTGAACTCGAAATAAAGACCCCATCCCTTTGTTAAAAACGGATGAAGGCGTTGAACTTTGCAAGGACGAGTAAAAGGCTGAGCATCTATCTGATTTCTTTCAGTCGGATTTACGAGAGAAGTCAAACTAACCGCTGATAACTATAGTGCGGAAGAGATCCCGAAAATTGACTCAGTGGTCATAACAGAACCTATTGTTCTGCAGGAACTACTTAAGCTGGACGAAACCAAATCGCCAGGTCCTGATGTAATACGGGCAAAGTTGTTGAAGGAGTTGGTCAAAGAGTTGGCAGAACCTTTGTGTCTACTCTTCCAAGCCTCCCTCGCTGCAGGCAAATTGCCACCCGATTGGAAGACCGCGTGCATTTCCCCGATACATAAAAGTGGCAGCCGGGCTTCTGCAAATAACTACAGGCTGGTAAGTCTTACCTCCATATGTTGCAAGCTTATGGAGCGAATCATCAAACGTGAACTGATGCAGTTTCTGGAGCGGCATCATCTTCTCTCTGACGCGCAGCACGGATTCCGCAGAGGAAGGTCCTGTTTAACTAATTTGCTATACTGCCTGGAACGATGGACCCGAGCGGTCGATGAAGGAAATGTAGTGCACGCAGTGTACATAGACTTCAAGAAGGCCTTTGATAGCGTGCCTCACCAGTGTCTCCTTTACAAACTACACCCTATTTGGGTAAGGCACAAGCTTTTGAAGTGGATCGAAAACTTCTTGATTGGGCGATCTCAGATTGTCCGTCTTGGCGATCAACAATCGGTGGAGGTGGCGGTTGAGAGTGGGGTTAAATAAATAATAAATAAATAATTTGTATATTTAAGGCCCAGAGGGCCCCGTCATTTCAAACTTAGTATCGCGGTATAAATAAACAAAGTGGATAATTGCTGCTCTATGTGAGCAGCCATATTAACAGCAGAAATGAACAATATGGTAGGCATATCCGATTCAGAACGATTTGCCATTTTTAAAACAATAGACAAAAATCTTTAACATAAACGGTGAACTAGAAAAGAAGCAGTAAAAAAACTCCTACGGTTAAATCGGAGGCGGAGTTCAGCGAGCCGCCAATTTTAAAAAAAATAGGAGAAAAAAACTGCTTCACTAAAACATTAATAGCTAGATGCAATGAGATAGATCTGTGATGATGCTGACAACGTATGAGGGTTCGGAACGCTCCTTGTCGTGTGAGAGATAATATAGCAGTCAGAGCTACTGTTTGTAACCACCAGTGGAGGTGAGAAAGGACGGACTCATCGTGGACACCAGGGTCAAAACGAAGACAGGAAAGTAGAGGTCATGAGATCATCATTGAGATGCGACCTTGCCGACTGCATAGTCCACCAATCAAAGAGGCAAAACTTTTAGAACCCGCCTTGATCCTCAACTGAACCTGGAGACCATCGTCGGGGTTGCAAAAGCGGAGGAAAGTACCAAGGTTGTCAAGACTTGGCGATGCTAGTTTAAAATGAGGGAGGGGTTCCTCAGGGCTCCGTCCTTGGCCCTATCCCCTTTAATTATATACATTGATGACTGCGTTACTGGCTTGGACAGTGACACCGCCATGTTTGCTGACGATATAAAGCTTTGGAAGGTCATCCAAAACGCAGCTGATGAAGAAAATCTATAGGTGAACTTGCATCGACTCGAGGAATGGTCGCACAACTGGCTCCTCCCATTCAATGCTACCATGTGCAATATTCTGCGATTCGGCAGAATCAGCTCCGGGCACCAGATAATTTTCTATCTGGACGACACACCGCTACCAGAGGTAGAGGCTCAGAAAGATCTAGGAGTATGGATCACTCCCACACTGAAGCCCATTGTTCCATTGCTCAAAAGTAGCAAAATCTGCCATGTCACGCTTGTATCTAATTAAGCGAGCGTTTGCAAAGTTCGACAAATAGCGCTTTAATAAGGTCTTCGGGATGTTCGTGCAACCAAAATTGGAATTTGCCATACAAGCCTGGAGACCGTGGTCTTTCAAACACCACAACACACTTGAGAAGGTCCAAAGACGTGCAACCAAGCTTGTTCAAGGTCAAAGCTGCCTGCCTTACGAGACACGATTGTCTAATCTTGATCTGTTTCCTCTGGACTAAAGACAGCTACGCGGTAACCTAATACAAGCCTTTCGCATGCTGTGGAGTCACGTAAACAAGGGAAAGCTTTGCGGAATTTTGATACTTCTAGGTAGCTTATTCCAGATTGCTATAGCGTTTACCGAAAAAACTGTCGGTATCTAACTGTGCGTGCCAAAGGAAGAAATAAAAATACATCTCGATGACTGGTGCGACGAGAGTGGTCGAGGTGCCTCAGAGATGTAAGGGGGTTAAATGTACGACTGCTTAGAAGTTTAAACAGTAAAAATAGTCCCTTCTGTAATCTGCGAAGCCACAGCGGGTCAAGGCTTGTAAGCTCACAGCGTTGTTGGTAGGACAGGTTTCGGTGTTCTGAATAGAAAACTCTTTTTGTAAAGGATTGCTGGAATGATTCTATCTTCTTTCGTTCACTAGCGTGCAGAAGGTCAAATAGAAACGAGCAGTATTCCAGACTAGGCCTGACATACATTTTATAGAGGCTGATTCTAATGTTTGACGGTTTTAAAATTTCTGAGAATAAACCCAGTAGTTTGGCGTGCTTTCGAGACAATCAGGGCGCAGTGCTCTGACAGATTATGACTACTAGAATATGATATTCCCAGATCCTTTATAACTCCAAGCACATTTAGGTCGTGACCGTCTATGCTTAGGTGGGGCTGATTGTTGTCGCCAATAACCATAATGGAGCACTTTTGCCAAGAAAGTGAGAGGCGCCATGTGCGACACCACTGAGCGAAGGCCTGAAAGACCCTTTTTTAAGAGCTCAAGCACAATTTTGCGATCAGCCGGTTTATATCGATAGGCAAAACTTTTAAATCGTCAGCGTACAGAAAGGGCCTACCATACTAAAAACAATCAGGAACATCGTTGACAAAGAGGCAAAATAGAATCGGGTCAAGCACGCTGTCCTGAATAACTCCGCTCCTTACATGCGTGGGGTTGCAGATAACATCAGAAATTTTAACCCGTTGTGCACGAGCATTCAAATATTAAGTTCCGTAGCTTGTTACCTATGCCGAAGGAGACAAGTTTCAGCAGTAGAAGATCATGGTCAACACGATCAAAAGCCTTCGTGAAATCGAAGTAAACGGTGTAAATTGCAAAACCGATGTCTCTAGATTGTAGCACATGATCAAAGAAAGAGAGCTGGCAAGTGTCTCAAAGACCGTTTTTTCGAAAAACCATGCTCAGTCGCATTAAGTAGGTTATTCTCTCTTAGATGATGCATTATCTTGTCTTTGATCAAGGTCTCGAAGATCTTCGAGACGGCTGATAGTGTATTTATTGGCCTAAAGTCGTCAAATGACGTAAGTCGGCCGTGTTTGGGAATAGGCAATATGTGCGATTTCTTCCATAAAATAGGGAAAGTTTCACTTTTAAGAGCAAGATTAAATATCTTATACAGAAGGGACGGAAATATATCGTTTGCGTCGACCTTTAGAACGCTGACCGGGACGCCATCTGGTCCTGGACTGTAAGATTGACGAAAACGCCGAATTGTTACGGTCACGCCCCAGAGGGTAAGAGTTATGGTTTCGAGGACGTTACCGGTCCAAACCCAGATGTTATGACAGTATGTTCACTTAACGTTCTAGACAAGAAAGCATTGAAGCTATCAGCAGTCAACTTAGCGTCAGCTATTGGGTTTCCTAAGGTGTCTCGAAGACCGGGTAGCTGCGTTTTTCTCTGAGCTTTTACTGACACGAAAAGAACTTCGCAACATTTAACGAAGGGTTTTCAGCCAAGTTAACCTCATCGGCATGTCGTTTTTCGTCAGAGAGCCTCTTAGCCTCTTCAAAGATTTGTGGAATCAAGGGCAGGACGGAAGTGTGGTTTTGTAGATGAAAACGACGGGAGAGTCTACGCAGTCTACGGCGGAATGATAAAGGGAGGTAGACTTCATCTTGACATTAATTATTTTCTTACGGGGAATAAAACGAGAAATGAGTGTACATAGAACTTTGTAAAAAGTATCAGTACAAACATTCACATCCGAACATACAAAGAAGTTAGTCCAGTCGTGGGAACTTAGGCTTGTTAGCAATTCCCTCATATTTGCTGATCTGAAATCACGGAAAAAGCTATATTTATTGGAAAACGTTTCAGCAGCCTCTAGTTCTAGTGTAGAAAGAACAATAGTATGATCAGAATTCCCAAGTGGATCTTAAGGTGACACTGACAATGGCTCACAACCTCAACAAAAAATAAGATCAAGTATATTTGATCCTCGGGTGGGAAAATCAACTAACCTGGTCCAACATGCCTATATCTATGGCCTCAAGTAGCTCTTCGAAATTTGCAGGACCGGAAGTTGGAAACCAGTGAACTTCCGGAATATTGAAGTCACCTGCAATCAAACAGTACTTCAGATTTAAGTCAGCTGCGGCGTGAAATGCCCGCGAGAGACAAAGATCGTAATCCTCGCTGGCATTGGGTGGGCGATAGACACTACAAACGAGTAAAAAGTAGTTATATTTTAGAACTACTCGGAGTAAACAGCTCTCCTCTACCGCAGTAAACTGGCGATAGTCCAATGTAAAAAATTTAAGTGGTTGCCTAACATAGATACAGCTTCCTCCGCCACAGCCCTCGTGTTGATCATTCCGAATTAAAGCGTAGCCTAGAATAGAGAGTTCGGTGTCGGATACACAGGGTGTTGCCCATATCTCTGTAACTATTACAATGTCGGGGTGGTGGATGAAAACCAGTCTGGAGCAAAGGCATCTTATTAAGAAGAGATCTATCATTGAGGACGATTAGTTTAAGTGGGCACGTTTTTGGTTTCTGAAACGGGACAGTTAGGCTGTCAGGGTGACTGATTTCGGCCAAAGAAATGCTCTTTCCACTTGAACTATCTGTCCATCCCTTTTTTTGAGATTTTCCTCGCCATTGGTCTTTCGTGTTTTCAGTTCTATTATTAGCTGTCGCATTTTCATTCGCTCTTTCAATCCATATTCCGTTTGAAAATCACTTCAGAATGTGGACCCCGCAGGGTTGATTTTCTCTGTAGCAGGAGCTGTGCCTGCGCTTCGTTTTCCAAGATGATTTTAAGAGGACTTGGTCGAGGATTTCAGTCGGGTGTAGACAGAGCCTTCCCTATTCTATATGCCTTGAGAATGTGAATGGACTCGCCGTCCATTAGCAGCGTTTTTGCATACAATTAAAGGAGTTCCAAGTCATGTTTAACTCGCTCCTTTGGAATAATTGAAGCTGACCCTGGGACACCTTTAATGACTACATTCTGTTTTCGACTCAATCGAGGGCCCGTTTGTAACTCAGATCTTTTAGCTGAGTGAGTACTGGTAACCAGTTTACTTTGCCTGATATGTCCAGATGAACCGGGTGTTGGGCAGACTGGAGACAAATCTCTGCACGACTTGTTCTTCTTATACCTTTTCTTCTTTGGCTTTACAAACTCGCCAACCGCTTCAACATCGCATGTTGGTGCAACGTCTACTAGTGATGTAGCGATGGGCGGTAAAGCCAGATATGTGCTAATGCTACCCGAACTAACTACTGGTGGAGTGGCGCGAGGACTGAATGGGCTCCCTTCGGAAGTAGCGAAAATTCCTCTGATTTACCGGGTCCAGCAATCGCGATATGTTTAATGTGACTTTTATGTTAAGCTTGAAGAAGCTATATATGAATACGAATTTTGCTTTGTGGTAGGTTTATTACGAACCGGAGCTTTTTTAGCAGTTGGGAAAGATATAGATTTTTTAAGTTATCTATTTCTTGTCTTAGATTGCTTATTCCCTGCTCCATCCCTGAGAATTTCTGCTGGAGGCTGAAACACCCCGATACATGTTTCGTCTTCGTAAGCTACATTAGTTAAGCTTACTGAACTTTTACCCCGTTTAGCGGGAGGTGAACAAATAGCAGAATAACGATAGTTACAATAGTTTTCTGCTTGTCCATTAACTTGCTTAACAAGATCCCCTGCCAATATGGCCGAGTAAGTAGAGGCGCCGATAGACGGTCCCAAGCAATTTTGTGGTGCAGATTCAAAACTAGGTCGTGGACCAAGTTTTTGTGACAATAAGCTTAAGGAACTTGAGTTTTGCATGTTAGAATTGCCACAAAATTAACAGAGAGTCAGTTAGGATATTCAACAATAAGAATCTGAAAATATAAGGACTCAGACTTTGGTTTGAGCCACTTCCGCGATTGAGAGCAGATGCAGGGAGCAAACAGCCGGCGTGAGTTTCAGAAAGCCGCAAAGATCGAGGGTCCAAGTTGCAATTTACAAACTCAGAGGGCTGAGAGGGGGCCAGACGGGGCCAGAAAGGGGCCAATCAAATTCGACTTTCAGGCCATTTGTAAAATATGGTTTGGCTTCTTTTAAAGACTGGAAGAGGTGTTAATTTTTGAATTTAAACCAATATAGGTAATATTTATAAGATAAAATACTGTTTAATCCTAATTAAAGGGCACTTTGATGAACTGATTTTGGATGGTTTGTTTAAGTCAGCCATTTAGTCGCCATTTGTCTACTAAGCGCGTGCTGGCCTGCCGTGTTACTTGTACAACTGACCTGTTGTTCTCAAAGCTGCTGATACTAAGGTAGGTAATCCAGAGGCCTGGAGATGTTTTATAAGATAATTAGCCACCTTTTGCCTTTTAAATTTAATTTCTACTTACGTATGCTCTAGTTAAATGTAAAATATCAACGGTTAATTTTGTAGCTTACTAAATCTTATATATGCCCTCATATCATTTATATATTGTTTTCTGCTATCCGTGCACATTAACCACGAAGCGTAAATATTACGGAATAAAGAGGTGCACCGTGTGCTATGCAGGCGTATCATGCTGCAACCGAAGTTGCAGATGGTCCTTTACCATCTTCGTCATTAGCGTCATACCCCTCACCGGAGCCTCGAATGCCCGAACTCTTTCCCGAGGTTTCAAATGGTAGTTTTTTAGACAACTGTATTCTGTGTTGGAATCCAGAATCAATAGGGGTCACGGAAGAATCAAGCGAATTACGTGGCAGATATTTTGTAGCTGATTTGCAGGACGTCTGCCAGAAGACGAACATGCCGCTTGCAACCGTGAAAGCTTTGTTGGATATGCTCCGTCCTTACCAGCCCGAGGTTCCGAAGGACCCAAGAACGTTATTGCGTACTCCACGTTCTTGCATTAACAAGGTCCTGAAGAACGGGAGCTATGTCCATATGGGCCTTGGGCGTGGTTTACTGGATGAGTTAAACCACCGCCGAGACCGTGCGTTCTGACATCTATTACCGCTAACGGAATACAGTACCGTCCGTTTGTTGACTGCTGTGACTTTTTTACAACATCCATTTCTTCTTCTAGCCTTTTTCATGTTTAAAAGCCACAACTTTGGCAACTAGTCCTTTGACTGCAACCCTATCTGACATTATATGTAAATATGTTGCTTTTAACATTGATGATCACTTTATTTTTATTCCCTTGTTGCACACATTCCAAAAACAATGACTGTTTTGAAACGTTTTTTTACTTGTATTTATTAAAGTTTTCCTTTTACACGTATGAATAAGATTTTAATGCATTTTGATATGCTTTTAACTCATGTGTGATGTTTTTAGATGTATTGCGTCGTAGAATTTGTCAATGACAAAAGCGTGGCTGCTGTGGCCAAAGCTTGGTTTGTCAATGAACACTCCGTCATGTGGCCAAAAACCCCAAAGCAACGCGAGTACTTGCTACAAAATAACCTGCAGCCACCTAACGGTACCAAAGTGAACTCAGTTAGGATTTTGAAAGAAAACCTCAGCCTCGAAAAAAGGCGAAAAAGTTGGAAAAAGAAGGCTGAGGAAACGGATGACCTCTCCACCTCGGAGCCAACTGTACTAGGGAGGGGCTACAGAAGGAAGTTAGTTTCAAATCGTATTCATCTATTTATATAGATATCAACGCCAACTAACTTCGTCGTCCGAAGATGATGAGGATTTAATTAGCCGGCCGATAGAGCCAGAATGGAGATTGGCTGGCTGGCCGATGCCACCATCGATATTGCAGTAAGAACCTTTGACATAATTTTTATTTTTAGGCCTATTAATGATGAGAATATGCCTGGCCCATCTATGCCTGCAATAACACCAGTACGACCTTCAACGTCGTCCACTTACCAGTAAGCATTTTTTTACTAATGTCTACCTCAGACTACCAACTGAGCGATCTGACGATTTCCATTCATCATCGATCAAGAAACTACGAAAAGACGTGGATTTGCTACGGTACGACTTTTGTCATTGTTGTTAACCTTAATCTAGTCAAAAAGTTGATATCATAGCAGAAAGGCAGGTTCGCAACATGGAACAACTGTGGGCTGCCTTGAACGAAATGCGTCGGTCAAGGTCAAAGTGCGCAGGTCGATTTTTAAAAGCTAAGTGAAATCTAAAATTTGAACGTTTTTTTCGTTTATACTGACGTTATTGGCTTAATTGCAGATAAAATTTTTGCATTTCTAGCCCTTAATCGTATATAATTACCTGTGGTCTTTGTCTTTAACATTAGGTTGAACTATACAGTGTCATATTATTCACCTGACAAAGCCTCATTTCTCGTTCTCAACTTTTAACGAAATTAATTGGTTTCCTGCTATCTTTTTGGACTAAATTGCTGATAAAGTTTTGAATTTCTAGTTTTTAGACAACTACAGCTAACTATCCCTATAAATCCTCGTAGAAAACTTAGAATTATAAAGCGCTAAGATAGAATTAAGTTGAAATTTCATAAATGTATTAAAACCTGCGTATCCTGCGTAGATCTTACTCTTATTTTCGACGAAAGATGAAACCAACAAGCTCAATTCGTCGTAAGCTACATGCCTCAGGACCAAAACGTTGCTTGAATACACCTAGCAGTTTCAACATTGACTCAAATGTACAACCCATAGTTAAAGCTAAACAGCTAGATCTGTCCGCTTTACAGAACTGCAACGACTTCATTATGAAGTTTGGATCCATTTTGTCCATACTCGGCAATCTGTTCGATGGTAACATATCTGATGTTCCCTCTGAGGATTGCAGGCGTCTCGATTCGCTTGTTCACTTGGTCGCCAGCGAGGCTTTTAATGGACAGAAACGCAATCACAATTTTCTCCTAAAAAATGCTCACAAACACAAACGCCCAGTTGACGTTGCTATGGACTTTTTGTACTCGGGTGGTTTCAACTACAAAATAGTGGAAGCAAAACGCCTTTCTTCGCGTAGCAAGAATCCTACTATACTAGTTAAATTGGTGTCAACACTTGAGGTTGACTCAATCTTTGCTCAACGAGGTCGCACTTCTCGCTATTTAGAAATGACAAATGTTTCCTTTGTCGAGATCTTACACCAATGGAGCGAAGAAATGGGTCCTTCTTATCATCAATTTCTCAACCTAATATTTATAAGTCTGGTCGTATTTATACTAACGTCAATGAAACTGCTAATTCATCTTCTCAGATGTCTAGTTCGGTCAGCCCCTCCACTGAACCTTCTACTTCGTCTCCCTCGCGGCCGAATACTGCAATTTCGGGTGCTTTCAGCCCGCCTGTAATGTTTGCGACTCCGTCTAAAGCATTTATACCGTCTAACCCGTCTAAAGCACATAGACTGCCAGTTTCCCCTCTTAAACGCAATTCTCCAGGCCTCTCCGGGAAATTTCCCGAGCCAAATCGCATAAATAACCTTCTTCAAATACAAAATCCGCAATCATCTAAATTTAACTTATTTAACCCTCCACAAGCTAGCACGTCCCATAACCCCACGGGTCATCTTATACCCTCAAACCAAAGGCTGAGTCCTTATATTTTCATATTCTTATTGTTGAAAACTCAGCTGACTCTCTGTTAATTTTGTGGCAATTATAACATGAAAAACTCAAGTTCCATAAGTTTATTGTCACACAAAATTGGTCCACGACCAAGCTGCTTGGGACCGTCTATCGGCGCCTCTACCCACTCAGCCATATTGGCAGGGGATCTTGTCAAGCAAGTTAATGTACAAGCAGAAAACAATTTTAACTATCGTTATCCTGCTATTTGTTCACCTCCCGCTAAACGGGGTAAAAGTTCAGTAAGCTTAACTAATGTAGCTTACGAAGACGAAACATGTGTGGGGTGTTTTAGCCTTCAACAGAACTTCTCAGGGATGGAGCAGGAAATAAGCAATCTAAGACAAGAAATAGATAACTTAAAAAAATCTTTATCTTGCCCAACTGCTAAAAAAGCTCCTGTTCGTAATAAACCTACTACAAAGCAAAATTCGTATTCATTTATAGCTTCTTCAAGCTTACATAAAAGTCAACTTAAACATTTCGCGACTGCTGGACCCCGTAAACCAGAGGAATTTTCGCTACTTCCAAAGGAGCCCCATCTAGTCCTTGCGCCACTCCACCAGTACTTAGTTCGGGTAGCATCAGCACTAATCTGGCTTTACCGCCCATCGCTACATCACTGTTAGACGTTGCACCAACCTGCGATGTTGAAGAGGTTGGCGAGTTTGTAAAGCCAAAGAAGAAAAGGTCTAAGAAGAACAAGTCGTGCAGAGTCTTGGCTCCAGCCTGCCCAACATCCGGCTCATCTGGACATATCAGGCAAAGTGAGCTGGTTACCAGTACTCACTCAGCTGAAAGATCTGAGTTACAAACGGGCCCTCGATTGAGTCGAAAACAGAATGTAGTCATTAAAGGTGTCCCAGGGTCAGCTTCAATTATTCCAAAGGAGCGAGTTAAACATGACTTGGAACTCCTTTAATTGTATGCAAAAAAACGCTGCTGACGGACGGGGAGTCCATTCATATTCTCAAGGCATGTAGAATAGGGAAGGTTCTGTCTACACCCGATTCAAATCCTCGACCAAGTCCTCTTTAAATCATCTTGGAAAACGAAGCGCAGGCACAGCTCCTGCTACAGAGAAAATCAACCCTGCGGGATCCACATTCTGAAGTGATTTTCAAACGGAATATGGATTGAAAGATCGAATGAAAATGCGACAGCTAATAATAGAACTGAAAACACGAAAGACCAATGGCGAGACAAATCTCAAAATAAGGGATGGACAGATAGTTCAAGTGGAAAGAGCATTTCTTTGGCCGAAATCAGTCACCCTGACAGCCTAACTGTCCCGTTTCAGAAACCAAAAACGTGCCCGCTTAAACTAATTGTCCTCAATGCCAGATCTCTGCTTAATAAGATGCCTTTGCTCCAGACTCTGGTTTTCATCCACCGCCCGGACATTGTAATAGTTACAGAGACATGGGCAACACCCTCTGTATCCGACACCAAACTCTCTATTCTAGGCTACGCTTACATTCGGAATGATCGACACGAGGGCCGTGGCGGAGGAAGCTGTATCTATGTTAGGCAATCACTTACATTTTTTCCATTGGACAATCGCCAATTTACCGCGGTAGAGGAGAGCTGTTGGCTCCGAGTAGTTCTAAAAGATAACGACTCTTTTCTCGTTGGTATTGTCTATCGGCCACCCAATGCCAGCGAGGATTGCGATCTTTGTCTCTCGCTGGCATTTCACGCTGCAGCTGACTTAAATCTGAAGTACCGCTTGATTGCAGGTGACTTCAATCTTCCTGAAGTTCACTTGTTTCCAACTTCCGGTCCTGCAAAGTTCGAAATCGTACTTGAGGCCATAGATATAGGCATGTGGGACCAGGTAGTTGATTTTCCCACCCGAGGATCCAACATATTTGATCTTATTTTTTGTAGAGGTTGTCAGCCATCGTCATTGTCACCTTAAGATCCACTTGGGAATTCTGATCACACTATAGTTCTTTCTACACTAGAACTAGAGGCTGCCGAAACGTTTTTCAAAAAATATAGCTTCTTCCGTGATTTCAGATCAGCAAATATGAGGGAATTGCTAACACACCTAAATTCCTACGACTGGACTAACTTCTTTGTATGTTCGGATGTGAATGTTTGTACTGATACTTTTTACAAAAGTTCTATGTCCACTCATTTCTCGTTTTGTTCCCCGTAAGAAAAATAATTAATGTCAAGGATGAAGTCTACCTCCCTTTATCATTCCGCCGTAGACTGCGTAGACTCTCCCGTCGTTTTCATCTACAAAACGACACCTCCGTCCTGCCCTTGATCCAAAAAATCTTTAAAGAGGCTAAGAGGCTGTCTGACGAAAAACGACAAGCCGATGAGGTTACCTTTGCCGAAAACCCTTCGATAAATGTTGCGAAGCTCTTTTCGCGCACAGTAAAAGCGCAGAGAAAAACGCCGCACCCCTTACTTCGAGACGCCTTAAGAAACCCAATACCTGACGCTAAATTGACAGCTGATAGCTTCAATGCTTTCTTGTCTAGAACGTTTAGTGAACATACTGTCGCCCCCTTTCCTAACATCCGGGTTTGGACCGGCTAACGTCCTCGAAACCATAACTTTTACCCTCTGGGACGTGACCGTAGCCATTCGGCGTTTTCTGTCAATCATACAGTCCAGGACCAGATGGCGTCCCGGTCAGCGTTCTAAAGGCGGATGCAAACGATATTTTTCCGTCCCTTCTGTATAAGATATTTAATCTTGCTCTTGAAAGTGAAACTTTCCCTATTTTATGGAAGGAATCGCACATACTGCCTATTCCGAAACACGGCCGACCTACGTCATTTGACGACTTTAGGCCAATAAATACACTACCAGCAGTCTCGAAGATCTTCGAGACCTTGATCAAAGACAAGATGATGTGTCACCTAAGAGAGAATAACCTACTTAATGCGGCTCAGCATGGTTTTCTCGAAAAAGGTCTTGTGACACTTGCCAGCTCTCTTTCTTTCGATCATGTGCTACAATCTAGAGACAGCGGTTTTGCAATTTACACCGTTTACTTCGATTTCACTAAGGCTTTTGATCGTGTTGACCATGATCTCCTACTGCTGAAATTTGCCTCCTTCGGCATAGGTAACAAGCCTCTGAACTTAATTTTTTCCTATTTGAATGCTCGCGCACAACGGGTTAAAATGTCTGATGTTATCTCCAACCCCACGCATGTGAGGAGCGGAGTTATTCAGGGCAGCGTGCTCGGCCCGCTTCTATTTTGCCTCTTTGTCAACGATGTTCCTGATTGTTTTCAGTATGGTAGGCCCTTTCTGTACGCTGACGATTTAAAAGTTGCCTATCGATATAAACCGATTGATCGCAACATCGTGCTTGAGCTCTTAAAAACGGATCTTCAGGTCTTCGCTCAGTGGTGTCGCACATGGCGCCTCTCACTTTCTTGGCAAAAGTGCTCCGTTATGGTTATTGCGACAACCATCAGCCCCACCTAAGCATAGACGGATACGATCTTAACTAGCCCGGAGTTATAAAGTATCTGGGCATATCATACTTTAGTAGTCTTAATCTGTCAGAGCACTGCACCCTGATTGTCTCGAAATCACGCCAAACTACTGGGTTTATTCTCAGAAATTTTAAAACCGTCAAAATTAGAATCAGCCTCTATAAAATGTATGTCAGGCCTAGTCTGGAATACTGCTCGTTTCTATTTAGTCTTCTGCACGCTAGTGAACGAAAGAAGATAGAATCAGTCCAGCACTTCTTTACAAAAAGAGTTTTCTATTCAGATCACCGAAACCTGTCCTACCAACAACGCTGTGAACTTACAAGCCTTGACCCGCTATGGCTCCGTAGATTACAGAAAGGACTATTTTTACTGTTTAAACTACTAAAAAGTCGTACGTTTAACCCCCTTACATCTCTGAGGCACCTCGACCACTCTCAGCGCACCAGTCATCGAGATGTATTTTTATTTCTTCCTTTGGCACGCACAGTTAGATACCGACAGTTTTTTCGGTAAACGCTATAGCAATCTGGAATAAGCTACCTAGAAGTATCAAAATTCAGCAAAGCTATCCCTTGTTTACGCGAACTGTCACTTGTTTTCTACATTCAGGACACCTTCCAAAACTTTTGGGTGCGGACTCTGTCGAAGCTCTCTTCGGTTCTGATGGCTGTCACGGACTCTGAATCCTGTCCCGGTATTCATGCTGAGGGGAAGAATTACTGGCTCTGCAGACCTCAATAGGCTTATTTCTCAGTCAACAGCGAACAGCTGCTCGCCGACATACATGCTGGTGCAGAATACCGGATCCGTAACACTGAATGGAGAGGTTCTTCACTGGGCACCTGTAAACGCGTCCCTGTCCAGAACTTTAATCACTCAATAAGCTGCAGTTTTTTCTCCTGAAAATACCTGAAACAACGATCAGGAGTTTTTTCACTGTCAGCTTGACCCTCTACTGTATATATATTTATTTGACCTTGCCTGTAAACTGGCAATAAATAAATAAAATAAAAATAAAATAAAATAAATTATATCACCTGAGGCAGGTTTTTCGAAGGACGTTAATCTAACCCAGACCCAAAAGCAAGATAGCGCAGATCTCAGTGATCGCATACCGCCCTCTCCAAAACTAAGTAAGCCTCTCCAACAGGCAAATATCCCGAACCATGTAAACCGATATACAAGACCTGACTTTCCAGCATTTAATTCTTATAGCTGCTTGCCATCTCCCATCAGCCCTTATATTCCATCTTTCTTCCCGTCATTCCGTTTTAACTACCAAAAGGCATATCCCGGTCGTAACCCCTATGGTGGTTCAATACCGGAAAGTTTTATTCCTACACCTTTCAGATATCCCTCTCAGCGTTTTGTTAATGACGTTCTATATACCAATCGTTATGGCGCAGTTGGCAATTACCCTCCAAGCCACAATAACTTCCAACTTAATTACCCACCTCCAAATGTTTTTTTAATAAATAACGATAACCCTAGTTTGGATACTCGAACTTCCCTAGATGTCATATTACTTAATGCTAGATCTGTTATAAATAAGATGACCCAACTTAGAGCCATTGCTTTCGAGTTAATGCCTGATGTTTTATGTGTACCTGAATCTTGGACCCATCCCTTAATTTCAGACTCTTTGCTTGTCATAGACCAGTACGATCTCTACCGTCAAGACCGCACTAGTAAGCGTGGTGGTGGTTGTCTTCTCTATATTAAAGCTTCATTTAAGCACTTCGCGTTTGATCTAGACGTCACGTCATTCTCTGGTAATTACTGCTTCGCATCCATTATCCTGTCGCCCTGGCAAAAGGCAATTCTCGGATGTATTAACTACCCGCCTAATTCATCATCCGATGATGATGTGAAACTTTGTGAAATTTTTAAATTAGTTTCGGAGTCCAATTTTAAAATTAAAACAATCGCTGGGGATTTTAATTTTCAAGAAATTGACTGGATTTCAAACTTTTCTCCACCCAAATTTCAGCCTTTCCTAGATACCATTAATTTCTCTAATTTGTCACAGCTTGTCCGTTCTTCAACGAGAGACAAGCATATTTAAGATCTGATTTTCACAAATGCCATTGCTCCCCTCTTCGTTGATTTTAAGCAGGGCCACTTCCAAAGTGACCATACATTAATTCACTGTTGCTTACAAATTGTCTCATCGAAAAAGGCTAGCGCCGTTCGTACCTATCATAATTTTGACCTCGCAGATATGAGCTTAATTAACAACTCTTTGGACTCATTGGATTGGCAGCATCTCTCCTCCATGAACGATGCAGCAAGTCTTTCTGACTAAATGTCAGTCGTTTCAAATAACATCCTGGAATTTGTGCCAATCGAAATTTTCAAGCCATACACTTCGGAATCCACCGTCCCCCACTTTCTTTTGCCAAGACTAAAGAAATTGAGGAAGCAATTAAAAGATCAATATACTAGTTCGTTATCTGTACATCTAAGGATTGCAGAGATTTTTAAATTAGCCTCTAAGATTCGGCTTGCACGGGACAGACAGAGGGAATCATGCGCACTCAGCGAGCCAAACTCTGCAAAATCTGTTGATCAACTGTTTCGCCGTTGATCCTGCTCTAAACGAGATTATGAAATACCTCCATTACTTAATGAAACTAAGAAATTCGTTCTCGAAGACTCTGAGAAGGCAGAATTGTTTAGTGCATTCTTTGCTAATCATCTAACGATGGAATCTGAACCGGTTCCGACGTTTCAGGCATCCTCATTAAATGTTATCAGTACCATTGATTTCTCCATAGAACTAATTCGTAAGTAAATAATGCGTCTGAAAAACTCGCACTCTTCGGGGACTGACGGTATTACAAACTCAGTTATTAAGAGAGTGCCGAGCTTTCCCCGATTGCTTAGCCATGTATTCTCAGTTTATCTTTTAAACGGATTCTTTCCTGATTCATGGAAGACATCTATTATTCTTCCTGTCTTCAAGTCGGGATCTCGTTCGGACGTAAATAATTATCGAGGCGTTCACAAAACCCCCGGCTCTAGCAAAACTTCTTGAAAAAATTATTTTTAATCAAATTCTCGACTTTTGCTTAGAAAATAAGCTCTTAAGCGACTCGCAATATGGTTTTCTACCTGGGAGATCATGCAAAGTGTGTCATTTAGCTTTTTTTAACCTCGTCACTTCCCTTCGTAATGAGTAGCAGTCAGTGGTTGTGATCTACTTTGACCTGAGCAAAGCCTTTGACAAGGTACCGCACAGACGTCTTCTGGTGAAACTGGAAGCCCTTGGCATCCGGTCTCCTCTCCTTGACTTCATTGGTTCCTACTTGTCTAACCGCAGCCAGAAGGTCTTAGTGGGTAATAGCAACTCGACGCCTCAACCGATCACGAGTGGCGTTTTTCAAGGCACGGTTCTAGGTCCCCTTCTCTTTATTCTGTACATAAACGAAATTTCAGCTTTACTCACAAATTCACAAAATTTCGTTTACGCTGATGATCTCAAGTGCATTTATTCATTTTCTAAAGACACTGCCCATAGTTGCGTGGATAAAATCAACACTGATCTACTTATGCTCTCACGTTGGAGCTGTACTTGGCAGATGGAGTTTTTCTTCATCCAAGAGTAGTTTTATGTGTTTTGGCCCCGCCAAGCTTCCTGGACCCCTCGTATTTCAAAATAGTACACTTTTAGAACGATCAACCATAAAAGACTTAGGTCTAAGTTACACGAACAAGCTAGCATTATCGCCTCATGCAGATCGAATTATTGCAAAGGCTGCACAGATATGTGGTTTTATATCGCATAATTTCTTCCTTCCGGAAATAAAGTTAGACCTGTACCGCATGTTTGTTCTTCCTATTCTAGAATACTGCTGTCCCCTCTTTGGGCTGATGAACGCCTCTGACCGCAGTAAGATTGAAAAAGTTCAGAGGGTTTTTACTCGAAGACTATTTTCTCTTCCTGGATCCAGTATATCTTATACGGATAGATGCCAGTTAGCAGACATTAAATTTCTGTGGGTTAGAAGACTCGAAGCCGGTCTCTGCTTCCTGTTTCGCGTTAACTCTAGCCCAAATCTCCCACGAATTAACGCTCTCACTCCGGTAGATCAACCCTATGCCACTCGTAATTCCTCCATGACCATTTCACCACCCCTTAGCTCCACAACTAACCGGTCTCAGTTTTTTGCCTCCAAATATGCATTCATCTGGAATAATCTCACACTGCAAATTAGGTTGTCGTCCTTATTAGCTATTTTCAAAACAAAGTTACGCAAACATTTCACTTCGGAAGATATAAAGACCTTATTGTCTGTTTCCTTCCCTAACTCGCAACTTTTGGGTTTCGAAAAGGGTCCTCCTGGTATTTGAGCCAGCTCCCTTGATATTATATTAGTCTCTTATTATATGTCCATCATCCTCTGCAGAGTCAATCTTTGCATTCAATTTTTGCCCCCTTTTTTTAAACAAGCATCGCCAAGTCTTGACAACCTTGGTACTTTCCTCCGCTTTTGCAACCCCGACGATGGTCTCCAGGTTCAGTTCAGGATCAAGGCGGGTTCTGAGGGTTTTGCCTCTTTGATTGATGGACTATGCAATCGACCATGTCGCATCTCGATGATGATCTCATGACCTCTACTGTCCCCTCTACGTTTTGACCCTGGTGTCCACGAAGAGTTTGTCCTCTCTCACCTCCACTGGTGGTTACAAACAGTAGCTCTGACTGCTATATTATCTCTCACACGACAAGGGGCGTTCCGAACCCTCATACGTTGTCAGCAACATCACTGCACTATACCATTGCATCTAGCTATTAATTTTTAAGTGAAGCAGTTTTTTTCTCTCATTTTTTTAAATTGGCGTCTCGCTGAACTCCGCCTCCGATTTAACCGTAGGAGTTTTTTTAACTGCTTCTTTTCTAGTTCACCATTTATATTAAAGATTGTTGACTATTGTTTTAAAAATGGCAAATCGTTCTGAATCGAATATGCCTACCATATTGTTCATTTTTGCTGTTAATATGGCTGCTCACATAGTGCAGCAATTATCCACTTTGCATTTATTTATACCGCGATACTAAGTTTAAAATGACGGGGCTCTCTGGGCCTTAAATATACTATTTATTAATTTATTTAATCAAGAGAGCAGCGGTGACATGCAGCAGCGAAAACAGAAGATGTCCAACATGCCGATTGAAGCTGGCTGTTGTGTTTTATTTAGCACATTAAAACAAGCGTACATAAAGATGCAAGTGAACAATAAAGATACAAACCTGTAAATTGTACTAATACCTACGAAGAACACCGTGCACCTGTGTCAATATTTCCCTGTCCTAAACTTTAATCCGTTCAATAAGCTGCAGTTTTTTCTCCTGAAAACACTATAATGAAGGATCAGGAGTTTTTTTCACTGGCAGCTCGACCCCCTACTGTACATCCCTTTCGACCTTGCGTGTAAACTGGCAATAAATAAATAATTAATTAAAATGCAATATTGTTGGTACCGTTTTTTAATAAGGTATTTAAAGGCGATTCCTATGACCCTTAAATATACTGAACTAAAAACGTGAGTACTCCCCTTCCTGACGCCCTTCGCTTTGTCATCTAAAAGGCTGGTAGAGTGGCATGGTTCACTCACAGTCGGCAACGTGTTAAAACAACCAGGTTTCTGTTATAAGGAGAACGCCTGGATATAGATCACAGGGTGGGTCTTCAGCTATTCGTACTTTGAAAACATACTCTGCGCATTTGTGTACATGAATTTTAATTTAATATATAAGGGAGATGGAGTTACTATGCAGCTAAAACCTTCAGTTATTTCGTCGGGTTTGCGGGCATCCATGCTGGACCCGAACGAAGAACAAATGCTGGGCACTGCCTTACTTGGTTGTAGAAGATAACCAAATTGTATACCCCCTCACTGAGTCACTTTCTCAGTTCTACAATTCGAATTCAACATTTCAGTCTTTCAGATGGTGAGAAATCCTGTTGAAAAATCTTCCAAATTGGAACCTTTAATCATAAAGTGCCTGAAAAGAATGAACTTGGATTGTTCGCTTCTGACTTACACAACTTTAAGACATCGGGAGCGTGTTGATTATGGTGCGCAGCCCGACCATTTTCCAAGGGGGAACGCTTTGATCGCATCAATTGCCTCAAGGGGTTCCAAAAGGATATTGAGTTGACCTTGGAAGTGCTAGGCCTTCTGATACTCTCTCCTTGTAAATGGATGCTGTTTATTCAAGGAGACCCTGAGGCATACAACAATTATCTTTATCGATTTAGTTTTTATTTTCCACTGTGTCATGCTCAACATGACGTAACACTCTGAAGCTATTTGTCAAAAAAATAAAACAAATGATCCTCAGTAAATTACCCGAAAACCCGTAGCTTAAAATGTCTGGGATGATGGGTTCGAGTGGGAATACGAAAAGTCAGGCGAATAAAGCTCTATTCCCAGCGATCGCATCTACTCCTTCTCAATATTGCATAAATTAGGACAGACATTGACAAAAAAACAGAACTTAAAGAAGAAAAATTTGTATGGATTTCATAAACTTGCATCAGGCAACTATAGCTGTACAATACACATGTTACTGTCCTAGACATTCATTTTGTTTAAATGCATCTGCATAGTATAAATAAAAATTCATAAACTTTTCAAAGCCTTGTCCATTAATACTAAAAATGAAGTGTGGTGGCGTAGCAAAGGAACATTTAAAAGAAAGGACTATTGTTGTGAATCATCCGTCAAAGCCCACTTCTACTAGCCGCAAACGCCGATGTGAAAACAGAATTATTTCATCACATTACACTTGGTGGAATTTTGTATTTCTGAACTGGTTCGAGCAAGTTCACAACTTAGCAACTTTTTTTTTCATCGGAATCGCTGTGCTATACTTTTATGGGGAAACACCGTTATCGCCTCTTGTGACGATTGGACCTCTGGTTTTCGTCGTTGCCATTTCTATGCTGAAGGACGGGATTGACGACATTAAAAGACACAAAAGTGATCGAAAAGCAAACAATCTGACCTTCGACGTTTGGACGCAATCAAAGGTCGGTAAAGAGCGTGAATGGAATAAGATTAAATCGGAAGCTATTTACACTGGCGATATCGTCCTTTGTCGCGAAGATGACGCCTTTCCCTGTGATCTGATTATTCTTTCATCCAGTGATACAAATGGAACAGTATATATAACCACAGGAAATCTGGATGGAGAGACTTCGGTGAAAACTATGCATTCACTTCCGGCAACACAGTCTCCATTTCAATCTTTGATCTCTTCAAAACCAGATTCTTTTACAAAAATGACTTTTCTACCAGCAAATTTAATTTGTCAAAGTCCAAACGGTGATTTGCATGCCTTTGAAGGGCGTTTTGAATTTAGCGGTTCTAGTTGTGCTCTTGGACTCGAAAATTTAGCCATGCGTGGTGCTATTCTGCGTCAAACCAATTTTATCATAGGAATCGCTGTTTATACAGGTCATGACACAAAATTGTCACTTAATGCTAAGTGCGGAAAACGAAAAACATCCACCACAGCTGGTCGTTTTAACGCGATTATGTTGGGTTTTATGATCACTCTATTCTTGCTAACGCTTGTTTTTACAATCGCCCAATTCGTTTGGCGAGCAACGCCTGTGGGATCTGGCTGGTATCTTAATTATCGCCCGATTAGTGCATGGAAAGTTGTGCAAGAAGCCTTCAATCTGACATTTTTGCTAAACTATCTAATTCCCATTTCGATAATGTTAACTCTGGATGTCTTGGATATATTTCTTGCGCTGTATATTTCGAAAGATATCAAACTTTATGATGAAGCTAACAACATTAAAGTGAAGTAAATGCAACCAGCTTGGCGTATGAGCTCGGGCAGATCGAGTTTCTTTTTAGTGATAAAACGGGAACCCTTACTCAGAATAAAATGCAATTTCGAGCTTTTGCGCTTCCAGGTGATCCCAACACCTACATTTTAAGAGAAAGCGGACTGTATGCTCTGAAATATGACACACAATTTTGGAATCAATTCAATGATCAAGTGGAAAAATGCACTTGTAGTTCAGACAAACCGAATGAATACTTTTCTTCGTCGTCGGAAGAAGAGAATTTTTGTGACAGTTTCGATAACTTTGAACTTAAACGATATCTTTCTCCGCGTTTATCGCCATCAAAAGTGAACGTTCTATCGGAAAAAACGTTCACCTTTTGTACTGCGGCTGCCTTATGTCACACCGTTGAAGTGCGGTCAAATTCTGGTGAATGGTGTGAAAATCCCCCGAGTTATTGCGTGAGTTTTGTTTGAACTTACATTAAATGTCATAATTATTAGCAAACTACTAGGATACTATTTAATTTGCAAATTTGTACTTGTTATTTTGGATTGCACATATTTAGGCCGCTTCCCCTGACGAGAAGGCTTTGGTTGAGGCATCCGCACAGTGCGGTGTCATCTATCTTGGTAGGGATGTTCATCAACTCAGTTCTGCTGACGAAAGAAATTTTCATGCCGTGGGGTTTCGGAACCTAAATACAATGTCCTCAAACTCCTCTGATCCTGGTTGGAGTGTGAAGCGTTTCAAGCGTGATGCAATTATTGACTTCGATTCCGAGCGAAAACGGATGACGGTTTTCATGCGTCAGAAGGATGGTCGATGCGTCATCTTCACAAAGGGCGCTGAAATTGTTATGCTCAATCCAAAGGTAAGCATGGCTACTCGCCATCCTTTCAAAAACACCTATGCATGTCATGCTGACTTGGATGCCACTAACGGTTGAAACATTATTTCCCCCTCGAAATTCAGCTCTGTGGTCAAACGCCACCTGAAATGCGTGATGATGCAATGAAAAGGGTGACAGATTTCGCCTCTGCAGGTCTCAGAACGCTGGTTTATGCAATGCGCGAGGTTCAACCAGAAGAGTACCTCAAACTTCTCGCTGAACTTGATCGCGCTCAGGGTCTGGTAGGCAAAAAACGTCTTCTGGAATTGGAGGGAGTTTACGCGAAAATCGAGTGTAAAATGTCCCTGATTGGAGTTACTGCTGTAGAGGACAAGTTGCAACCAGGTGTAAAGCGGTGTTTGAGAAGTCTTCGGGCCGCTGGCATACAGGTGACTGACTTCCACAGTTTTAATGATTTAAATTGGATTGTTCCAACCGTAAATGATCGCAAAATTTTTTAAAATGTATTTAGATTAGTTAAAGATAAAAGGCAACAATTGACATTAGTGGAACTGTTCGCTAGACCAACACATTTGACTGATTTTTCGTTACAGGTCACTAGAGAGCTTTGCGTCAGTGGCTGTCCTAATGTCGTGTAAATTTACGTAACAAAAAAGCCATCTCAACTTCTTTGTTGTCACAGATAGGAGAACAATTGTTTCGCCAATTACTTCTTGGAGCGTTCAGCAAGTTACTAGAGGTGGCCGGATAACCAGTTGGTCACGTTGTAGATCATGTTACCTCTAACGATCACGATATGCATGGAGGGAGTATTTGTTTTATTAATTTCTGGTACAGTTTAATTAATGTCAAATTAAGTGATTTTATGGCCCTCACATCGCTGATTCTAATGCTCCCTATTTTAACCAGCTAAATTTATCTATACTGTCTCGGTTTTAAATTTATAATTGATTAAAAAGTGCGTAAAATAGTAGCAGTACATGCTAGTTTAACCTAGGTTTGGGTGCTGACTGGGGATAAGGAGGAAACAGCCGTTCAGGTGAGTCGATCCGCCGGACACTTTCCCCCCGGATTGACGCTGATTCGCCTTACCGACGGTTGCAGCATCGAGGACGTGGCTCGCAGAATCTACGAACAGAATGAAGGTATGAAACTGCGGCTGGGTATGAAGACCCGGAGGAGATTGTCCCGTTGGCAACTATCTGCTAACAGCACGACTCTTTCACCGGGAAAAATACTCGAAAAGGAGGGTTTTGAGGAGAAAAAAATACAGGGAAATGGCAGTTGGAATCGCTGGCGTGTGGGGTCGTCTTCAGAGAGTGCAGAAAAGGTTAACATCGGGAAGGTTGAGTTTGCGTCGACGACGAAGGAAACACCCTGGTGCAGCCGGTGAATCCGTGGGACTCGTCATTGACAGTCAGACGCTCGGCTACGCTATTTCGGTGAGCAGCTTACACTCTGAATACACATTTTTTAATATTAATAATTTTATTTTATCATAGTAGATTCCATTTCCTTGCGACCAAATCTCAGATATGGCTGGTAGTGTCTCGATTCGGCTTTAATGTTATAACCCTCAATCTTTGAAGTGATGAAGTATTCATTGTTACTTAAGCTTAGTGAACATTGTCGGCAAAGTCAAGGGAGACGGGAATGTCCAGTTCCGGCTCATTGGATGTCATCAACCACTTATACCCAACCCCAGGTGGTGCATCACTCTAGGCTTAAACCCGCGACCTGTTGACAAGAAGTCCATCGCTCCAACCATTGAGCCACGGGTTCATTGTGTTGCCTGTTTAGAAAGGGTATATTGACATTCGTCGACGAAAACTTACCGATCGCTAACTTAATTCACCGCTCGCTAACGGAACTCACTCGTCAAGGAATGTCATATTCCCGATCTAAACTGGCAAGACAACGTGTCCGTGGCGAAGTGGGTCTGAGCATTGGACTTCTGATCAACAGATCACGGGTTCGAGCCTCGGGTGATATGATTGAGGTTGGGTATGACTGGCTGATGACAGCTAATGTGCCAGAAATAGCCATTCCGCGCTCTCTCTCTCTTGTCTTTGCCGGCAATGTTCTCTGCCTATAATACTAGCCGCTGCGCAGTTGCTGGTGGGGCTCGATTGTGAGCCCCAAAGCATTACAGTAAGAGTGGGTTCCGTTGGTTATCCCGGAGCTTTGTTAACAAATACTAAATTTGTAAGGTTATTCACTGCTTGCAACACTGAGCTTGCATTTGCTGCGGGTGCATTATCCCGTCCGCCACCAAAATATACAATCTTGAAAGGACTCTATCCAAGATGCATTTGCATTGCAAAGCACTTAACGTTTCTTTCTGAAGACGCACTGGAACGGGGAACGATCACTTGACCTCTGTCAATGTTGTTATCACTTAAAGGTAGCGTAAATGTAAGCTGAACGTTAATCCTTTTTAGAGCTGACCTAATGCCAGGTTTTATGCACTTGCCTCGCGCCGTCTTAAAGGACGGTGGTGAAATCAATATCGCGATCGTCTTTTACAGCTGTAGTCTGTCTAATTTTATCTTTCGGATTACCAATCAACACAGTTACCGATGTGCCGCGATTAATCAAGGCTAAAACGGCAGATTTTGGAGAGCGATCTGACTTCGAAGTATTCCGTGCTTTGAATGCGCTGAATCCCAAAAATACTCGCGATAAGATGAACAGGAATTTGTCTGCTTACATAAAAACTGAAGGCAGGTTTTCTAACCTTTGTATCCTTCGGGTGCTAATGGAGGGCCCGAGTTTCAACGAGATTCATGCTAGCTGGCACAAACTGGGAGAAGGGCTACATTGTCAAATTTTGCAGGTGTTGGAGGGATGAAAGGTACGTGTGACATCTGGGATTTGTTGATGTACGCTCACCGATCTCTAACGGAACTCATTCGTCCCGTTCTGCCTTGCGGCTCGCTCTCGAGTCCCGCTAGCAGCCGAACAACCGCTAGGCAGACAACGTTGCAGGCAAAGACAATGATAACGGCTAATGAACCAGAAATGTTCATTCCAGTCTCCATTGCTTTGTCGGCATGTTTCCTCTGCCGTTACTTTTACTAGCCGCTGTGCGGTTGCGGGCGGGGCTCGAGTGTGAGCCCCAAGGCAGAACGGGACGAGTGAGTTCCGTTTGCCTTCGGTGAGAATTCGCTAACGAATACTAAATCTCAAGTTCATAACCTTAATCTACGTTGAGAACGCTACGCACCCGTCTGCTGGGAAGGCACACCAGCATTGACTTTTAGGTGCTTACGTGCGCGGCTAAGAAAATTCGCACTGATTTCAACGTTGCGTCTATGTTCCATCAAGAAATAAGACAAACTGAAATGCTTAGACCGAGGAGTGAAGGTCCGAAGCGAAGCCACAGGGAATCGGAACGTGGATTTCCCTCCGGCCTATTATTTCAAACGCCAGTACGCGCAGCAAGTGGGCGTACCTCACGGAAAACACGGTCGCCCCAGCATAACGGACATTACTAGTCCGGAAACAAAAACCACATCGGGCCTTCTCGAAGCATCTTGTGCCGATAAATGTACCAGCCCCTACATGCAGGCGATTACCTACACAATTTTGGCAATCGCTCGTACGGGGAGGTTGCCTTCTTATCAAGAACAATCTCGATTGCCCCGAAAAAATAACTGTGTTGGTGCAAAGTGCTGCTCGTGAATTGTGGACACTGGTCTGGGCCAGGCGTAGCGTATACTTTTGAATCGGACTTCGAGATGGAGCATACGTGATCTTCTAAGACGCCTTTTAGAGCAACTCAACATATTTTTTGCACACCTTACCGATCGTACTAAAACCTCACGCGGGACAGCGAGATTTACTCTTACTTAATTCATACGCATTCACACCTCATCTAACGCTTACTAAGCTACAGGAAGAGACCGAAAGTGCTTAGATCGATCTCTGTTCTGGAGACTATCGACTCTAAGATGACTATGAGCCTCCTAAAGGGGCAAGGGGTTTTCGTTTTGAATTTAGCTGACCTAGGAAAGGAAAACTCCCAGAAGTACCCTTGGTCCGAACTTGGTGAATTACAGACGTATCTCTTATTTCTTCTGGCTGACCGGACGCAAGGCGAAAGACTGAACGCAACAGGCGTAGTATTCCAAGTTTCCTTCCCAGAAAATGAGAAATAATATAGGAAATGGAATCAGCTGCTTCATATCCCTTCTGCTTTAAGTCTTGCAGCTAGTTACACGTGTTGTCCTTCAGAGCTGCTTTCCACAATGAAATATATGGTTAAAAGCGACTTTATCTGGCCTTAACGTCTGCCAGGAGGGTTTGTTGGAGTTTTTATAACCTCGGGAGACCTTAAATAGTAATAAATGTTGCATCCCATTCAATAATCTCGAGAGCGATTCTGTACTCGTTCTACTTTTCGTTAGATATTATTTGACAATTCCTCTACATCCTTTTAAATACACGAACCTCCAGTGTGTCAAACCACACACAAAGCGTGTCCAAAATCGTTAAGCCTACTCTTCAGTTGAAAACAGTACTTTAAAGAAGAAGTAAGAATGACTATTATAACTTTTAAAATTTAAATTTTTATTAATTAAATTTAAATTTTTTAAGCTTACTCTGCAGTTGAAACCATTACTTCAACGAAGAAATAAGAATGACAATTATAAAGCAAAATATCACTGTAATTAAAATTTTAAAAATTCTCACTTTTTGAGGGTGGGTTAACTATCTACGCAATGCAAACTAGGGAAGGCAAGCGGTTTTTAATGTTGAGCACAGTTCCCCGAGAGGATGCAAACAAGATGTTCTCCCTTAAGTTCCTTTCGCAGGAAATTATGTCTTCGTAAAATTCTATGCTTAAAGGAAGGCCGCTTAATTGTTTGCTTTACCGGGTGACTTCGAAAGCTGTATAAAAGAACCAGAAGTTCCCTTCGTAGGAGCATGTTAGCACACAGTATATTCTTAAGAGAAAGGACCGTGCGTACTGATCGGAAGCCATAGGAACAGGTTGAAGTTTCCAAATACGTATAAGACCTTAAACATTTTGAATTAAGAAATAATGCCTCTAGCACCAATTTATAAGACAAGCTAATTTCCTTTTAAATATATATGGGGAGTGTGCTTTGCAGATTTTACATTTAAAAATGTGGTTGATTCTTCAGAAGAGACGAAAATGACCGGAACAAAATCGATAAATTTAAAAAGAGTTTTTCTAAACTAATGGGGGTAACAAAAAATATGCTAAACCAAAAGCCAGCCTATCAACCGGGAGTTATACATTTAATTTTATAGTGCTAACGCCTGCTGGACTCACTTATCTCTGATTACGGAAGGGTGCTTATTTCATTTGAAGAGGTTGGGTTTAAACAAAAACATCCCAGTGATCACCTCTTCTTCTTCATTTTCCTTAGTCACGGCAATCAATCTTATTTCTCTGTCCCACACCTAGACTGTCCGGTTAAATCGCTTGGCTCACGAAATTTCTCTACGGAATACCACTGCTACACCGAAACCTAAGGAGTCCTCCTTCCTTGAAATTTGTGTGCTAAACTGTTATGTTCTCATTTGCGTCTCTTTGTTCCTTGCAATTCTAGCCCATTCTTTGTCGGGATTTTCTGCGGCTCTGTATGAACGTGACCACTGTCTTGTGCTGTCGCCTGACACCCCTCCAAAAGGCCGCGGTTGTCAAGTTGGTGAGCGGCGGTCTGGAGGATGTTGACGGTTTGGGGGCTCCGGTAACTGCTGCCATCGGAGATGGAGGCAACGATGTCGCCATGCTCCTCGAGGCCAATGTGGGCGTCGGCATCTTTGGCAACGAGGGCAGGCAGGCCGTGCGGGCCGCAGACTATGCCATTCCACAATTTAAGTAAGTACGCGCCCATATTTTGCAGTTTCATCTCACGTCTTTGTGTCTACGTGTGTGTGGTACTATCCTTCACGTTTGTCTATTCACACAGCTTTGCCTTGTATGCCGATTACTTAAACTATCTAGGCGCCAAATGGACCCTTTTTCAGTTTGCATAGAAATCATTAGTTTTCTAGATTTGATGACCAGGGTAGGCCGGTGAACCCTATTATCCCGTTTTAATTGCCTGCCACTGCTCTCATTTCTTCCTGAAATTCTGATACACAAGCTACAACTAGTTATCAAGTAGTTGATCAAGTATTCATTTTACTTTTTCCGAAAAATTCTTTGCCTTTCTTGAGTGAATGGATATCATCAATGTTGTACCTATTGTGGTAAGTAGGCGATCCCTGATCGGTTACGGGTCTCACTCGTCCCGTTGTGCCTTGGGGATCACTCTCGAGCCCCGTCAGCAGCCGCACAGCGGCTATGGATATAGGCAGAATACCATAATCGAAAAATACAAGGAAGACTGGCGCAGCTCTTGAGGTAAAATATTAATATAAGCAGAGGTTACCCGTTTGGACTAACTGAAGACCAACTGGTTTCTTTTCTCTTGATTCGCGTAAAATCATGAATTGACCTGGAAAATTTATAGAGGTGCATTTTCGAAAGTATTCTGAGTAGGTAATTTAGATCTTTGTCGGTAATGTTCTTCTTTCTAACTTAGGTCTCTTGGATAACCGTGAGTGCCACGACGAGGGCGTTTGCTTGATTGACTGTAATGGTGACCGTACTCGGTTTGTGCTAGATATGGTAGATGTCCTTGTAAGGTAGAATAACTTCCAAAAAAGAATCTTCGTGGCAGACTGATTTGTGCAATTTTCCGTGAGTCTTGCACAGTAAAATAAGAACTAGAAATGGCGGTAGTTTGTTTACTCCTTTTTAAAACTAAATACAATTGTCGGAATTACCATAGAATAAATGCTGTGGATCTCCTTCAGTTAATGCATCTTGGCAAAAAAATGTCTCATCAGCATGGCGTAGTCGCAGTGTGGGAGAGCAGTTGTTTCTGATTCATATTTGCTGACGTCGACAAAAAGTTCATACGTGATTTACCAAATAGGAGCCTCTTTCAGTTGTTGGTACTGTTCTTGGTCGAAGCAGAAGCTGGTTGATATACCTAGCTCTAAGATCTCCAGCAGACCAGTTGTAGTAATATCCGTGTCGTTGGGCTTGAGTTCATCAGTATATCGTTTTAGAAATCTAGCGCTTCTCATCCCTAGTATTCATGTAGTGCGTACAGAAACAGAGTTTCTGGTTTCGCTGCGTTACACTCAGTCGTAGGCATCGAATGGAATTTCGTAGAGGGCTTCCCTCGGATCAAACTAGCCAATTGTACCCTGGGAACAAACCAACTGACAAACTGAAGCAGTTGTTGGTTTCTGTGCTATTTTCAGGTAGATGCTCCCTCAGCTGTCTTATGCAGAGTAAAAACACATTCTTAATGTAAGGCTTGGGAGTTGGTTCGCATGTCTAATTGGGAACGACTATTTGTGCAGTCTTTGTATTGTGCTGTATCATTTATTTTCTTTACAATGTCTAGAGTACTCTTTCTGAGGAGATAATTTAAGCTAAGCAAATCATTTGAACGGAAAGCCGTGCAGATAATATTTAAAAACACAACTGGAGAGCAGTCTCTAGGTAGTAAATATAAAGATGGAATCCATAGAAGAAGGAAGGCCTTGTTAAATGCGTCAATCTCACTAGAGAGCGCGTGTCTGCCTTCCGGTTGCGTGCTGCTATCATGCAGCAGCACCTCTCTAACAGCGCCTGGCCATTGGCTGCGGCCACTTGGTTTGTCTGCGAGCAGTCGCTTGGTTCTTCTAGTCCATTCTTCTCAAGTTGTTTTGGACAGAATGCACACCAACCTAAACGGAATGCCATAAATACACGCCGTGTTTCCGTGAGAAGGATCTGCAGAATTCAATGCTTTTGTCGTGGCCAATCGTGTTCTATTTCCTGCTCTGTTTGTACAATAGGGGAGCACGCGTCTGATTCGTCTTAGTACTGAATACCTAGTGGGGTCATAACACAGGTACAGTGACACAACATGCCTTCCAACTGAAGTGAAACCACATTCAGGAGAGCAACACCTGTTGCCGTGGTTATAGGCTCCTCAAGCCTTATGACCCTGGCCTATTAAATAGAACCACCACACCGGATTCAAAATTTACGTCTAAGTGTTGCTTTGCATTTTGTACTCCTAAGGACGCTGTGCCTTTGTCGGAATAATCGCAAAATGGGTATATTTTATTTAAAGAATGAACACTGTGGCAAGTGAAAGCCTGACAAAACATCACCACCTCAGTTCAAAAAATAGTTTCCAAGTTATGTACATTTCATAGGGTGGAAAAATATGGCGCTGTGCCAAGCATAAGCCTGAAAAACTGTCATCATCTCAGTCCAAAATAGGATGGAAAACAGTATGCCGTTGGCGAAAGGGAATGCTGCTTTTGAAATTTGACTCACGACATGCGACTTTGCATTTTTCGATGTTATCCAGCCTGATGCTTAGGCAATCGGGTTGCAGAGTTGGCCTCTATTTGTGCCAGTGCGTTTTTACCATACTTGACGGGTCTTTTTAAATTCTCTTACCCTCTTTTTCTTTAGTTAAGTTCCTTGTGAACTATGTTTTCGGTATCATAGGCAGAAATTATGTGCACACGAAACTCTGCAACGATTCAGAAAGGTGGCAATTGGATGCTGTCATGAATCTTAATTACATAACCTGTTCTACCTGGCTCAAAGCCATGCTCACATCGGCCTGATTGGCAAAAACTTCAGTAAATTAGCTGCATTAAAGTTCACCACAGGCAGTACTGTCAATAACCAAGATGCTATTAAGGTTCATTATAATTTAAATAAACCATTTACAATTGGCATTTTGATATGCATCGGTATCGATATTTTGTCAAAAAAACTTGACAAAACTAGCACTGGACATAGTTAACCCCACCGGGTGTCTCCTGATATCAAAAATTCGATTTAACGGTTGCGCTATCTCCTTCTGCCTCATGCTATTTGGTGTACATTACTTTCTTTAACCGTTTTGCGTTTTGGCAGGTACCTACGGCGACTACTACTGGTGCATGGACAGTGGAACTATTACAGAGTTAGCACGGCGGCACTCCTTTTTTATTTCAAATGCGTCGCATTCGTAGCTGTGCACGCAATCCTCCTCTTCTTCAACGGTTTTTCAGCTCAGTCCATGGTCGAGGGTCTTCTCTACACACTATACAACCTGACTCTCACTTCTTGGGGGCCGTTTTGCTTGGCACTTTTTGAACAGCATATCTTGGAGAAGGAACTCCTCCGTCGACCCTACCTTTACAGACTGGTAAGCACTTGTAAAGACTCCCACATTTGCACATGTTTCTGCACAGGTCCCTGTATGCCGTCGCCAGATCGATCGGTCGATTGACTAATTTCTCATCGGGGGCTCAGGAGTCGGTCACTTCGTGGCTTGTATTGCTTCCGGCATGGGCGACTATCTTCATAGGCTGTGAAGTTAGACTCATGAACCGGTTAGTTGGTGTGTAGTTACGAGGCCGTTCAGATCCGGAATGCCAAGCAGTGCACCTGAATGCTCACTGGGCTTTCCTCGGTCCTTGATTTTCATGACTCTGCGACGTATTTTCATTAAATAGTACATATTCTCCTTGGCCAATTTGCCGACGAAATCAACAGTAGAGAATAATAGACAGAAGAAAATTGCTGAACAGCATATTTTGAAGAAGGAACTCCAGCGTCGACCCTACCTGGAGAGGCTGGTATGCATTTAAAAAGATTTTAATAACTGCGTATATTTATTAGATATTCCTCGTGCCTGTTGATAGAGAGTTTCAAGCAATGTGGCATGGAGAAATGCTAACAGAAAACAGGGGAGATATGGAATAAAAAAGCCAGTGTCCGTGTGACTAGGAAAAGGAAGAATTCGCATCTATGGTCAAATAAAAAGCACTTGCCCCAGGGAGGGTGATCTAGAGTCATTTTATCCTACGGAACTTGGAATCTAGAAATACAAATAAGACACCTCTTGCAAATGATGAATCGAATTTGTTTCCTAAAATGAAAGTCGGTAATAATGATGGTTGGAAGTCTAAGAACTAAATCTCCCACCAATGTTGAATGTCCGTTGCTGAGACATGTCCAAATATTTCTGTGATGCACCACCTGGGACAAATCTGGAAATCGATAGTCAAATCCAACTTCAACGCACATATTCACTGCTTGTTCGTGGTTCTTTCATTTCCAGCAGTCTGCATCACGATAGTTTGACCGTCGATTTCAACGAGGTTCACCGTACGTTCCACAGTAGGGTGGTCCAGGGACGGTGACTTGCGCGTGATTTAGTTTAACGTGATAGTAGACTTGCGCTGCATCTACCGCACTCTCTCCTCCTCCTCCTCCCCCACCTATGCCCAGTGTCAAGCAGTCTGCATAAGGAGACTACTTGCTACTGATGAGGTGATTATGCCATTAAGCCTTCAAAGGGCTTGGCGTTAAATCTACTCACCATACAATGAAAAATTTAAGGGGTGTGGCTAGGACTTCAAATGTAGTTTCTCTAGACCTGTTGGTGGTAATCGTTTATGTGCTTCCTCTCTGTCAGAACATAGGAATTGAAACATCCCTACTTAATACAGGGGGCATTGCGTTAAATGTCAGGAGGCATACCTATTCTTGCATGTTAACTCTGACACTTTCGCCAACCCAAACCTCAACTAAACGCCTGATCTTAATCCTTCTACTACCTTACTCGAAACTTAATCCTAACCTACACCCTGATCTTAACCTGAAACCTAGCCCTACGTTCCTTGGAATTGACACAAAGCCACCAGCCTTGTGGGAATGTCCTAGTCCCCTTTCCATGGGGAGAGGGAGTGGGGCACATAAACGATCTCTACCGCCTTTAACGACCCTAATTTCTGGAACGAGTCTTACACCTGTCAGGTCCGATAAATAAGTAAATAAATTATCGTATCAAATCAAAGCCCGAGTCCCGTTACACACGGGCCACACGGGGACCACATCAGGGCACAGCAGGCGTTATTCGGGTTGCGTTCCCATAACAAATGCCGAACATGGGGGTTATAGTGGCACACCTAGGGGCGGCTAGGGCCTAGGCGCCCTGGCTGGGCCAACCACCTGCGCCCTCTCTCATCTCCGGTCTTTTTGACTCTGTCTTGACACCGGGCATTGGTGGGGAAGGAGGAGAGAATGCGGTAGATGCACCGCAAGTCTACTATCACTTTAAACTAAATCACGCGCAAGTCAACGTCCCCGCACCACTCTTCTGTGGAGCATAAGGTGGACATCGTCGGACTACGACGGTCAAATTGTCGGGTATCCGTGAAACTAGGTCCAGCAAATTTGGTGTTTTTTTCCTATGGACGGTTTTCCATTCATAGTGTACTGCATGCGCAGTTGCCTGAGCAAGTGAGCGTTCGATTGAAATTTGCCAAGGTGTTACACTGATTATGACTAGCTTCTGCGGCTTGTTGGCAACTATGATGCCGGACCTGACGACGACAAACGGAAATTTTGATTCTATTCTGAATAGGGAAGATTAGTTTCTTTGGCGTAGTTGGTTTTTTCCGGCATTTGCTGGGTAATTTGATAATACTTATATTTGTGATTATTATCGGGATGATCAAAAACTATCTCAGGCCTTGAAAGTGGGCCGAATATGGGCATAAGGAATGTTACGAAAAAGGAACACACCATCACTTGACCATTAGGCGGACCGGCCCGAACTTTCGAACACGTACAGAAGATCATCATCAAAGATTATCAGCAATATTTTGAGTTTTCTGTGCCTTCCGTTTCTCCGATGGCCTTTTAATATTTCTGCTCCAGCTTAAGTAAGTTAGCATACCAGCTGATCATGTGATGTGTTTATGTCTGAGTAAAATCATCAAGGTTACCTTACAGAAGACAAATATTGATCGCAATCAGGGTTTTATAACCAAACTGATTACTGAACCAGATATTCTTGCTTGCTTCCATTCCTATCTAAAACACTTTGCCATAAAAACATGAACTCTTCTTCTACTGACGTCATTAATAACGACTGATACTAAAATTAAGACAGAAAATCACCATAAACCTGTAAAACTGTAAATTTGTCAGGCAAGCAAGGACGTTAGATGCAACTTAGTCAATGTTATACAGTTGCGTGAATCCGACTAAACGAGCCAAGCATTTTCTCCTTTGTTCTAATGTGCCCACTACCTGTAAACTTGCTTAAATTTTCAGGTTATATTAACAAAACCAGTAAATTTTTACGCTCGCAAACACACTTCGTTATAAAAAAATCCAAATTTAAGAGGCCTTCGGCTCAACACGTCGTAACTCGTCCATCGGTTAGATTGAAGGAGACGACCCGTTGAAATTTCCGGTTTTCGTAGACCGGGTAGGCGAGTATACATAACACATTAAACACTTACTTTGTAAATAATAATGACGCTGTTCATTGCCTTTTTCAGTCTGCAACATTTGATGAAATATAGTAAAGTGTACTATATCCCAATCCGGCGTCTATTTTACATAACTTTCTTTATATTTCATTAAAGTTACTTATTCAGGTGGGCAATCGGAGTGCCAAATCATTAGTTATATCGCCTTCTCTCCCCTCACCATCTAAGTTCGTTATTTGTGCCAAATATTCCAATTCACTGAGATGCTGCTCCGAGAGCATCAAGTAAGTGGGTTCTGCACAGAGATAAGAAAACAATTTTTGGTTCAGAATAGTTACTCCTCCTTCGAATCATAAATGTGTCATCACTCCGATACCTCTTCATTTATTTTTACGTACTCTTTGACAAAGATGACACAAAATGGTAATCTCCGGGCCTGGTACATTGTCCTCTGGTGTCTAGACGGCATCTGGCACGCGTTTGTCGTTGTTGGAGTCGCCTACTTTGTCCTGGCTGGTGGTGGACTCTATGCGGAGGCAACATTCTACCTCCCCGGCACCTCGTACGCTGCTATCGATATGGATCTTTTCGGCTCTGCCGTGTACACTCTCCTAGTCATCACAACCAACCTCCGAATGCTTGTTGCCTCAAGAACCTTCAACAAAGTGACAATCATTGGAACGCTGATTGTCGGATTTGGCAACATGGGCATCCTCTTTCTGTACCAGGTACTCTCCCATTTACGTTTAACCCCTTTTACATAATGAGAACTGTGAGCTCATCCTGTCCCTTCCCTATCTAGGCATGCTCAGATTACTTCGTACATTTAAGCTCAGCGGTAAACGTTGGTAGTGCAGATGTCGCTGATGCTATAACTCTTTTGTGCGTAGCTTAAAAGGACCACAACGCAGTCTGGCTCCTTCTATACCTTGATATGTCAATGAAAGTCTATAGCGCGCTGTCTCCACCAGTTAACTACGGTACCATCCATTCTATGTATCTAATTCTATTTTTCTTAAAAATACTTATAAAATAGAAAACTTCTAGTCCTCCTTTGCAGGATCGTGCATTGCAATATTGTTATAAAACTGACATTAAAATAATGCGACATCAAGATGATCGTCTGTAAACTGGCTCCTGAATTTCGGATGGTCTGAAACACCATGATAAAGACTGTAATAACCGTCTATTAACTCAAAATCAACCCATTTAACCATTTGGCGAATCTTAACACGTTTGGACTTGAGTAGTCTCTTACAGGGCAGATGAAAAAGGCTGACAAAGACAAGTGAGACTGGAATGCCAATTTCTGGCTCATTAGCCATCATCTGCCAGTTATACCGAACCCCAGGTCGTGCTTCACCCGAGACTGGAACACATGACCTGTTGATCAGAAGTCAAACGCTCTTACTATTGTCGGCATTGTTTATCTGGCTATACTACTAATAGTAGCCGCTGTGCGGTTGCTGGCTAGACTCAAAAGGGAGCTCCAATACAGGACAGATTGAATGATTTGCGTTTGCAATCGATGAGCGTTCCTCAACGAGTACTGGCAGTAGTCTGACGTTCCTCAAGCTTTGCAGACTCCGAATGGTGTTTTGAGATTAGCTTTTGACGGACGTAGGCGTAGATTTGACTTAAAATCGCACAAATTCTCTCCATCCAAACCAGTAACCCATTTCTTGTTGATCATTTAAAAACTGACAAATTTTTTCCTGAATCTTACTCTTAAAATGAAATGTCCTATTTACTCGCCTCTGGAATCGATACCAGCTAGCACGCTGGTGCAAATTTCGTTCAGCCGCCCCCGGTGGGGGTATCTTAATTTCTGTGATAGGAGCCGTGGATTTGCTCAAACCTTGACGTTGGTGTGATAGGTTTTTATTCCCACCGAGGCAGCCGGGTTTTTCCCATTTGCATCGGATGAATTTCTAAATAACTATTCTCTGTTTGAGTATACCGTCTTGAGCAGATATATTTTCCTCAAGACTAAGCTAGAAATGTTTGCATTTTTGTGCGTAATAGTGCTAGTGAGCATAGGGCCACAGGGTTGTTTTTGCCGAGACGTGAAGCAAACGCAAGCGCCTTATTTACTTGTTTTCAAGTTGCAGCTCATCCCCGATCCTGGCCCCAATCCCGTCCTAGCAAGTTTGCCAAATGCAAAAATGTGAACTTTTTTCGTCCACAGTAGAGAAACGGTACTGGAGCGTTTGAATTTCGTTCACTAATCCCACTTCCTAAGCTGCTTCATTTTCCATTTTGGCAGTACACATGTGGGCCCACCTCCGTCCTCTACAAGAACTTCATCTACCTGGATACCAGCCCGGCCTTCTGGTTCTCAATTCCCCTAACAATCATCCTGGCCCTCCTCCCGGACGTCCTCTGGCGTCTCGCTTCAGATGCCTGGTGGGATAACCAAATAGTTCTTTCCGGCATCAAACGTGAAACGCGGAGGAGGAAGAGGAGAGCTAGAAAGAATTTCTTCCGGGACAGAAGGGAGGAACTCGAGGAGACAGGCGACGATGTAATTTTTACATTCCTCGCTCTTTAGTTAGGCTGGAGTTTTTGTTAACACCTTAAGGATGGCATTTTTAGTGTCTGAATTCCTAGAGAACCCCTAGGTCTTAAATTGGTAGTGGCTGCGCCGTGCGTGCTATCGGCATTTTCAGTTATACCTCTGTCTTGTTGTTTACCCAGCCAACCTAAAGGAGGCATAGCTACCGGATTCAAATTTCATATAATTGTCCCTCTTATAAGCCCAAAGCAAATTAACATGCGGTTCTCTGGGGTACTGGTAGCACTGTCATAAACAGCTGGTAGGACCGGCTGCCCGTGCATTGTGGTTGAAGAGTAGCACTAACTGGCTCGAGGATTTGAGGGGAGACTTACGAGCCATTGACGGCGTTTTAACGGCCAGGCAGAATTGAATTTCCTAGAGGTGCAAATAATCGCATCGACTGACAGACACTAACGCCTTCCGCACATGCATGTCACCCACAAATGAAGGGGGTTTTAAGACACCAAAACTAGACATCACCGACCTTTAAATCGCCTCAGTTAAAGTAGTTAAAATGTGGTATAACGAAGAAAGCATTGTAGGGGTTCCCTTGTTTTAAAACATCATGCCTCTTGCCTGTCAGCTGACTTTTCAGCGGCATTGGTTAAGTCGCTGTGATGGATAAAAGGTAAACCGATGTATTTATAAGCAACGAGCTTCATGTCGGACTTTCCCCATACACTATCTCCTGGTTAGAACCTTGAACCGATGGAAGGTGTGATCGAAAACAATGACTGCCTCCTATGCCTACCCTTATGACGAAATACTGTAGCAGATATCACAAAAGAAGGCTACCACGTTCGAGATTGGGGTTGGATGATAACGGAACCCACTCCACTACCCCAAAGCGAATTTTACAAACAAATCCGACCTGAAATTCTCCTTTAAGGTTTCAACATGTTTGTTTTTGTATTAGCTCAGTCAGTGAAAAGCCCCTTTTCAACACGTTGCAGATGTATTAGACCACGCAGGGTTTGAGTCTGCGGCTGTGCTTCGTCTGCATTCTCTGTCAAAGAACAGTAATTTCTGCTTTATTTTTCACAACACGAAAAATAAAGCACAATTCAACTCCTTTAAACGGTTTGCCAAATGCACGATCCTACATAAGGTCACTTACTGTGTCGTGATCCGCGCTTAACCTTGACTTCTTTCCTTTCGTTCATATTAGTCGTCTTTGAGCTTGTATTAAGATAGCAGTTCTTGACATGATTACTTATTTACTTTACAAAATTCAGGCTGTAGAGACAATTTAACACCGCGCCCTTCTGAACGGACATCCCCCGGCCCTACTCGTCTTTCGAAAAATTACTTTTTATGCTTTCGAGCTGTCATTAAAATGTAAGAAGCATACACAATGGAAAATAAAATTTTTCTACAAGCCTGCTGCTCATGTCATGTCCCAGTTGACTTTTTTCCCATTTTCCTCTTTCACTCACATTAAGTACCTCTCGTGCTATGTCAGAGACTGTTATTGAACAACAGCTAGCAAGATCAACTCGGCAAGAATTTCTGATTGGCCGGGCCATTCGGACACGAATCCCAAGATATCTGCATAACTTCCTTTAGGTTGGAGATTTTATAATTTTCACAGAAGCTAGACAGACATTCTACTATGACACAAGTGCTCGGAATTTCGCACACTCACAACCGATCAACTTCCACAACGTTCGATTAGGGCCCTTGCAGTTCGACCATAAATAACCGTCCATTGGTTCGTTACTCCCCTTCTATGAAAATTGTGAACCACAGACAGTGCGTTAACTGGTACGGTAAGAAAATGAGCCACGCGTTCGATGTTAAAAATGTGCTTTTCAAACCTCGAGCATTTATTTGTGATATTTCGACCTGCTAAAGCCGGTTAATACGTGCCCTACCTAGATACGAAGTCCTAGAATACTCATCCCACCTCGGATCGACGATATCTGTGCCATTTTCATTTAAATTGTAATGAACTCCTTGTTGTACTGAGTAGGCTGATCGCTTGGATTCTGATGCGTTTAAGAGAAGGGAAAGAGCAAAGTCCCTACGAATTCTTGTTTTTACTGTCTGCTTCTTCGCGATCAGGTGACTAGGTAGATGTATACTGATCCGAGAACCGACGAAAACATTCAAATTTGGTGAGTCACAAACCCTTGGCTGAGGGCCAACGTTTTGTAAAATTACCTGACAGTGTAAATAGACAGTTAGAGTTTTGACCCATGCCGACTTACATCACCGACAAAGGTCAGAGCAGACAACGACTTAAATCTTAAGGCTTCACGGTTCTGAGGTTTTGGCGAAAAACCCAGGAAAAGTACTTGTGCAGGTCAGCATGGATCAGCATCTGAATGCGAACACCGATCACAAAGTTCAATCTACCGACAAAATAGAGGCTGGCAATGGTATCGGTGGCGTTTGAATTAGGGACTCAAAACACGTTTAATGGCGAAAACCAACATAAAAAATACTATGGATTTCGACATTAATAAGTGAATTGCATGCACTAGACTAAATTTGATCTCTAACGTAAACTCAAGAAATATAGTTCCACCGGAAACGCAAAGACCAACAAAGACCACGGAGACTAGAATGGCTATTTATGGCCTATTAGGTGCCAGTAGGCAGCCATATCCAACCCCAGATGGTGCATCACCCGAGGATCCAACCCGCGATCTGTTAATTAGAAGTCCAACGCTCTAACCCACTGCGCCACGTGCTCGTTGTCTTGCCCGTTTAGAACGGAAATATGGACATTTGTTGATGAACGTTCAGCGTTGTGCGGCTGCTGGCGAGGTTTGAGAGTGAGAACCAAGGCAAAATGGGACGAGTGAGACCAGTAAGAGATCGGTGAGCGTTAATCAATCAATATCAATATTCGGGATCCAATCCAACAAGAAAATGAGCCTGTGGCGCAGTGGGTTAGAGCTTTGAAATTTTAAGCAACAGGTCGTGGGTTCGATCCACGGGTCCTGTACCATCCGGGGTGGGATATGACTGGCGGATGACAGCTATACAGTTCGACCGTCGATTTCGACGAGGTCCACCGTATGCTCCACATTAGGTGGTGCAGGAACCGTGAATTGCGCGTTAATTAGTTTAAAGTGATAGTAGCCTTGCACTGCAGCTACCGCAATCTCTCCTCCTCGCCCACCTGAGTCCGGTGTCATGACAGAGTCAAGAAGACCGGAGATGGGAGAGGGCGCAGGTGGCTGGCGCGGCCGGAGCCGCCCCTCGACATAACACCACACCTGACTCGGATCCCACGAAGTGGGAGTGCCATAAAGGCCACATTAAGAAGGAGCCATTGCAGCCTGACTCTCAGTCCGCCAGTCAACCAATCCACACAAAACACATATTGGGTTGACCACACGGTCTGAGTTATCCCGTCAGTTGACAACCTTCGAAGCCACGACTTTTAGCGCACCGTGATAGTTTCAAGCGCGTCAGATTGTTAATAGTGAGGAAAATGCGCTGAGCTGTCGACCTCACTCTCTCCCCCACAATCAGACCACCGTCCGAGCCGGTCAGTTGTCTGATGTAGGCGTGGGCGCATTGGCTGACGGGTCGGCGTACCTGTCTTTGCGCGCCACAGCACAACCTGGCCCCCATAACGCACACACCAGGATTAACTTACTCAGGGGATATGGAGGAGCCATCGCCGTCTGACTTTCGTCTGACAGCTAATGAGCCAGCACTGGCCATTCTAGTCTCCCTGGTCTTTATTGGTAATGCTCTCCTGCCAATACTACTAGCCGCTGTGTGGCTACTGATGGGGCCTGGGAGTGAGTCCCAAGACAAATGGATTAAATGAGTCCCGTAAATGATTGGTGAGCGTTTATCTACCAATGTTAATCAATTTTGTTTGTCTGCCACCAATTTAGCCGCTTGCATCTAATTACCTGTCCCGGCGGCCACCATTCCTCTGACCATGATCAGAAAACGGACCGCAATTTTGTTCCTTTCCCCCTCCCTCCCCTCTCCCCACCCTGTCAACCGTACAATTTGTTCTACTTACCCGCATATTTGACTTAGTTACACAGTGATATAAATGTAAAGGCCTGATGAGAATTTATCGAAAGCTAACCTATGCTCGCCAAATTATCTGTTGAATTTGTCAATGGGAATTTTCGCTGCTCTAAAACAGTCCAAAGATCCCGCGGTGTTAAAGACGCTCAATGGATACCTACGAATAAACACCAAACTTGTGGAAGCGAAAGTATGGGTCAGATTTATTTGGAAATGCGTTGAAGGAAATGAGTACCCGAACTTCTACTGGAGAGCATTGTGAAGGAATCGTACAGTTATCACCTGCGATACCTTAAGAAGGTATGCCGAAAATGACCTGGAAAGCACCCGTGTAAAAGTGGAAGAACTAGGACGTCACAAATGTCAACGTGCCGCTTCGGAGTGTACATGAAGGCAGACCACAATCGAAGCTCCCAGAAGAGCCAAGTCGGTACTTTCACAATCTTTCGTGTATATCTTTTGATAAAACGTCGATCGAAGCCTTATCACTTGGTCCTAAGTTTTGCTGCCCGCGTCAGAAACCCAGCCAACTAGAGCTAGAAACACAGTTTGAAAACCTCCTTAATCAAAATCACGACCTCCAGCCAGTTTCGACAGACAGCGTACATTGCCTGAAGTCTGCGTTAGTTAACTGTTTTAATTATATTTGAACAATGGCCAGAAATGTGGAGGCTTACTAACAAAGTCGCACATGGAGAAATTAAAAGATTTCCGGTCAAACAAAGATGTCCTCATAACGAGGCCAGATAAGGGAATGGGCGTTGTCTAAATGGACAGAAGAGATTATATTATGAAACTACAAGCAATTCTGTTGGACAAGGAAAGTTTATAAAGACAGAAAAGGAGAAGGATCGGACTGATGAGGTAGAAGCACAACTGACTGACTGTTTGAAAAGACTTCAAACGAAGGTCTGATAAGCGAAAATGTCCTAGAGCGCCTCCGCCCCGTCGGCACGCATTTACCTCGATTGTACGGCTTACCAAAGATCCCCAAAGATGGCACACCCGTTCGTCCCATCCTAGATATGAAGAACTCACCGTACCATGCGATAGAAAAATGGTTAGCGGACAAACTAAAGCCCATACAGGATCATTTAGCGCCACATAGCTACCGAGATACTTTTGAGTTCGTTGAAGGCGTGAAAGATCTCGATCTGAACGCCATGACGATGTTTTCACTGGATGTCTCGTCTCTTTTTGCGAATGTGCCAGTCACGGAGACATTCAACTATATCTGTGAATTCATTTCTTTCTGCAAACAAGATATAGGAATATCAGTGCATGCGCTCAAGGAACTGTTATTAACATGTACCTTGAACGTGCAGTTCCTATTTAACAACAACTTGTACAGACAGATAGACGGAATAGCTATGGGCTCACCCCTTGGCCAACATCTGGCGAATATTTTCATAGGCAAGCTGGAAGCTTTACAGCTTCGTCCGCAGATAAATCGTTTAAAATATTATGGGCGCTACGTGGATGATATCTTTGCGGTTGCATCTGAAAAAAACGGACATTTCAGCTGTAATGGATACCATAAATCAGGCGCACCCGTCCATAAACTTTACACTGGAAGAGGAACAATCCGCATCGCTCCCTTTCCTGGACGTGCTTCTGAGTAGAAGGCCTGACGGGAGTATTCAAAGTAGTGTCTATCGTAAGAAGACATGGTCCGGACGATACACCCACTTTGGGAGTTTTGTACCGCTGAACCTTAAGCGTAATTTAGTGCGCTGTCTGACACAAAGGGCGAAAAGGATCTGCTCGGCCGATAGCATTGACGAAGAGCTTAAGGTTGTAGAAAGCACTTTTTGACTTTTGCTAAGAATATGACCGAAAGACCACCAAAGCTGCCGTTGCTAACGGTAAACAAGAAACAACTATTCATCAGGGTCCCATTTCAAGGGGACACAGCAAGTGAACTCCTACGAAGGCGCCTAAGCCAAGCTGTGTCAAGCACCTTTCCAGCAGCTGATGCCCATGTACTTTTATCGACTACTCCCATCCTATACGGAGGAGGCAAGGACAAACTGCCAGTCCATACCACCTCAATATGCATTTATTCTTTCACCTGCTCTTGTGGGGCAGAATATATTGGTCGCACGAGCCGGCGTTTGTCCAAAAGAGTACGAGAACACCTTTCAGCATGGTTAGGAAAGGGGCAGATGGTAGACACAGGCCATCGTGTAAATGCCATAGAGGCCTTCCGGGTAATTTACAAGGTCCCCTCAACCTATTCAAAATTCCTTGGACAGCGTCTGTTGGCTACGGCGGAAGCAGCTGCAATCAGACTACGCAAACCGGTCCTGTGCGCTCAAAAGAACTTTATACAGGCACCGCAATTACCGTGGCCGAAAGCTACCAATTTAGCCGCCTGCATCTAATTACCTGTTCCGGCGGCCACCATTCCTCTGACCATGATCAGAAAACGGACCGCAATTTTGTTTTATCCCCTCCCCCCCACCCTGACAACCGTACAATTTGTTCTACTTACCCGCATATTTGACTTAGGTACACAGTGCTATAAATGTAAAGGCCTGATGAGAATTTATCGAAAGCTAACCTATGCTCGCCAAATTGTCTTTTGAAAATACAATATTTAAAAGGAAAAAATCGCTAAAAATAAAAAAATGTACCGGACACTTAAATCAAGTTCTAAAGTTCTTTTCACTTCGCTTTCGCTGCCAAACTACTGGTACCCTTTTTAAGACCTGCAGCACTATCCGGTAAATCAAATTGCATGGATGTTTTCCAAAGCACCGCGGATCCTGAAGTACAGTAAAGGTTTAAAGAAAACCCACTGTTAAGACAACCATTTTCCTGCATAACGAACACACCTCACCGTACTTCATGCCGTTATCTAAATGGATAAATTTGGTAAACTTCTAAATGTAAGCAATATTATTGACCACACACTATGTGGATGTGATCTGTCTATGTTAACTCGTCCGAGATGGATGATTGCCACATTGTAAGTTTTATACTTAACATGTGTCAATCCTATATAGGATGTAAAAAGTAATACTGAAATTTAAAATTAACAGTCATTGGGAATTTAAAACAGATGTCAAGTACGGCATTTACTGGAAGTAACTAACAGTTCGATCACATGAGAAACTTCAACGTGCCCCGGTTACCGCGTAACTTCGCATTGCACACCTCTTTTGCGTTTTATTTCCCTTCGATTGTTTTCCTAAATTGTGTTTTGAAGATAAAATTTCTTTGTCTCTGTGCATTGACATTCTGTGCAGGTTCCACTATCTTTCTGCTTCTTATTCGTTATCGACGTTATGCAGCAACGGGTTTCGGTTGATAAGCAGCCATAAACAGTTTTGATACCAATAAAGTCTGTTCTTGTAACTTAATATGGATTAAAATCATTCAAAACTCTTTAGTGCTTCGCGTTAGCACGATCGCTAAAGAAGTTATTTGGTCATTCGCATTTAGTAGCATATGAACAAGTGCTGTGTATTGTTTACGGAAATGCCCATGCGAATGAAAGACCTATAATCCTGAGTAGTGGTGATGCTCTTGCTGGTGGACTAACGAAAATTCTGGGAGCATTATGACTTTCATAATCATTGGCAACCTCCGGCACGACGACTTTTCTACTGATTGCCTCGATCACATTATTTTCTCTGAACTGCAATGTTCTTTCCATCTGCCTCCACGTCTAACGTGATGGAAATACCAGTCCTAATTTAATGGAAAAGGACCAGTTCCTTCGAAGGTTTCATAATATGCTACTCTCCGTTCCAGGGTCGTCTTCTACAAGGCAGCATATGATGCATTTGTTTTCTATCGTTTACTGGAAACAGAAAAAATTGAAGGGTTACACATTTTAAATTAAAATTTTAGTGGCAAAATACCCAGTGAATGACATTTATAGCTTTGCCGAGAAGTTTTGTGAACGCAGTAACTTAGACTGAGCGGCCTTTTGTTTTTCTTGTAATTTAAGTAATTCTCGCGAATTTCTCTCGTTATGGCCCGTAGCATGCTTCACAAAGTAAACGCGCCATCAGCAAGAATCATCGTATTTCACAAATTAAATAAGTATACGTTGAAAAAACGAATGGTCACGGGATTCTGACTTACATCGATCGGAAGGATTTATCCCTATTTCATAACCGCTCTGACCACTATAAAACAAAACTATGGCATATAAATATGCCTACTAAAATGTAATTAGTAGCACATATACACTAAGTTAACCTATTATAGGTTACATGCTGATGTAATTTTGACATGGAAAACATCTCAGGCAGTGCGTTCGCAAGTATCAGCAAGTATCCGCTGACGCAGGAACTTTAGTTATTTCGTCGGTACTTTATACAGTACGCGGAATGCTTGGTTAACGTCTACCTGGTGACCGCTGTCAACCAATTGAGCCACAATTGCACTGGAGATGGACTTTACCGCGCCTTGATTTAGCCAGGCAGGATGGTGCTCTCGCATCCTCTTGGATAGGTGCCTCGTTTTTCGAATAATATATCCTGCTCCTGTCTATCCGTGCCTTTAAGGCCAAGAAGTGGAGTGCAGGAGAACACCATGTTTAACTTAGCGGCTGGGTACGTGCACGCGCTAGCAGCATTTAAGCGACGATGCAGAAGTTCTCTCACCAGATTCATTCGAAAAGGTAATGCGAGAAATAAGTCTTTCTATGCCGCCAGCACGTCCAATTTCGGGGGACATTCCTTCATATACTTACTGATAAACTTCTCGGGAAAGGCATTTTTTCGGATGGTGTTTTGTATCAGGTCGAGTCCTTTTTCCAGCGTATCTGGAGTACATATTCTCCTAGCTCGGTTGGTGAGGCAGCGAACTAGGCTTCGTTTCTAGCTAAGCGAGACAAAACTGTAGAAGTTTGTGTATTGTTCTGTTAATGTCTTCTCACGTAAGACCCTTCTATTAATTGTTCCATCAGGGGTAGGATGAAAAGAAACTTGAGGCGATCTCCATTCTCTTTTTCAAAAGTGAAATTTAACGCTTGGTGAGCGTGATTCGATTTATCCAGGAAAGTGTCCAACTCAAGCTTTTCATCTTCTATTGCTAAGATATCGTCTACAAATTGAGCATCCGAAAAAAGGGCCTTTTTAACAGGAGAGAGCTGGTTGTTCTCTAGTTTACCCCTAAATAAATCAGCTAGTAGAGGTCCAAGGGGTGAAACCATCCCTACGCCATCCATCTGACGGTAAAATTTGCCATCGAAACTTACTTGAACATTTAAAGTGGAGCGAAGGAGCAATTTATTGAGGTCTCCGACCGACATGCCAATCGGAAAATCCTGTCTTACAATCTCGTCACACAAATATTCTATGGTTTCCGTGAGGGGAATATATGTGAACAAAGATGTGACATCTAAGGACAACAGCGTTTTACCTGATCACAATATGCAACCGTTTTGTTAAGAACTCATAAACCTGATAACATTTAAGAACTTCAGCTCAATGGTACTTTCCAGCAAATATCAAACTGTGTAATTTCTACCGAAAGTTCATGCACTCTAATTAATACTGTATATTCGATTGATGAGTTAGCCCACGTAAAGCCCAAAGAAGTGGATACTATTCTGTGGGCTATTCGGCTTATCACAATACTTTAAATGAACAAATAAAAATAGGTCTCATCTTAATGTTCAGAAAATGCCCAGCTAATAGCATCCACATAAATTGTGATTGAAGAAGATCCCAGGTACTTCAAAGTAACATTTTGCCTTATGAAGCCCTATTCATTTGGGGCTCAGAAAGCATTACCCGTCGAAAACGCTAAATAGATACCCATGGACTGACCTCAAAACCTGATATAACTTAGTTAAAACGAACGTGGAACCATGACAATTATCTTCTGTTGCAGACACATGATTAACTATCTTATCCGAATGTAGAAATGTCCGTTAACAGGAAAATGAAATAAAATGATGGTCCATATAAAGGGTTTGCTATAAACTCACTTTCATTTCAAATAAATGCATCACAGCCCTCACGATTAATTTATCTCTTCTCCTGGAGGGTAAGGTCATCTACCCCACAAAGTCTCATCCAAGTGCGTCTAATAGTTCAGTTAGATATCGGTGGAAAGCCTGACTGACTCTTGAGTTGCAGTCGAACACTGCCCTACTTGACTTAGAAAAACCATGTCCAGGTCAGCTTCAACTGCCGCCTTGCATTTTTGCGTTGATAGCAACCACTCAGAAGACTTCGAAGGGTTTTGCATGTCCTACCTCGCCGCGAACAGAGCCGTGAGATTTGCTTTCATACACGATACAAAACATTCCCTATATTTCCCTCGCGCCATGCCCAGAGTTTCGAGATACAGATCTTACATGATAAAACTTTTACTACTCGAGCTCATACGTGCCGAATGAGAGCAGTGGGGCAAGCGAGTGACCGGCGTAAGCAGGTCATGAAGGCCTTAGTATCGCCGTGCAATCGGTCCAAGGGGTAGTAAAGGGAGAGTTCCCTCTGGTGGCTGCCATCCAGGCGGTGAATGTGTGCGGTTCTCAACGCGCGTGAAGAGCCGTCCTCGTCTTGCAGAAGAAGTGGTTTAGAGTCTAGGTGGTGACTGTGCTCCGATCACTAGAATTATCAGGCCAAATCTCCGGTTGTAAGAAAATACAGGAGGCACTAGAATGTGCACAGAATTCTGAGTTGCTAACCCAGGCTACTGGCGAGGCCAAGACCAGTGTTGGTTGCATTCAGTCCTGTCTGAGAGCGAGAGTGAGGCAGTGTTGGCAACTGCTTAAATAGGTCTGTGGAGCAAGTTCAGTGTTGTACAATGTGTGCCTGTGCCCCCGAAACGGGCCGCGTGGTAGATGCGCTGGACCAACACGGAGGCTATATCAGGGCATGGCAGGCGTTATTATTCTGTGATGAGGTCTCATAACAAATACCGAGCATGGTGGCGCACGTGCCCAACATGGCCACGCGTAGGTGCAGGCTCGTGCCGCACCCAGCTCTTCCAATCGATCGGAGATGCTTCATCTGTGCCCGATCCAGCATTCTGTCTTCCTGACTATGTCTTGACACCGGGCACCGGCGGGTAAGGGAAGAGAGAGTGTTGTAGATGCAGTGCAAATCTACTATCAATTAAAACAAATTAGCACAAAAAGCATCATCTCTGCACCACAATTATGTGGAGCAGAAGGGTGAACACTGACGGAATACAATTGTCTAACTGACGTGTGTGTATGGCCCCGGTTGATGGCGGAAATCACAACACTGTTCCAGGAGATGTTGCACCAAATACAGTTTTCTCAGGAATATAAAGACGCGACCATCGTAAATCCCTACAAGTGGAATGGGAACCGGCGACTCTGTGATAACCACATCACCGGGAAGATCTTCACCTATATCCTTCTAAATCTTATGAACGGTCACCTAGAGACGGATCTGCTCCTAAAAAGCAAATTTGGCTTTCGATTACACCATGGAGCAACCGACATGATTTTCTCTGCTCGCCCGCTAAAAGAATAGTATCAGGAGATGCAAACCTACCCCTACACTACCTTCGTGAATCTGAAGAAAGCCTTTGACACGGTGAATCACGACGGACTGTGGAAAGTCATGCAAAAATTCGACTTTCCTGAGCGGTTCACACACATGGTGCGTCAGCTTCATGACGGGATGATGGCGCGCGTCACTGACAACGGGGCGGTATCTGAAGCATTCACAGTTACCAACGGGGTGAAGTAGGGCTTCGCACTGGTCCCCGCCCTGTTCAGTCTCATGTTCTCTGCCACGCTGATGGATGCCTATCGTAGTGAGCACCCTGTGATCCGCATCGCCTATAGAACTGACGCGCACATTCTGAAACTCCGGCGTTTGCAGGCCCCAACGTGCGTGTTTCTAAGACTACAGTCCACGAGCTACTCTTCGCGAACGACCACAGGCTCAATGCCATGACGAAAGAGGACATGCAAAGGGGCATTGACTTCTTCGTTGCAGGCTGTCGAATTTTGGACTAACAACCAATACAGCCAAAACGGTGGTCATCCACCAACCGCCACCTAGCGTGGAATGCAACGCACCCGAATCAACGTCAACGATGCTCAACTCTAAAATGTGGAAAACTTTGCTTATTTGGGAAGCACGCTGTCGCGCAACACGAGAATCGACGACGAAGTTGCTCTACGGATCCTGAAAGCCAGTCAGGCCTTCGGCTGGCTGCAGGCCTCCGTGTGGAATCACCATGGTATTCACCTGAACACCGAACTGAAGATGTACAAGGCCGTCGTCTTGACGACACTCCTTTACGGAGCAGAGACATGGACCATCTACTCGAACCAAGCCAGAAAGCTGAATCACTTCCATCTCAGCTGTCTCCGCAGAATACTGAAGCAGAGATGGGAAGACAAGATCCCGAAAACGGAAGTCCTGGAGCGGACCGGAATCTTTAACATCCCCGCCATGCTGAGGCAAATTCAACTGCGCTGGAGCGGCCACTTGGTGAGAATGGATGACGAGCGACTACACAGACGAGTTTTCTACTCAGATGTCGCTACGGAATCTCGCCGACAAGGAGGTCAAAAACGATGCTAAAAGCATACTTTGAATAAATCTTTGAAGCAACTGCAATTCAATCCGGCGATTTGGGAGGACCTCACCCAGGATAGACCAGTATGGAGAAGATCCGTGAAGCCTGGTGCTGCAATCTATGAGGCCAACAGGATCGCCGCTGCTAAGACAAAAATGGCGTCTCTCAAGTCACAAGCACCCCGGATCAGCACCGCTAATGCCCGCGCCCTGACAACGTGCCTACGCTGTCAACGAACATTCCTTGCGGGAATTGGTCTGGTCGGACATCTTCGAACTCAATTCAAGAAAAATCGCATAGTATCAACCTCTGCCACACCTTCCTCATCCCCCCCCCACGACGACGACCACCACAACCTCTGATAACAACTTCATCGATGCCCCGCCACACATGGTCACCGACACCATCCTCCCTCCACCACCCAATGCGCCGATCAAGGCGAAGAACACCACATACCCAATTCCCGCCACCTCTCACCAACTGCCACCTGCTTCCTCAACCACCCCCACCGTCCCCAGAACCAGCAATGGAGTCTTGGTATTAACCTGTCCTCATTGCGATCCCACATGCATCTCACACATTGACCTGGTCGGTTCCTTGTGAATCCATCACACAGAGCCTGGCGAACTAGTGCCTGGAGCACCAACACAGCAAATACCGCCGCCTCTAATGCCCTCACTACCCACGCGCATTCACTCATCGCATGAGCCTGCTCGGTTGCATGCGCATCCACGAAATTGGAATGCCAACACATCTTACACACCTACCAACTTTTTCCCATAGTCCTCTCGTGAACACGAATATCAGTACCAGCAACAGAGCACAACAGACTCAGCTTCTCTCGATCTATCCTATCCTCATTGACACCGCCCATGCACATCAAGCATCGGCCTGATCATAAAATTGCAAATTGATCGCAGAGACCGGCAAACCAGTGCCAGGAACAGCAACATACACCCGCCGCACCCGAATCAACTGTCCGCATTGCCCACGCACATTAACACACCACATTGACCTATAAGGTCGTATGCGTCTTCATGAAAACCGACGGTAGAACACCGCCAGGTATACCATAACAATACATCATTCCTCATCAGCCTCTTAACCTTAAGCGATCACAAGCAACACCACAAAAAGCATGCTTTCAGTCTGCATAATTGATTGAAAGGCAAATATGATCCTCAACTCCTTCTCCATGTGATTCTTCTGTTGTAAGTGTGACCTGAACTTGAGAATTTCAGGGGCGGACAGAGACGTGGGTTAGAAGGTTGCGAATGAAAATTACACTCAGCCATCGCAATCAGTCCAATGAGTGAGGTTCGATCGCTGGGACAAGAGCTTTATTCGCATGACAATTCAGATTCCAACCCGAACCCATCATTGGAGACAGTTTCAGATACGTGTACTTCGTACACACGGAGTTGCAGTATTTATTGGAAGCCGTCGCGTTGCTACTGCACGCCTCCGGCAAGTAACGCCTCCCATTTTCAGCGGCGAAGACTACACTCTGGTGCGTTAATTGTTCGATGGCCGGTATTCGGGTCGTTATCCGCTGAAATTTCGTCACCCGGTTTGGAGGGTGGCATGATGATCGCTCGGCCATATGGCTCACCAGCACTGGCGTTGGAATATGTGTTCGCCTGAGTGCTCCCCGAGTGCTCTGGCCAAACTGAGTCTCAACACCGAATATGGGTTGGGTAGGTCGTTGCACTTGGGGGCCTATAAACCATGATTCAAGCAACTCGCAGCTCACGCGATTATCACCTCTTGCGAGAATTTCGGCTTAGTCGAACTTGAATTTGTGGCCAGTTCTCACCGAATGAACCGCGACTTTGAGAATTTACGTCATTTTCGTCGCACTGCTGCCACATGTTCAGCAACTCGTGTCCGAAGCAGTCTTCCGGTTTCTCTGACGTAGTTGCTTTGCCTGGAACTGCACCAGATCCGATAAACAACTCCAGATGTTACTTGTCGTGGCATGGGTCCTTTGGTCTCATTACTTGACGCCGAATGATGGCCTCTGGCCAGTGTGCGACTCCAACTCTAAGTGGGACGAGAAGGTGGCTGACGGCCTCTGATACGGTTTTGACATATGGAATCACACACCGATATTAAGGTTCAGTGCGATTTTGTCGTTCGTCCCGTTTGCGCATGCACCAGTTGACGAAGCTGTGCGGGTAGCCATTTTCTCTGAAAACTCGTCGAAGATATTGTAATTCGGCAACCTTGTCTTCCGGTTCTCTGCAGTGCGTTTCAACACGCCAATCTAGCGTCCTAACGCAACTGCCTTTGGGCTGATTGGGTAGTTGCTGTTGAACTTGAGTAATTGCATCGCATAATTCGCTTTCCTGAACACTTTGGCTTTAGGCCACCACAATCTTTGTGACAGACGAGGACGGCGAGGAAGGCCAGCTCGTCGTTTTCTTCCTCCTTCATCGTAAATTTTATGTCCGGGAAGACGCTGTTGAGACGTGTTGGAACGTGATCACCTGATCCATTCGAAAACGATGAAGGTGCCATCCACATACCGAGCCCAGAATTTTGGTCTGTTTTAGTGGAAGACTAGTGATTTCAAACGTTTTAGGACCGCCTCGGCTATCAGTCCGGAGATCGGCGAACCCATTGGTGTTCCCTTCACTTGCTCGTAGATTGTTCTGTCAAAAGTGAAGTACGTCCTGAGACAGAACTTCAGGAGCCAACGGCTTTTGGCTTGTCTGAGGCGATTCTCGGTTTCATAATATTTTCTTCGTAGGATTAGTTCAACAGTCTCGACTGCCAGGTCCTGCGGAATATAAGTAAAAAGGGAAATGACATCAGAAGATACCATGATGTCACTTGGCAGGAGGCTTATTTCTTTAAGTTTCTCCACGAATTGTGTTGTGGAGGTGACTGTGGTCTCCGAATCAGTGGTTAGAAATTTGAGGCGTCGAAACAGCCATTTTGCCAGTCCGAACGTTGGAGTAACTTTGAGCGGTACGATGGGTCGGAGAAGGGCACTACCCTTGTGTACATTTTGGAAGGCCATAGAACCGGGCCAAGGGCGTGTCTTGGGCTCTCGCCATTCGTCGGTCGGTCGGCGTTATTGCACTCAAGTCCTCCAATGCCAATAGCGTCGCACTAATTTCGCATGTCAGTGGTTTTACCGGGATTGTTTCACCTGGGTCATAAAACTGTTGATCCTACAGTAAGTCTTTTCCTTTCTGAAGGTAGTCTGTTCTGTCCAAGACGACGATGAAACACCCCATGTCCGCGAGCACAATGACGATGTCTCTGTCGGCCTTGAGTTCATTTAATGCATCACGTTCGACCGTAGGAAGTATTTAGCGCAGTTTATGAGCCATTAGGAGGGACGACACCTGGTGTTGGATAAGATTCATCGTCTACTCCGTCACTTCCATCTGATTGATGACTGATTCCACTGCCGCAATCACGTAAACAGGTTTGGCGTCAGCTGTGTTGAAATAGGCTTCACGCCGTAACACCTGTACTTGCTCTTTTGTCAGTTCCTTTGACAACAGGTTGTGTACCATTGTGTCATTTCTGGATGACATTGGATTAGGCAGTTTGCGGAATTTGCTCTCCAGTGCTGCGTTGTGTGTCGCTTTCAGTTTGCGAGTTAGTTCAGTCATCCTCTGCTGAAGCAGTTTCGTACGGTTCTCGCCCATGAACTCACACCATCAGGTCTCCTCTTGGTCAATCCTCTGACGGTATTTACTCAGCCTCGCATGGCAATCTTGAAGGAGCATACTGATCATTCGTATTCCATGTTGAAATACTGCTCACCTCGCCAGCTCCGTGTTAACCGGGGGTTTGCACGAAACACATTTGGCAACCCATTATTGTCGAGACACCTGTAGCGAAACTGAATATGCGCATAAGTAGAGGCCTCTCGAAGGGCAAATGTTTACCATCGTCGGGCCGATCGGAGTGCGTCGCAACCAAATAAATTTTCGATACAAGAGAAAGTGCGAGTCCCAGGATGTAATTGAAAAGAAGATATGATCGCTGGGACAAGAGCTTTATTCGCATGAAGTTTCGGATTCCAACTCGAACCCATCATCAGAGACAGTTTCAGATACAGGTAATTCGTACACAGGGAATTGTAGTATTTATAGGATGCCATCGCGGCAATTAACGGCTGGCCCTACAGCAATAACAACTGAACTCTGGAGTGTTAATTATTTGATGGCCAGCATGAGGGTCCTTATCCGCTGAAATTTCGTCACCCGTGTTGGAGGGTGGCGTGAAGGCAATTTGCGTATGTATTAGTTTTAAATGATAGTAGCCTTGCGCTGCAGCTACCGCACTTTCGTCTTTTTAACTACCTGAGCCCGCTGACATGACAAAGTCAAGAATACAGGAGGTGGGAGAGGGCACAGGTGGCTGGCGCGGCCGTAGCCGCCCCTGGGCATACCACCACACCTGGCTTGGATCTCACGGAGTGGGAATGCCATAAAGGCCACATTAAGAAGGAGCCATTGCAGCCTGACACTCAGTCCGCCAGTCAGCCACTGACTGGGCTGACCACGCGGTCCGAGTTATCCTGTCAGTTGGCAGCCTTCTAAGCCGAGGCTTCAGTGCACTGTAGTAGTTTCTCGCGCTTCAGATTGTTTACAGTGTGTAAAATGTGCTAAGCTGTCGACCTCACTCTCTCTCTACCAACCCCACAATCAGACTGCCGTCCGAGTCAGCCAGTTTTCTGATGCGAAAGTAGGCGCATTTACTGGTGACGTTATCTACGCGTACTACGTACATGACCTGGCCTCCTAAACACTTGCACCAGTATTTCACACGATAGTTCGACCGTCGTAGTCCGACGATGTCCACCGTATGCTCCATGGAAGTGTGGAGCAGGGATGGTGACTTGTGCATGAATTAATTTTAAGTGATAGTAGTTTTGTGCTGCAGCTACCGCACTCTCTCCTCCTCCCCCACCTAAGCCCGGTGTCAAGACAGAGTCAATAAGACCGGAGGCGGGAGAGGACGCAGGTGGCTGGCGCGGCCGGATACCCTAAGTTCTAGCCGCCCCTAGGCATGCCAACACACCTCCCATGTTCGCATTTGTTAGCGGAGCGCAACCCGAATAACGCATGCCGTGCCCTGATGTGGCCCCCGTGTTGGTCCAACGCATCTACCACGTGGCCCGTTAAGGGGGCACACACACACACACACGACAGTTCGACCGTCGTAGTCAGACGATGTCCACCGTATGCTCCATGGGAATGTGGAGCAGGGACGGTGACTTGCGCTTGATTTAGTTTTAAGTGATAGTAGACTTGCGCTGCATCTACCGCACTCTCTCCTCCTCCTCCCCCACCTAAGCCCGGTGTCAAGACAGAGTCAAGAAGACCGAAGGTGGGAGAGGACGCAGGTGGCTGGCGCGGCTGGGTCCCCTAAGTCCTAGCCGCCCCTAGGCGTGCAACCACACCTCCATGTTCAGCATTTGTTATGGGAGCGCAACCCGAATAACGCCTGCCGTGCCCTGATGTGGGCCCCGTGTTGGTCCAACGCATCTACCACGTGGCCCGTTTAGGGGGCACAGTATTTCACACAACAGGGGGTTGAATAACTCACATCTCACATGTGCGAGAGCGTCAAAGGTCATGTTAAGACGGAGCCATCACAGCCTGTCTCTCAGGCCACCAGTCAGCCACACCTTGCAACACACAATGGACTGACTGTGAGGTCTGCGTGTAATTTTCTGAAGGCAACCTTCCAACCAATGGCGTTTATCGCCCAGGGATATTCTCAAGCTCAGATCACACATGCAACAGAGAGCCGAGGATCATAGTTGCCTCTTAATCAGCTATGCGGACTGAGAGTTGCTTTTTGTGGTGTTGCGTGTGATTATATGTGTTGCAGAGGCTGATGGGTAGCGATGTAGTGCTGTGGTATAGCCAGTGGTGTTCTACCGTCGGTTTTCATGAAGATGCATGTGACCTTACCGGTTCATGTGGTCTGTGAATGTGCGTGGGCAGTGCGGACCGTTAATTTGGGTACAGTGGGTGTATGTTGATGCTCCCGGTACTAGTTCGCCACGCTCTGTGCGATGGATTCTCAAGTAATCGACCAGGACGATGCGTAATGGGCATGTGCGGTGACAAAGAGGAAAAGATAGGGCGGAAGAAGATGAGTCTGGGGGGTATCTGCTGCTGGTCTGGTCCTCGAGCAAACTGGAAAAATCTAAAGTCGTAAGTGTGACTAGAATCTCAACGTTTGCCAAAATGATATCCATATCTTCAAGTGTTAAATCAGTGAGAATTTATGGTTTTGTTTAAATATAACTACCTACAAGCACCTTAGATGTTGAAAAGTCAAACCAAATACGCGCTCTTGCTATAGAGAAAAATTTAAACTTGGTTGCAGTTGACCGTTCGCTGATAGCCTGAAAGTATATCTTTTGGCCCTGCTGAATCTACCTAAACGATTAATGCTGTTTTCCGATGAGCGTGAGCCCTTTGTAATTATGCAGACTGATCATTTCCTTTACATTCATTCGCCTTTCGTTTGTTCCGAAACTTTTCTGAATTATCAAATGTCTATGTTGAAAATTAATCGTTCAGAAGAGGTTTTTGATCAACTGATATAGTCTGCCTTACCAGCATAAATTGGTGAATTATTTTGTAGAATCACAAATGTGACAAAAAGATGATTGAAAAATTAGAAGTCAATTTTAACTGAAATAAGTTTGCTACTATACTCATCCTTTTACAGCCGAAAATGACAACTGGAATGTTGGTTCGTTAGCGAAAAAATAAATCTTCTAAAAAATTAGGTAGTTAAAACACCCCAAATCGATTATTCAAAAATAGATTCAGCAGTCAAAGGAACATGTCGGTTCAGACATAGCCTCGGTAAGAATTAACTGTGCTCGCAAAATCAAACTTCAATTTCCTGTCATGATTAAGGATTTCCTTTTTTTGCAATATTCTTGCGTTTTGTGTTCGAATAGCATCAGGGCTTTCATACTGAATTGATGCTGGCTGCTGCTTCCAAAACAAACACCTTCCCCTTTATGCAAATGTCTTTCGCATATGGATGAGATCCGCACCGGAAGTGAGAGGTTGCGACATTACGTGACTTACAAAAGCTTGCAACACACGCGCATCTTGCGAGGTCACGAACATGACTCTCCTCATCCAGTGAGGATTGCATTTTCTGTAGCACCTCGTCTTTTATCCAGAACAATGCCTGCTAATAACGGAACAGCCTTTTCTCAAATAAACCCAACTTTTTGATCACTGTTTTATATAGACGTTTATTATAACAATTAAACTAAATAAGATCACCACTTCTGAGCCTCGGGCAGTCTAAGTATGAAACGCTTAGCTACTTTTGATTTATAGGGTTAATATATAAATCAAAGTTTTTAAATTTCTATGGATGCTGTCATGTGCTTCATTCCTTCATTTTCCAAGGTTTAACGCTTCTAGTGACATGGCCTGGTTGAATTTATAATATCTCAAGTTTTTTAATTGTCCTCTCTTTTAGAAAAGACATCTTCCTCACCGGGCAGTCAGAAAGTGGTCTGTGGCAGTTTAGAAATTAAAACAACGAGAACAACAAAGCCGAACACCAAATCTATGTCTTGAAAAAATTATACGTTCACTAACCTTTAGCTGATTGCCTCATCTTAACAAATTCTAGAGCACAGGCGTTTGGAAGAAAACTAACATGTTGTGTTTTTATATACGGAGCTATTTTTTTGCCTTCTAAAACGAGGATAATCACATGCATGAAGTGGGCCTTTACAAAACCACCGTTGAAAAATCTGATTAGATTTTTTAAAAGCAGGAAATATTCATGAAAAAAAACATAATAAATTACCTGTGATTTCTTTGTCGTGTAGTTCCTTTGATGATAGAAAGATGCTCGAAAAAACAGAGCTATGATTATGTGCGATATATCTTATACTTCAACTTTGCAACTCTTTACATCTGTTTTGAAAATGACTATTCAAGACGTTATCCAATGGCTGTCCTAAATATTAAATGATTTTTGTCGAACACCCTTGTTGCACTGCACTTTTATTTTGTCTTCCCGCCAGTTCGTGAGTGGCAACTCTTGCTGAGATCTGAGTAGATCGCAACGATTCTATAGGATCACCAATAACGCCTCAAGACCCCCGTTGGTTACACGCAATAATATTTTGAGTTGTGAAGTGGATATGAACACCCATGACAAAATTTCGGGCATTTACCTTCGGATGACATGATGGAGAAAAACCAAAGAGCATGACACCGGGAGCGCAGCCTTACAATGATAAAACGGTTTGCTTATTCAAATAGCTTGCGCTATCAAGCGTTGAACACAGAAAAACGGTCGCTTACAGGTACAAAGCGAAAATCTCATTGGCAATACGTTTCAGTATTGTAAAATTCGATGTCCTCTTAAAATGATTGTCTAACTTATCTAACAGCAAAATACATCACTTTTATCTGTTTTGCTGTCAATAGCAGTCAAATTGGAGCTATAATGTCTTCGATTATTTTTGTTTCACAACCACTGCAGCTGAAGTTATCTAACTGATTTACGTTAAATGGGACACTCAGAAGCGTGAGTTACTTGTTATCGATGTTTTGGGTTAGGGCATATCCTTGCGAATGGTAAATGGTGCGGAGGCCCTATTTCACATATTCCAGGAAACTTACGAATTTGACCTGCAGTTCTATTGCTCATCTGGCGGACTCGCGTCGGCTGCAATCTGTGTGCGAGGATTAATGACAAGTGGCAGAGCTTTCTGAATGCTGTAGTATTTAGCTGATGGAAATCTTACGTACCGCCATAATTCAAGTAGCTGAAATATATTATTAAAATCTACGTGAATCTGGTGGTCATCTGGAGCGTTCTTACTCGATTTCTTAGTAAATCGTGCTTGCACATTCAGCTTATGGCACCAGAATAGGCGAACTCCATAGGCTGCAGTAGGCAGGGCGGTTAGCTTGATCCAAATGTTATTAAACTCACTGCTCTCGATCGGGAACTCGTAGCTCAGGTACTTAAAACTTAGGCAGTACTCAAACCTTATCCTTGTTCACATGTGTTCGATCCCCACCAAGGCCACATATTTTTCTCAGTTTGATCCACGTAATTTAAATACCATGATTAATTGGCCAAACAAGGGGTTGCGTGTCAAAACATAAGTGCTTATGTGCCACGGATCACAAATAATGTGCATTGTTTTCATTAGCCACAATTTGTGTTCTGGAGCTAATTCAAAGTCCTGACGGCCGAACAGTCGGCACAAGCATAGCAAATGAGAAAAGAGCCCCAAAACCGGGTTAAAAGCTTCATTTGATCTCCTGTTCAGCCGAACCTATTTTTCCACCCAAGGATTCTGATCTATGTCCGATTTCTCATCAAACGAAATTGAAGAGGCTTTTGAGAAAAAATAGTATGGAAATGTTTTTTTGATTGAAAGTGAAAAACCTTACGTGATAACTCTGCCCCCTGAACTGAGAACTTTGCAGAAGTGGTGTTTAAATAAAAAAGCCATTTGGCTTCTCTCGTATAGGTGTTCCTGAAATTACCCTGACAATATTCTCTTCAATCTGTAGACTGCTAGTTAACATGGTTGGTTTGCTTTCATCGTTGTAGAGTGCGCTTCACTGTCCGATTGACTTCTATCTCCATTAGTGGTAGGATTTTAATAGTCTACTACCGCTATCGGCAACTAGATTGCCACTTGAGCGGATTTTTTTCAGGTAAAATCCTAATATAATTTTACATATTAATGCAAACGTTCTATGAAAACCGGCAACCCACTCGGAGTATTGCAGTCTTCCTTGGACAGATTCTGAAACGCTTTGGTCTTTAACTGGTTTGGCCCCTTATCCCTTCCAAGAAACCCAATCTTCCGCCCTGAATCTTTGAACTATGACTTTGGAAAACGTGCCACCCTGCAAGCCATGACTGCTATTTTGCTCAGAAAAATTCACTTTCTTCGTCCCTGCAACCTACCACCTACTCCCATTTATCCATCAAAGTACTTACTTCGGTCCAGAACTGAACTGAATTATTCATGCCGCAGCGTGTTCATGAGGCAGGAACATGGGGCAGCAGATGTGGGCGAAAGGGTAGTGAAGCAGGGAAAGCTGAATTCTCGAAATGCCGACCATTCATAAAGTTTGTCTTTTCAATCCAAATAAGCCCTGTCATAGATGTGAGCAGGAGAGTAGAATGGGGTTTAGGACAAATAAGCTGGCTTGATCGTCGGACAAGTAGTGTTATTTTTTTGGTCGTATCCGTGGAATGCATGTCTCTTTATGCTTGATTACAACTTTAAGTAATTGCAGCATTAAGTGGATGAAAAAGCCCACAAAAACCATGAAATTATTGCAATTGGCTATGTCCAACCAACTAAGATTTGTAAACGCCGAAATCAGCAGATGTCATTATCCGTTCTCCACCGTAGACCAACATGCAATATGCAGTTGGAGAAGGCTCCATGCATAAATTGGTTATCTGTTTTTGGAATACCCACTTCTAACTCACCTTTCACCAGGCTACTTTAAGAAAACCCGTGTTTTTAAGTAGAAATTATGGCCCATTTTAATGCTGCTCCAGATGATGTGTTCTAGCATGAATCCGAAAGGTCAAATGCATAAAACTCTTGTTTCAGCAAACACGTCTACTTATTTACAACATTCAATAAATTTTGAAGGTGTCCAATATAGACTAGAATGTCGCAAATATAATTTAATTTATTTATGGTGTTAAGCTATATGTGGAGTACGTTTGTGATGATAAATAGTAACGGCAGTAGTCAAGACAACTTATACATCGAATGATTCCTGCATCCAGACTGCCTTGTCTTCGCTGAAATGCACAGTTCATTGACAAATACCAATGAGCTTAATCCTAAACTGATCTAATACGTTGGCATTTAGTTTGATCATTTTAGTATGTTTTGAGCGACATTAGGTTTTCTCTTCGTATATGAAACTATTAACTTTAAAACGAAGGCGGCTTCTTCCAGTTTTCCTTTCTTAACGACGGCCTTTGAGTACCCTTTTAATACTTTAATGACTGTATAAAATATCTAACTTTAGTAATAAAACCTTGAGTCTAATAGTACATTCAAAAAGGCGGGTTTCTCACTGAAAACATGAGAAGTTGATTTGGTTTTTGATGGAAAGATTTACCTGGGCTCAAGTTGCGGATTTATATGCAAAAGAATGGTCTGTGTATTATTAACACTGCACAGATGTTATACAAATGAATATATGCTGAATAGCATTTACAGACAATATTCAACTTTAAAGCAATTTTCCAATCAATTGTGATGTATGCTTACTGATCAGGGTTCCAGTACAACTGATACGTATTACTTACACGGGAAAGTTCTATTTTTACACTGTATATACTAACTCCTGTGCACCATAAGCTTGCCGTTCGTCCGTGATGAATTAAAATCAGGAAACGTAATGATCGAGCATCTAGGGTTTTATCCAGGAGGCCAAATATATGTCATTTTGTTTTTACTTCTGTTACTAGTCCTGAAATTCAAAAGCCATTCGCAAAACATGAGAAGTAGAGTATAGAAAGGTTAACAGAGGGCTTTCAGTGCAAAAACAAACATTTAAGCAAGGAATTTATTTCACTTTCTAAAACCTATGACGGTGCTGCAACGAACCAGATTCCAAGCCGTAAGACGGAGCTTTGTAGCGAAGATAACTTAGAGGACTTACGATTGAAAACACAATGTAATGTCAAACCACTAAGTTTTGATGCAAGTGCTAGACAGAATCAAAATAAATCCTCTCATTAACTTTACATACTCGATCGTAGGCATTATTCATCTCCAGTTCTCTCCCACCTTCAAACATTAAAAACTATGTTTTCACGAGGTAGCATCTCAGATTACTAGGCAAGGTTGCACAGCTTACGGGTGTGATATTGCGGCGGATGGCCTACAGCGGTTTTTAATGCCTGAGGTTGGTTTTAAGTAATAGGAACCTGTTTTTAATCAGCTTTTACGTTTTACCTGCATTCGTGGACATTGTATACGTCTTGTTTTGTAATTCTTTTAATCCACCTTGGACGAACGAAGTTTATATGGAAGTTTAATACTAATGGGTAGAGTAGCGCCATTTAATACTATCAGAACAGTCCTACTTCCAAAAATGCCGAAGGTACAGTTGATAAGTCCAGCTAAATTTTACAGATTTACCTGCTTCTATTGCTTAGTATTGTTCTCCCTTGAATCACTAACCTTTTTGGAAATATGAGGATATTTCGTTTGAATTGAAATGTATAAACAGTAAATTTTTAAATGATAAATTACAATGAATGATTAAAATATATAATATAAAACATATACAGTATATATGATATGTGGGTGTCAGGCTATGCGTGTAAACAAATAACGGCTCAATCCGTAGGTTGTCCTTGTCAATCTTCTTAAGCACACCGTTAAATAATCCCAGACTACTGACATTATTCCACTAGTTAATTTTTACTGTTTTCGGTATATATACAATATAGTATATGCTTCACAGTGTGGTGGTGCAGGGGCGACGGCTTGCGCGTGGATAAGTTTGAAGTGATGGTAGACTTGCGGTACAGCTACCACCCTATCTTATTCCTTATTCAATTTTACAAAACCGGATAATGAATCCAGGTCTGTTACTGGAAACTGAGCACGATTACACGGCCTTTTCTGACTGGGTATCAGAACTGAACGGCGCTCACCGAGAGAGCTTTTGTTAAAAAGCTGGAGGACCATAAAATTCAAGTCAATGTTTGACCTACTGAAGCAGCAATTTCGTGTCAAGCCAATGACAGGTGATCAGGCCTTCCTTTTCGTAAAAGTCTTGGGAAAATGAGTTTATTAAATGTGTCACTAGCGCGAGGCATATTAATCTGTTTCACTTATAAAGCTTTATATACCGAAAAAGGATCTTAACGTGTCAAACGGAGTTACAACTTTAGCGCATACTGCTACCTTCGTAGTACTATCCTCTGTTTCTGCACTTATTGCAAGCAACCTATGTGGGTTGAGTACAAATAAAAATTACACAATCATGGAAATAGATTTTCATATAGGCATTACCAAATAGGCATAGCGAGTAAACTGATGCAAAATTAATGAGTAGATCAGGCCATCTAGTGCTAAATCACGGATTTTAGCATGATGTACTCTATGTGGGCACTCTTTTAATCAGCCCCCATAATTTTACTTAGTTGCTAATCCGCTGTTTTACGGACAATCAGTGCTTGGACAAAAGTACACAGTACCTGTAAAGATGGCCTAAAACTTTATTATTCATTTTAAAACTGCAGACAAGTGCTTCTAACTGAACGCCTTCTTTTTGTTCATGAAACTTTTAAATTTTTAGAAATTTTGAGAAACTAGTACGCTAAACAATATAGTACATGAAAAATAGGAATTCTACTTTCGAAATCATATGATTGTTAAAGGAAGAAGAGACGTTCACTGGGGGATATGCATTAGGTGTCTGATGCTTCGGGTAGTTGTTTTGTCTACCCATATTCAAAGACTGGAGAGTCATGCACACTGCTCTCATTATATGCCACTGTTTGCCTGTTGAACCGTCTGTCTGAAAGACACGTAAATAGTAATTCTGCCTGCTGGCAAAGTCCGGCCCACGGTTGGCCTTGACAAGGAGGACTACTGAAGCAATATCCAAACGCCTCTCAAAGATCGAGAGTCCTACAACGTCAGCGACGCCGCCAGTCTAAAGCCACCACTATTGAAGGTGAGCAGGACCCTGACTAGATTTAAGAAAGACAAAGTCCTCACCGTCAAAGAATGGTATATGGTGCAGACCACAGAAGTGCCTGTGACGCGATTCTACGGCCTCAAAACTATCCACAAGTCAGACGTTTCAATACAACCAATCGTCTCCCTCGAATTCACGCCAACATAAGGGCTTACTACATGGTTATTCCAGATGTTAAAATTCCTCACACCAGGCTCATAATCCACAGTTCACTCAACAGAATAAGTCCTCAAGAAAATAAAGACGCTCAAAATTGAACCAACTGAGAGGACGGTTTCATTGGATTTTACCTCGTCCTTCATGCCCATTCCACAGGCTCTTGCCGTTGAAACCTTCGGTGACATTTTGCGTCAAAATAACAATGAGAGCGAGGATCAGCCCTCAACTCAAGATTTCATTGGACTCATGGAGCGTTGCCTCAAGACATTCTTTACCTTCGAAGACATCACATCAAATCAAATCAAGTGCACCCCGATGGGGTCCCAAATTAGTGGGCTCATTTGCGAGGTGGTGCTGTGAAAACTCAAGAGATAGCTGTTCGAGGAACACAAACCCAGATTTTGGGCATGCTACGTTGACGACACCTTTGTCATCATAAATCAGGATAAAATCATCCACAACAAAGAGCGATTGAACTTGATTTTACCTGTCTGTAGTTCCCGATGGAAGTAAAAAGAGAGGGCAGACTTCGACTCTTAATTTTCTATTCAACCGCCAACCAGACGGCAAAATCGTGAAGTCAGTCTACTGTAAACAAGCGAATACGTCGCGAACGCTGAGTGACAATAGCACTTATCCACTGCAACACACGTGACGTTGTGTACGCTATACCGACGAGTTGAAACACACTGCAGTACGGCAACCACCAAACTGGAATTGATTAAGCTTCTGGGTGAACATTTGACCAATTGGGCATTCATGAGCGTTCATTTCACGGAATTGAATGCCAAAAGAAGCAGAATGAAGAGCCTCCTTAGTCAAAATCATGACGGAGCCTTCCGAATATTAAAAAGGTCGCCAAAACCATTTTCAGATCCCTTGCGCCTCTTGGAATAGGAGTGGCCCACAGGCCTACCTAAACAATCTGTCAACAAATGGTGGTGCTGACAAAAGACCCTGTCTTTAAGCAGGAGAAGTCGGCCGTTGTCTACCGAATCCAATGTAGCTGCTGGATGTGCATTTATGTTGGAGAAACCGACCGACAACTGCAAACTCAAAAGCTGGAGCATCAGTTTGCTGTTTAAAGTTTCTACCGAAAATTAGAGGTGGGAACCTATGCCACACAGCTGGGTCAAGTCTTCAACGTATACGCTGTTGAAATTGTGGGCCTAGGCGTGGATCACACGTTAATGGAGATAAAAGAAGCCTGGATGTCCACCGACCACTCAATCTACAAGCCCGTTAATTTGCCTGCCCCTATTTGGTTTTACGAGCTCTCTTAACAGGAGACCACCAGGCCGTAGAAAAATCGGGGCCGCCAATCATCTCCACAACCAACGAGGACGGGGGTTGAACAAACTGTGCGGAAAGGCCGGCCGACTCAAATACACAGCCGGCGGCACAGGCTACGGCGGGATGCCGGTCTGGCGCAGACAAACAGGCGGTCCAACTGGCACAAGGCAAAGATTGGCACATAATGAGAGCAGCAAGCATGACCCTCCAGTCTCTAAAGATGAAAAGACGAACCAACTACCCGAAACATCAGACACCTAATAAATATCATGCGGTGAAGGTCTCTTCTTCTTTTGACATACCTCATGGGAATTCCATTTTCACCAGTATTAAAATATAATTACACTATTTCACGAATGTCGTCATTGCTCTGTCTGAACCATAAGGACATGTGACCTCGTGCTTAAGGAAAATCAAAGGTAATGCAACTTTTAACTATTACGGCCATATAATACGCACTCTCTGCTGAAATCTATGATATAAAATGTTTATACCCAACTACACCAAAAACTGATCTTCCATCAGGGTGTGTTTTTAAAAAAGAACTCCACGTATTTTATCCTTTAACTATTGCTTCTGTGTCACAGAGTACTATTTAAGTGCAGATAGAAAAAAAGCAGAACGAATCCCTGATACTTCAATAATTATTATTCAGATATTTAATTTACGCCCGTGATCAATGCTAGCATTCAGCTAGGTGTAGTATACGATTGAGTGAGAAGGATGTTACCCTTTTATTATTGTCCACCCTTCAGCCAGATCCTAATTCAGAAAGCTTTTGTAAAAATTTAAATTAATATCCAATATATTTGTCATTTATTGTAATTCCTTAATTAAAGAAATACACAGATAGGAATTCCATTAAGAGGAAACCTGAATTTATTCACTATTTCTCAGCTGACTTAACACTTAGGTAAAAGATGTACAGGAGGGAATGTGAATTATGTGTATCTTCTCAGAACAGATGCAGCGTTGTTCCTTTCTGCTTTCACTTGTCTAATGATTGTACAATTAATGGTGCGTGTTTAAAGTGTATAAAACAAATAAATATTACTCGGAATAAAGAGGTGCCCTCGAGGGACACCTTGAGGCCAGACAACTGTCAATGAGTATTAACGAGCCAAACTGCTTTGCGACATTCGTCAAGTCATCTAGAGACTTTCGTCAATACACACATCGTGGATACATGACGCTTCCATCTCACAAATAAGCTGGATGAAGGGCAAACGCATGTGACCCATCTTTCTAATTTTAATGCAACCATAAGGCAGTGAACATGAACAAAGAAACATTAAATAATTCATGTGGAAATTGACTGCATTTCAACTGCACACACTTCGAAGTTGGTTGAATTAGAATGTTTAGCGAGGCTAATGCAAACATGTGTATGAACATGCTTTCTTGTCATACACAAAAAAGCACCTATATACGTCACCTCGTTTTTACCCGCAAAGAAAGTAATGGTTATTTTACCATTATTCAGAAACTTCCAAATTACTAACCCTTGCTCTAGAAGATTGATATTTAGTTCGTTCCCTTAGGGCTTGTGGTGACCAGATTATGCAGTCAAATATGTTATCTCACAGAGTTATACTTGAAACATTCTTATAAGATAACTGAGGTCTGTTAGCCATATTAACCATCTTTTGAATTAAAGTTTCTTGTGCTTGAAAAAAATATAAATTACGTGTTTTGTAGTTATGAGAAAGATATTGCACACAAAAATAACCTAATAAATAAGGACACTAGGTCACTGAGAGCATGGTTAAAGTTTTTTTTAAAATTTGTTTTCGGTAAGACGAGATGTTATTTTCTGCCTTTTTGATGCAGCAACCGTCAGAACATGCTCTTCCGCTAAGTAAGTGCACTCTGGTGAGCGCAAAAGTTTAGACCAACTAAATTAGTTAACACGTAAAAGTGCCTACCATAAGAAGCTATTCCGAAATAATTATTTCCTCTCAGACGAAACCATTAAACGTATTTTAAAAGTGGTCTAACTTTGAGTATGAATTTTATTTCCTAATTGAGAAATTTTACATTCCAAAAAAGGTTTGGGTGTGAAGGTCACGATTTTTTAGATCAGTTTTTTTTTCTTGACCCAGTGCTCTATAAAATTTCATTAATTCCACCGGGTAGTTGTGCTATTTCTAGTGAAAGGAATCTCCTTCGTTTAAGTGAACTGACTGTTGGCTACACAATGAAATGCATGCCGCTATTTTTATCTCCTCAGAAATAAATTGGCAATTTACAGTTAACCAGTTGGATGTATGCTTCATATTTTCAGTCCGAATAATGAGACCGAAGTCCACCGTGAACAGCAGAGTAGCCTTATCATATACTCATCCTGTCAAAATAATGAGTAAATCGGAGTACCCACTCACCTATCATATAAGCATGAACCATGGCAGAGGATTTTGGAAAAATTTAGCTATCGCCATTGATTGTTTGAAGAGGACAGAGCTGAGACTATGCTTATGTGGGCTACTTTCAGATCTGATGTTTGATTTTACGGAGAACTCAGAAAACTCCACACCCGGTTATAATATAATCTTCAGCTGTCTTATAGTAGCATATTTACTAATATTGATAGAAAGTAGAAAACCTAAGGCCACTTTTACGTTTAGGCAATACAGTTGTAACCTTTCTATTGGGATTTTGCGGCAGACAAATGTGGTGGGAATTCCGTGGTCAATATACGTGTAGGAGACAGAGCATGAATAACAGGCTTTAGTGCAGGTTTTCCTCTTGAAATACGGAACGCACTGCCTCCCACAGTCCTCTTGCTTAATAATGTTTTATATTGATTTATAGTGACAATAAAATAGATAAGCGGAAAGTGTGCAATTTATAAACCAATTTGTGTTCAAGACACAATCATTTCTGTTTTTTGAGGGATCACAATAAGCAAACTACATGAACCTTGAAAGATCAACCTGCAATGTACCTTTTATAAATCAAGCACTCTGTGAAAATATTATTTTTCCATTCATATATAAAACTGAAACAGCTGTTTTCTCTTAAATGGCTTTTTCACTGCCACTGGCCGACCGATATTGTTTTGACAGGCCATCGACCATGCCTGATCTCCTCCTAATGTTCATAGGCATTTCGGTTTCTCAGTAAAAGAAAAATCCAGTTTTTGCTTTACGATATACTCACTTACTGAAAATTAACTTTTTCGCATGGCGTGGATGACATAAATGTATATCATATGTCGGCATCCCAATAAATTTATTTTGAAGGAGCTGTAGTTCTTCGGGAACGAAATAACTGGCACCCCTCTTCTTCTTCTTTAGACGCTTTTGCAGATATAAAAAACGCAGTTAACTTTAAACCATGCTTTACATCAGATTATATATTTGATTAAAGTGTAATTTTAATAGGAGGCCACTACATTCACTGATCAGTTTGATAAAAACTTTCAAATGAGCTTCATAAATTAAAAGTTGGCATCTAAATTCATACCTCTTCTGAGCGCATTGCCTCCTGCATTTCATCGCTCTCCTTGCTCGACCTTCGCCGATACTATGCATTTACTCCCACGCAAATATGTATACTGTCTGGAGTGTGTGCATGGCTACCTGAAATAATTAGACTTTTATCTTCACCCCTAGCTGACGTACATGTAAACAGGTGAAAAAAGATGAACCGTTTTGGCCACAATAGAGAGTAACATAAATGGTACACGCGATATTAAGACGATTTTGTTTTTATTAAAATAGCCATGCATGTGCTTAAGGTGTATAATCTTGGCGTGCAACGTTATTCTAGGATCATGCGTTATCTGTATTTAGGGAAAGTCCAGGGTTTTATCTTAGGTCATATGAATTTGTAGAGCAAAATTCAGACATTTTTTTAAACAACTATCATTTCGTTACTGTTGAAGAAATTTGTGAGATTCTGCATTCGAAGATTTTGCATAAAAGGTCTTTCCTTGTGAGATGGAATGTTCAGAGTCAATGCCATCTGTTAAGGAATCCTCTACCAGTGGAAATTTCTCTTATTGGTACATTTTCTAGGCAAATGCTGCTTCTGCGAAAAATACTTCTAGGTCATTTTATTAACGAGAATGTTCGCTACATGGACGGGAATTGATGCTATCTTACATAAAGTCAATTTCTTATGCTTAGGCCAGCCGATGGCAGATGTTGGCTGTACGCAGTCTTTTTCAAGAAAAAACTTATCAGAACTACCGTCCTCATCTTTGAAAATAGTGTTTTTCATTTTGTGTAAAGGTGTGGAAGAAGACATGCGAATTCAAAGAGTTCTGTTATAAGCAAACGTTTGTGATTCTTTATATATACGTGCATTTTAACCCAAATAGAGTGAAGACACCGAAAGATAGAGTTTTATTGAGCACATCCCTCATTTGCAAACATATGTAGGTAGCTAATAACTGCGCGCTTCCAGAAAACGCTACCTTTAAATTTGAACCCATCAAAATATACTTTATGTGCTGTCTAGATGATGCTGATGTGTACTAAAGAAAAAGAACCGATAAAGAGTTAGCCAGTTGAAAAAAAATATTTCAGTAGACGAATGACTAGGGAGCAACAGATTCAAAAGATGCTGGTAGGTCAAAGTAATGAAAATTATTTCTTATTAAAGAAAACAGGTTGTTTTTATTAGTAAAAGATACATTTTCACTGGTATTATGAAAGTTCACGTATAAGTAATCAGCAGTTTTTCAATCGATCAAGAGCACAAACAACGTAGTCTTTTTTTGTATGTGTTCTTTTTATGAAACATTACGTCATCCCCTGGAGAACGAAGGCTACAATAAATTTAAACTTGCATTTCTAGGTTTGGAGCAAAAAAAAGGATTATCAGAAAACAAAGAGACATGCGGTTATATTTTTTGACTTAAATAACACAGCAAAATAATGTGCGCCAGGTGCCCATATTCATTTTTCAAGAAAATTGTCTATTTTGCACACAAAATGTTATATTTGCTATTGTTTTGGCACAAAGCGTTCAAATTCCGTAGATGCTGATCGGTTTTCAATATGTAAACGTTTTTAAATTTTATTCCTGCGATGGTGATATTTTCATGCCCAAAAATGCATCTTTGCTAAAGCAGTGTTTCTGAAATACTGCTCAACGAAAAAGCACACCAAATAAACTCATAAAATCCTAAAACATATAACTAAGCACGAAAAATCGATTGACTGCCACGCCGCTTAATATGTTAATCCCTACAGATTATCCGCCCTATGCGTTATCTAATAAACCTCTCATTTCCAATACTTTGATTTGTTTGCTCACTGGTTTAAAGCTGAACATTCTATTAGAATTTTAGATATTTCCATTTTTCTGAGCATATTTGTTACCTAAAGTTGAGATAATGACTAACGAAACATATTTTACCATTCCATTTGACTTTGCTTATTTACCATTAAAAAGGATCTTCAGTTGTTTTATGGGAAGGCCTTCCATTGTAAAATACATGACCTTACTCGTTCAAAATCGTGATCGGCATTTGAATGAGTAGTTAAGCGTTAATTTGACCTGTAATTTCGATTGGTTCACTGGATTTAAGTTCTATAAAGCCCTTTATTAAAGAAAAATGCATTTTTAGTCCACATTTTGGAAAGAAAATAGTCAGGATTAGATTGAAATCTAAGTTTTTTAGAGATCCAAGAAATATATTTTGCTAATTTATAGCACAGAACACAAGCGCTTCTTTTTATGCATTTTGCTATAAACATTTGATTAATATAAGTAGGAAAGGTTTCGAGTAAATCCCATCTGGAACCAAAAATCTGAGCTCAAATCTTTGAGGATCAGGTGAAGGTTAGTGCAAGAAATCAGATTGTTTTTCAGAAACAAGAAATGAATTCAGCTTTCGACATTATTTTGTGCAAATTTCTGACGTTTGTGCCACAAAACGCATGATAAACTTGTTTATCAGTTTAATGTTTTACTTTGGTGTAAATGAAACCCTTTAACCAAGTATATAAAAGATATTGTGGAGATGAACTAAAGAATCATCTTTATTAAGTTGGAAGTTTTAAATATGATACTTTTTATATAATATAGCTTCCGCTTATCCGGAAATTAGAAACACAATGGATAGGGGATTAGCAGTTTTTACAAAATTTTAATATATATTTGGATACTTTGTTGTTTATTTGCAGTCTTAGAATGGGGCATTTAAATAAACAATTGTGGCGGAAAACGCCCAATATAAAGCAAAAAGTGAGTTTTTATATTTTCAAAAAAATGTATCACTTATTTTCAGGTTACCCACGAAACCGATAAAAATTCCACATTTCCATTTCGATTTAACCTCTGAAAAAGGAAAGATCAGCATATGTTCTTCATAAAAGTATCTAATTAATGCCGTTCTTAAGGCTTACGTATTATTTAGAGCCGGACGAACTGTCAAATGTGCAAAAAACCAACACAAAACTTTAAAATCTATTCAGTATTTGATGTTGAATGTGCAGTTGCTTTAGTGTTACTCGAAATTTTTCTGAGCTATCTATTCATTTAAATAAACGTTTGCCTTGTTTGACGTGATATTTCTCTCCTCCGTTGCTTGAGCACAGCATGCCGCCAGAGGGCGGACTTACCTTTAGCGCAGAAACACATTCTTGTGTTCAAAGAAAAACACGGTGCCTACTTTGAACAAGTTCAAAGGTTGTATTTTCGGCCGACCTGCACACCCGAACGTCGTGCGAAACACAACTCCATCCATGATCTCTTGCCCTGGATGCGTGAGCACCACCAAAGTTGTTTTAGTTTTTTTGGTAGGTATTTGTTTCATTCACAGCTGCTCATGCATTTTTAAGGCATGATCAGATATAACTTGACGTTATATTTTTATTTTTTCTGCCTACTTTGCATATATATATATATATATATATATATATATATATATATATATATATATATATATATATATATATTGAAGTAGAAGGTATCGAACATATTATATTGTCAGGAATAAGATAAATCGAGTGCGACAAACATAGAAGACGAAAGTGCCAATAAAAGATTTCAGATGTTAAGAACAAAAAATAACTGTCCAAATATGGTTAGGAATTTTCATGAGTTTATAAACTTTCGGTAAAGTAGTGACCTTAGCTCGATGATCGATCCCGAAAAATTCAGCACGCTCATTCGGAAAAAATGTTTCACCCAATGCAAAGGTCGAAAATGTGTTCGTAAATGGTTTAAACATATTTCCTAGAAATACTGATTAATGAGAATAACCCTGGTTATTCAGTTGCATGGGGAGGACGCGTACAAATTTCGCTTCCAGTGACATTATCAGCGAGTCACGTTTCTCGGTCATTATCCAATAATTTATTAATAAGTGTATTGAATGTAATGAAAACTGAAGAGCTTGATTTCAGTTTCAAATAACTTCCTTCTGGAACCAGAAAATTTGATCTTAATTTAATGAAACTCAGATGGATGGAAGTGTAGGGAATGACACTTTTTGCTAGAAGCAAGCAAAGAATTCAGTTTATAAATATTTTGTGCAAATTGCTGACGTTTTTGCCTCAAAACGCAAGAATAAACTTGTTTACAAGTATTTATTTTTTACTAAAAGAACATGAAAATAGTTAACAAACTACGTACCGGATACTGTAGAGATGGAATACAGAAACACTAATGTTTAATTAGAAGTTTGCGATTATATACTTTTTTGTAAAATGTAGTTGCCACTTATCCGGAATTTAGAATATGATGAACAAAAACGTATATATTCAGATACTTTGTTGTGCATTTTCAGTTTTAGAATGGGGCATTAATGCAAACAAATTAAGCAAAAATCGCTATAGTATGAACCAAATAGTGAGTTTTTTTAATTTTTAGCCAAAAATGTATCACTTGTTTTGGGAAGTCATAAAACAGATATAACGTCCACATTTCCACCTTGGCAAAAGGTATATGTTGCATATTTTCATCAGTGAAGTATTAAATTAACGCGCTTTCTAAACGCGTAACTTATCAAGAAACGTTTCTTAATTGATCTTAGGCATATATTGGATGCTTGACGCAGGAATACTTTCGAACACGGCAAGCCGTTATTTTTTCAAAGCGTTTTCCATCTACTTGAGCTTTTTTTGCAAGGATGCATAACGTAGATTGGGAAAATGATTTAATGTGCAAACCAGTGAATTAAGAAGCAAACTAAAGCAGGACAGAGGGAAGCATAATTAAAGTCAGTTTTGGGACTCCGACCAAGGATGGTTGAGAGCATTTCCTCCCTTTAAAATATATTGTGTGCTTTGAACCTAGCTTGATAGCGTAGCAGCTGTATCCTGGAAAGCTGTCAACGGGGACCATAATTCGATTTCCTAAGACCACAAATCAAGTGGCAATGGTTACCCCACTCCGCAACAACGCACTATGTGACGCAACTCAGGAAACAAGGGATAAGTCAGCATAAAATACTCGAGCGCATTACGCGCCAGCCAAACCCTATCCATTATGCCCGTTAGGGTAATCATTCCTTGCTGGATTAATAGGGTCACACAATATTTTGTTGGCCGTAAGAGGACCGCGTAATCGGGTCAAATGACAACGTTCCAGGTGTCGACAATCAGGACGCCGCAGTAGTTTCAAAGCGCATCCGTTTTACTGCAGTAAGGAAAGATCGCGCAAAGTTGGCCTTATCCTTGCTACTGTAGATGGTCCGTATAAAAGGGGATCAGGTGAGCTTGGAAGTAAAGAAATCGCGAATAATGGACGGGGTGACGTTAAATCACCGGATCTTGCAAACTACAGGCATTTCGGGGTAACTAACTATTTTTTGTCACTACAAATCCGCCAGCAAATGCAAAACCTAACGAAAACAATGGATAGGGTTAAGATTAGTTTGGCGCTCTCCTTTTCTTCCTTTAATCCCATTCATCAAACCAACATTACCACCGGTCCCGTTATACTCGTTGCTCTACCCTCTGATCCCTGTTTAGGGTTGCGTATTGCATTCTTGCCCCCACACCCACTCATTTCGCACCCAAACCTCCACCGCTCTTATTGTTTCTCTTAACCATGATATATTCCACCAGAACTGTGTCGTGTGTGGCAAACGTAGACGGGCATTGTAGCTCTGGTGGATGAACTTCCATCCACCATCAACTCCCCGAGCCTAAATGCGCTCTCGAGTGGCAATAGTAGAAATACGTCCTCTCGGTTATATAAACCAAAAAGCAACCTTAGCGTTTGCCCATGCCTAATATTTTCGCTTGTTGGAATTTTTCGTGATAACTTATAGGCTTTTTGCATATACGGCTAAATTACTTGTGATAAAATAGCTGATCACCTGTAGGGGCTACAAGTAGATTTAGGTTAAAAAATTACCTGGTTTAAGAACTTGCAACTTTCGACAAAAACATTTCTATTCCTCTTACCATTACAAGCATATTGTCGTTGTTTTGTGAGATTTACACGGACAGAAGGAATGCTTTCAAATTTAGTGAGGATTATTGTGGCCATTGTTTTTGTTTTGATAAATACATTTAAGTAAGGAGACGTGTTGCGCAGGCAGCTTTGGTGTAAAGTCATAATAAGGGAAGTCAGTTGCCTGAACACAAATTATTGGTTAGATCAATGCATAAAATAGTAGTATTTACTTAAATTCCTCAGTCGCAGTTTAAACGAAAATACATTTTGCATGACGAGCTGTGTTAACATGTTGAGTCTAGAACATGAGCGTAAAGCAGCTTCAGTTTTTCAAGTACTGCCAGGGTCTGAGAATTCCACCTATTTTCCACTTCGTAACAGATTAAGTTATGTGACTTTCTGCTTCCTCAGCCTATTGGCTAATTTCAAGTTATATATTGTGCTCACTTGTTTTAATTAACTGATTTTCATATTCGCTGTTCATCCTTCCTGATATGTTTTTAGATACCTATATAAATTAAATGTCTTAATCATCATCAGTTGCTTGTGTATGCTCACATGAAGACTGCTCATACGGGACCTAATGTTAAAAACTAGGAAAAGCTCCAAATTTTATCCTACCTTAACACTGTCATCTGGAGACCTCTATTCTACTGACCATGAGCGTGCTTACTGATATAAGAACAAAAGAAACAGCTGAAGAGTTACAGCCTCCGTTTTTTATTATCCTTCTACTCAATACAAGATGACTTATAATATAAATATATGGTCAACCCACTGACTGAGGCTGCATATTCTGCGCCTTAGTATGCCGCGAGAACAGAAAATACCTGTCATTCAAAATAATTTTCGCTCAATTTTAAAGAGTCAGGGTTAGGCGTAAGGCTAGAGTTAATGGAAGGGTCAAGGTGAGCATTGGGGTAATTGATGGATTAGGGATCAAGATATGGGTTTAACGTAAGGTTTGATTTATTGCTAGTGTAAGTCCTAGTACACGGAGATATTCGTCATTCAGCCCAAGACCAGTTGCATTGGGTGCGGGTGTTACTACTAAGCAATTCAGGCCTATCCACTTACCTAAACACCACTGTATTTAAAGGTCAATTCGACCGTCATGAATGACGATAGCCAACTTTTGCTGTTGCTTACTAGGTGCAGGACGGTAACTTGCCCACGATGCATTTTATAATGATATCAGGCTTGCAATGCACCCACACTTCGTGAGAGTGCTGTATAGGCCACATCAAGAAAGCATCATTAAGGCTTCCTCTAATTCCCTAGAGGATGGGCTGCAACGTCTGCTTTGTTTGATCATTTGGCAAACTTAGAAGCAACGTGTCAGATTATTTTGGTGAGGGTTCCGTGGCAACACTAAGTCAGTACGACCGGAGGTGAAATTGGGCGTAGTGATGGGCACAGTTATACCGCCTGTCTACGTACGTGACAGGCTACTGGTCCGTGCACTTTAAACCAGTTTTTATTTCACGGAAACTAGAGGTGATCAAAAATAGAATGATACAGAAGCCACACTCTGAACGAGCCATTGGATTTGTACTCCTTGTCTCGAGAAGACTGCATTTTTTTAAATTCGGTAATTTTAAATTCATTTTTAAAGCGCTTCGGATCTTCTATATTGACGGTATGCCCTTAAAACTGTTTTCCGGGTCGGTCACGCATCTGTTTCAAAGATAAGACGTACATGGCTGAGTGAGCCAAACAGTCCGGCTGGGGTTGCCTCACATAACATAACCTCTTCCAAATACACCAGAAGTCTCACATTTCACAGGCGTGAGAGTGCTGTAGAGACCAAATCAAGAAAGCACCATTGAGACTACCTCTAATTCCCTAGAGGACGGGCTGCAGTGTCTGCTTTGTATGATCATTTGGCAAACTTAGATGCAACGTTTCAGATTATTATGGTGATTGATTAGCTGCATGCCGTCTACATTAAGTTCCTAGAGGCTCGGCGAGAAATGCATATGGTCTTTTTGTTGTGAAACCTACTCGCTGACGTGAAAAGGAAGTAGGATTGTTTTGACGGACTGTCAGGTCTCTGGCATAAACATGGCTTTTACCAACATGACCCAGCTGACAGCTGTTAGTGAATAGGAGATTCTCTTTATTAAAGAAATATTAAAAAGTAGGTGTTACCAGCCTGATTAGTGTTGATACTTGTGAATAATATAAACACTCATGTTTTTGCATATATTCAAAGAAGGGAAATACGAACAGAACTAAATCTAGTGCGAACTAAACTTTCTTTAACCATAATATTTTCCTTTTTAGTGGCTTCTAAATACAATCCTTAATTTGACATATTCTTCCAAGATCAGATTATTGACGACCGCTGCTTCTGAATCCTGCGCTTGTTTCGTTTTTCGCCCTTCCGAGCGACTGAATGCTTCCCTTACACTCAGGGACTTAAATTCATACTTTGTATGTTCTAATAAGGTTCAAATACTCTATTGTGTCCCTTGTTTGATGCTGTTTCCTATCGATGACTGAGAACAATTATTACAGGATTTAGAAACCTCGCAATCCAGACTTAATAATTAATTTTACTCAGACGATCAAGAGTATGGGCAGGAAATTAAGACATGTGAACGCAAAACCACATACTTGGGGGGAATTTATATTCGCAGGAAGAAACCGCAAACGTCAAAGTCTTACCAGTTTTGCAAATTTCCTTGATGAGAAGCTGGAATTTCTATGATATATATCGTTAAAAAATGTCACGTCTCAGCGATGACTTTGCGTTTAGCTTAAATGGGTGGAAAGTGTGCCATTTTTATCAAATTGCGATGGTTTTATTTATTTCCTTGAGAAAATGTAAGTTAAATAAATACGCACAAAAATCTGCGGCTGCATCTAAGATTGCATAACTTTTGATAGTTTTAAGATAGTGCCTCACAGTCTAACTGACAAAAGCCTACCGGGAAATCCGCGAACCACTGACTGCTCTGTCCTTATATACGAAAAAAACATGCTTATTTTTTGAAAGACGCCATTGGTTTGCAAATTGAATTTTGAACCAGTGGGTTTTGATGGTCTCTGAGAGAACACAGAAATTAGCGAATTATTGATCGGTGGTTTCTTAAATTTTTCTATTGGCAGCTATATTTCTAAGCTCGGTGACTCGCAGCTTAAAGTTCATCGTGTTTCCGAAGCACTAGGAGATGCAGTAACTTCTGATTAAAGACGGATGCGCTTGACAGATTAGTAATCCACAATCTTCATTATCAATAAACTAATTAATTAGTCCGAATTGGTCGCCAGTTGGCAGGTTCATAAAGAGTGGCCATAAAGCAAGCAAAGCGTAAAACATTTATTCCACTTTAGACAGTAAATGTTCTTCAAAGTTGGTCTAGAGTGGGCGTTTAAGGGGCTCTTACTCTTAGCCTGGTTAATAAACAAATTCTTCTAGGAAAAGTGAACAAGCGAGCTTTTATATTAAGCAGCCGTTTGTCATTTCTTTTTGACTGAATTTGATCAGGTGAATGTTAAAACTGCAAACAATACATTTTGAAGGTCTCCCCTTCCGTCGTATGTTTTAATGGGGTAATCGGTTTTTTTATATAATTGGGTTACTTTTACCTCCCTTATATTTCCCATCGTTTCCCTCTTTTTTGAAAATTGTAGTCAAGTATAGAAATGGCATTTGAAAATAAGCCATATCTGTAACTCGGCCTGAAAAGATGTGATAACAGTGCCCCAACTGATTATAAATGTTTCGTGCATGTGTCCATATTTCTTGACCTACTTTACTTGCAAGTGCCATCTTCTCCGAAATCTATTGATGTCTTAATTTTTGTTACGCATTGAAGGCTTTGGAGCATTTATACTGAATGTTATCACGTGAGGGCTTTAAATAATTGCCAAAATTGTTCTGTTTTTGCGCTGATAATCAATTTTCATTTACGCGCGCAAAGCATTTTGTCCAAAACCAGTCTGACAAAAGTCGAAATGTGAACAGAATTTTGCCTAAATTTTCAAGTTATTAAATAATCCCTGATATTTAGTTTTTTTTTATTTGCCGGGTACTTGAGTTACTTAATAACGTGAATGAAGGAAATATTTTTTAAAAAATGTTGATTATTTATAGAGCGTTTTAAATACCAACAATTATTTCTAAGTATCCACACTAATCAAACTAAAATAAACGTCATAGCAAACAACAAACAAGTTTGATAAAAAAAACAGCTCCAGAGGTGGCCTCGTAGATCATTTGGCTAGAGGGTTGGCTTGATGGAGTGGGTTCGAATCCCACAGTGGCCACCGAGTTTTTCCCAAGTGGGTCAAATGAATTATTTAAATCTGCCAGTATCCTCTTCTACTTAATTGTGCCTGGAAGTCATCTGGTAGATTCTGGATTGAATGCTTAGGAAACCCTGCTTGGATTCCATACGTTGCAGTAGGCTAAGCGGGTAACTGGACCCCAGGGTGATAAAACTCACAGCATCCAGTGAGGGCCTTGTAGCTACGTTGGCTAGAGCATTGGCTGTACTATAGCCTTCCCAGTGCTAGCGTGGGTTCAAATCCCACGGAAGCTTCAACTTTTTCACAAGTGGGTCTAATGAACCATTCAAATGAGCCAAAATCATCTACTGAACAAACAACATACAAAATTTCCCTAAAACGTAAAGAAGCATACTTTCCATTTTATGTGACAGGTTACAATAAAATCAAACATCCCGAGCTGAGACATCAACACAGAACTGAACCAAGGCTATGGAGTTCACTTGGACATTGTTTACTCAGACACTCCAGTGGCAAAACAATTGCCATGGCAAATGGAGAAGTTTTGGGATGTTAACGAGCCTGAGCTTGTTCACGGATAGGTACGTACTCTCACACGGGGGCCTACGAGGTCCTTTTCCGGGTGGCCAGTACTGCAAGTCCGCAAGATTTATCTTGCTCACGCCTGTCGTTTCTGATCCATTTGAACCACGGATTCCAGCCAGCGCTTTAAAGATAAAGTGGAGATTTTGTGTGTTGAATTCAGCTACCAAGATGCGAACGAAGTATTACCGTGCCTAAACTGGGACAATATGCACAGCTGTGCTGTCAAGGTTAAAGCAAACGGGTTCTCCAAAATGACACATGGCTAATTAGGGATGCGATACCGGAAAGCGATTCGGACCTTAGACCTATTGACGGCAAGACGATTACTTACCCACGGAAGCTCGCCTTTGCTTCTCCTGAAGGCACTAATCGTTATTTATTACGGTTCTCCTCTAGAAATTTGCAACCCTAGTATCCCAACAGCTCTGCAGCTTCCTTGGTTATCCATGGAAAACAGTATTTCCCCAGTTGCGCTATCCAAAGAGATGAATATCCTGTCCGGTTAGGGTCAGACATGCAGAGAAAATAAGGCGTGTGAATTGTCAGCCAATTCTAAATGCCTAGTCTTCCGTTGTAAAAAGAGATGCTAATGCCTATAGAAATTTCAGAATTTGGAATAAGTCAAAGCCCAACTGGTGATGGTATCTTTACGGATAACTCGATTCGGTGACGTACAAAAAGTAATGAGATGGTTGTATTGTATTAAATTCAATTGCGAAAGTCTGATGTCCAAAAAAGACATTTAACCAAGGAAGTGCAACAATACTATAATTATGGGTCAGTCAATCACGAAATCCATTTGATTGCACATTTTAGTTTTACTGAATAGATCACAAAGTTAAGGTCAAGGAAATTGTCGATAGGAATGAGATCCTATAACTTAAGGAAGCATTTCTTTCGTTATCAGCAGCTATAGGAACAAATGAATCCAAGTCTTTAATTTTCCTGATTTTAGCACCAGTTTTGTTATCGAGTTTAGTGCGCATTCGGCGTTTTCACTTGCCAGTACTTCCTCGGAATTGACTTCGCACACTGGCGTGGCCCTGTTTTTAGTCACCGTTAGTTACAAGACCTTTAACTGGAGAAACATGCCTCAGGCAGATCTGGACAGATGTGATTGCTACTTTCCGTGAGAATTTCACCCATGTTAAACTTCGAAGTTGGACCTGGTTATCAGGCCCACAACCCGACAGGACATGAATGTAGGAAGGCCTCCACGCCATACACGTGACCCAGAGCTAAATCCCAGGACCTTAATATATTCCCGTGTCATAACCCTAGTTCCAAACTTAATCTTAATCCTTACCCGCAGTTTCCAAAAAGTCACCCATTTTACCAATTCAGCGAAATTTACTAATATATGAGGTCTTATGTTTAATAGAAAGTGCAGTTTGAGACAAATTCCTGGAACTGAACAGATTTTGGCCAGTCGAGGCGATAACTTGGTTAGCGGTATTTATTTTGCAAAACCCAACTCCCGAAACAGACAACTGACCAACTCGGGTAGTGGTCTGATTGTGGGGGTGGGAATGGGGGGAAGTGACGTCAACGGGTCAGCGCATTTTCTTCACTACAATATGCTAGCGCGCTTGAAAATATCACGGTGCGTCAAAAGCCGTGGCTTGAAAGGTTGCCAACTGACGGGATGACTCGGATTGAGTGGTAAGCCCAGTGCTTGTGTTTGTGCGGAGTGGCTGACTGGCGGACTGAGAGTCAGGCCACAGTGCCTCCTGCTTAATGTGGTCTCTATGGCACTCCCATTCAGTTGGGATCCAAGCAGCCCCTCCCTTATGGTGTTGTATTCTTGTTTTATGTTGGACCTCAATACGTAAGCCTGCGCCCTCTTCCATCTGCAGTCTTCTTGACTCTGTCTTGAAACCGGACCCAGGTGGAGTTGAACAGAGGGAGGTGGATGCAGTGCAAGCCTACTCTAACTATAATCCAGCGCACCACCTTGTTGTGGTGCATACGGTGAACGTAGTCGAAAATGACGGTAGAACTGTCGTATTTTGCAAACGTAGATCGCTGATTTTGACTGTAAGATCATTTGGAATAGAGACATAATGCGTCTGCCAGAAGATGTCATCATGCCCAATTTTGGAAGGAGACCTATCCTATCATGGGTCTTTGAGAATATTTGGTCTATCTGATTATGTTGTACGGTGAGGTTTAAAAACAGCACATTCCCTGTTTATAAGCTGGAATGCCTCAGATAGAAATAAATGGCTGGAGTGTGACGTCCCCTTTGGGCCCATATTGAAGACTATAGGACCACAGGATGACCCCTAATGCACTGATCGATCGGCAATGGGTGTACACAAGAAACGCCCTGGTCATTTGAAGGCTTGTATAACCTGAGACGTAGTAGCCGCGCTCACTGAGAATAGCACTTTATTCATCTTATGGTTTAGATTCATATTCGAACCCATCATCAGAAACATCATCAGATAGAGGCTGGTTGGCTTTCCTTTTCGGCAGCAGGTTGGACGCCCCTTACAGAGAGGCACACGGCTGACCTCATCAAAATTGACGGTTAAATTGTAACACTTAGAATACTCTGCAGCGATTGGGAATCAGGAAATGCCACCTAAATATGACTCCAATATTCTACGTCAAAGACCAGCATTCACTCTATGTCCCTACTTCGTGAAGCCTCTTGGTTGCGGGCATAACGAACGTGCAGCAGGAGTGCTCGTTACTTTGGTCAAACGAAACAACATTCGATATCTAGAAAATACGATGAAACTACGTGCTGTTTGACCATTGGCCTCGATCCTTTTTACTATTCCTAACTTCCTTCGTCTATCTAATTTTCCTCGTTCATCTCAAAAGTAGGGTCTTTCTTATCTTTTATTGAAGATTGGAAAATCCCAACCAAATTCATGGGAAAAAAAATAAATGTGTGTCATGAAAACAATGTAACCGTACTGTTTATTTTGTCCTGTTGAAGAAAATTACAATACGATAAGGGGAAAACGGATACTCCAGCCATCCACAGTAAATCCTACAAAGAGCAGACCCTGAAACGGTTCTAAGAACGATTTCAAGGATAAATTTGACAGGCACTGCCATAAGTTTCTAGATATATGTCCTTTGATCACAGTGCAGGGTTTGGGAACACGATTCACTTGGGGATGTCCGTTCACTCACACAGGGAAACCGAAATCATCATTGTTGAATGATGTTTTTGCCGTTTTCATCCATCGTTTTTTTTTAGCAGGATGTAAAGAAAAGTTGACATTAGAAACCACAATAAGTTGGTTAGTTTTAAAGCACACTGCCCATCAATTAACCTACATCCAGTACTTATGTTATGCAGCGATATGATGCAGCTTATGAGCAGTCGCGCAATTTGTTGGTTCCTGCTTCACACGCTTGCTTTAGATTGTATTCCATCCTACAACCCGGCCAGCTTTGTTACCTCCACTACCTTGAACTTTATATTGACCCAGGGTGATGATCGGACGCAACTGTTCATGATTTCTTTTGCGGTAAATCCATTCGATTACAAAAAAATAGTTGAGAAGTGTGGTATTTACGTTAACAACTCAGATTTGCGGAAAAGCGGCCCTCGCTTACTGGCACGGTTGGCTAACAAAACACGTTAACCGAAATAACACGCCAACCCAGTACCTCTACATAAATCCGTCTAGGAGGATTCTACTGGATATACGTGCGAGAAGCGTGACTGACAGCTTAGAACGAAGTCATTTTGTGAAGATTTCCGAGGGTGAACTGTAAAACCCTTTTCGCAGAAAATTTCTTTTACCAGGGAGAGTCGACAACGTACCATAGTCAGTCTAAAAAGATGTTTAACATTTGTGATATCAGAATCGTTACCATGCCTGCTAGTATGATAGTATGAATATGAGTTTTATATTTTGCCTTGGGTTCTCGTAGGTGGCGCAAAGCGATCAGCGTTAAATACGCTAGACTTATTGCCGGCCTTACCGGAGGAATATCCAGTGGCACTGTATGACTTCATTAATCAGTAAATCTATGCTACTCAATCAAATAGGGCATGTTGTGTAAGCAACAAAACTAGTAGTATGTTCAGAAAGCCGTCTGTAACTTGCTGATTTGTAAATTTGATCGATTGAAAGAGCCTCAGTTTATAATAAACTTTAATATGAACCTAAGAATACTGTTTAATCACCGGTCGGCGTTCCGCTAGCCGGAAGGTAGCAAGTTTCATTGACGGGAAATTTACGAAAAAATTTAATAGACGAGGGCAGCAGTTTGCTAGGAGTTGAACATAACATTACCGTCAGTTAATTATTAGCAAGATTTCTGTTTAGAATGCTCAGGTGGTGAAGCACTGATGCCTTATATATATATATATATATATATATATATATATATATATATATATATATATATATATATATATATATATATTTCAAAGTAAAGAAGTTCTTTGTGAAACTATAAATAACTTTATTATGTACATTTTCGACGCTGGTTCCTCAAGTCGTTGTCAGACTTGTAGTAAATGGGCACAAAACAGTTAAAATTTAAAACGTGCCGAAAACTCGATCTTGCTAAATCAGTCCTGCCAATAGCTGTCATTGTGCCTGAACATCTCATTCAGATTGTCTACCACCTTTTCCACTTTTCCTCGAGATTGTTGCACACGGCATCCAATTCGATGTGCCTATTAATGCACGAATCATCAGTATGAATGGCATCTAAGAATTCCCGGCCTCACTTTGATAGGCAGAAGCCAACTATGCACGTTTTGTCCCATGCAAATTTGTGCCCAGTTTCTAGTGTATGCATGGCAACTTGAGACAGGTGGTCTCGTCTCTTTACGGCCAACTGATGTTCGTGTAGGTGTGTTGGGACTGATTTTCCTGTTTGGCTGGAATACAACTGTTTTATGGGATTTTTGTTATCCTTAGGGTGTACAAGCTGGTTTCGAATGGTAGTCGTTGGTTTGTGCGCCACGTAAATCTGGTGCTTCTGCAGGTGTCTTTCAACGAGTTCAGAAACTTTCTTAATATATGGAAGTGTTCGCCAGTTTTTAATTGTGGGTGCATGATCGGAACAATCTAGTTCCTTATCCTTTTCTTTTAATTCGTGATGTCTCATGCATCTCTGTAAAAAATCTCTAGGGTAACCGTTTGCTGGAAAACAGTTTGAATAGATAAGTGAGTTCAATTTGGTAAAGTTCGCTGGTAGAATAGTGAGTTTTTGCTCGATTGATGAGTGTGTTGATAGCGCTTCGTTTGTGGGTAACAGGGTGGTTGCTCTTATAATGTAGGATAACATCCGCACTAGCTTATTTGTGGTAAACTGATATTTGAAAGGTTCTGTCAGTTTTTCGCTGTACGAGGACGTCAAGTAAAGGTAGTTGGTTGTCAATTTCTTTTTCGAGCGTAAAGGGTATTCCAGGTATCGTCGAATTAATAATACTGTGCAGTGTTTCCAGTCAGTCTCTTTTAACGATAGCAAACGTGTCATCAATGACGTGTACCCACAACTTGGGCTTAACCAATGGTATGGCAGTAGCTTCTAATTTTTGCATCGTTACTTCCGTTAGGAAGCCATAGGTGGGTGAGCCCATAGGGGCTATCTTTTGCTGTTGATAGAACTCTTGTGAGAATTAAAAATGCATTTCTAAACATAAGTCCAAGAGTTCAAGCAAGGCAGATGTAGGAATATCAATGTCATAAGCACGGAGTAATTCTTCTTTGGATTGCTTGCCAGATCTAATGGTATGAATGTGTGGAGAAAAACAACCTTGAAAGACACCATTATTTCATCTGCTGCAATGTTGAGTCTTCGTAATTTGCCCAGAAACCTTAGAGAGTTTTCAATGGATGCTTCACAATTCTTTGTCAATGGGTGTAATTTGCGGAAAAGCTACTTAGAAATCTTATAATTGGGTTTAACGATTAACGATACTATCGGTCGCAGTTTCACCTCTGGTTTGTGAACCTTACGTAGTCCATAGATCTTAGCTATGGTCAGTTTAGTTTGTCTCAAGTATTTCGCAATATCTCCTGATATTTGCTTCTTTCCTGTAAGACGTTTAACTACTTTTTCAAGTGATGAATTCTGTGTTTTAGTGGGATCTGCATCAAGAGGTTTATAGGTTGACCTATTTTGTAACAATGACAGCATCTTTTTATCGTAGTCTGCTTTGTACAAAATAGTTTTTGAACCTCATTTTTCCGCAAGAAGGATAACGATGCTTTTGTCTGTTTTGAGAGATTTAGGGCTATTCGTTTTTCGTTTGATAGTACTGAAAATGGATTTCGGTTCTTTAAAGCATGTACAGTGTTATTTCGAAGTGTGAAACGTTAATCTTCTGTATGAGGTTCCGCTAATATAATTGACTGTAAGCTTGCAAGAAAGTCAAGGTATTTCGAGTCCGAAAGATTGCAATTTAATCACTTCGAAAGAACATGTTCTTCGGTTATTGTAAGGTTTCTGGAGGACAGATTTATTACATCTTTTGAGTAATTCGGTTTTGAGTAAGATTGTTGGGAAATTGTCATCAATTTCTTGTCTAACATTACTCTCTTCTTCTGTCGTTCGATGTTGGACACACAGGTAATGGTCTCATTTAAAGATTCAAATATATGTGAGGGAAGTTCCTCTCTGCAGAACTGCATGTATATTTATACATATATATACCGCCCATAAACCAGTATTGCCCTGGTGCACACTATTATCCTAACTCGATAAGCCCATTCCTAAAGAACGACAATGTCCTGTGTTTTATAAAATTCTCTTGCGCTAACGGCTTCTGCGTACACTTGCGCCATAAATGATGATGCCTGGAGACTTGTGCCAACGAACACAGGCTAGTGGGCCTTTAGCATGATTCCCTGTGTCTCATTCTTGCGTGCTTACCTGAAGTGGAACACAGCTGCAGTTGGAACGATACTTGCGACCAGCCAAAACAAAACACACGCTTGAAGTTCTCTGGCTTTGTACTCTAACTGGCGGAATCTCCCACCAAGTCGACCTGAACGCTCGCTTCGACGGATAGCGTGCAAGTCTCACTGAGTCTCCACACCCACTCCACATGAACAGCCTCTAAACGAATTCAGCCGCCTGTAATCTCAAGGATCCCTATCTCTACCCCTCCTAACACAGTGATCCGTAACCATGTCTCTTTTTCCCGGCCCTCCCACTGACATTCGATTGATTTTTGTTATCCCATGTCCATAAAAACTCTGATGCGATAACTTCACTTCACTTTATTCACCCGATCTACCGATGTCATCGAGTTGAAAATTCCTTAGCGCGATTCAGTTCTTTGCAGATTTTCCTCGTTTCTTTCCTTGGAATTTATACCTACTGAATTCGACGTATATTTTATGTTTTATGTGCATGCGTAGCAATATTTATGCGAAACTGATGGTTTTCCCAGTGACGTGATAAATGTTTTTGCTATACGAGATTTGCAAAATATTTGCTAATAAAACCTCAAATAAACTTTAGTCACAGGATTTATTTTAATATATTATGATTAAGCAAACTATTGTAAACGGCAAAAAATGTCTTTATAGCAAACTCAAAAAGTTTAGCGAGGCCTGTTTTCCATGAAATACGACAAAGACTGCATTCCGAATATAAATACTGTTTAGCTTGGAATCGTGATTAAGAGCATCATTCAAATATTATTTCATAGTTTAAAGTACATTTGCTAAAAAAATCATTTCAAACTCGTAGTATAATAACAATGATACTTTGAGCAATTCAACCTCCTCGAAACTGATGCCAATATAATCGGTTTATAGAATTCTTCTGTCGTGACAAAAGGTCACATTCCAGCCTATTCACTAGAAAGATATAAATCCAAGGTCATATGAATTTATTTTGGTCAACACGCATGACTGCATCTCTATCGGACGAGCATTTTGGAGAGGCAGTGATGATCTACCTCATCTTTCGCCCGGCAGAGTACGGGATCAGGAATGGCATGGAATGCAAGTGAATTTGCACTGAATTCCAGGGAAATTATGTTAAGGGTTCAGAATAGGGCTAGCGTAACGAGAAAGTTACGTTTAGGTAATGGTTAAGGCTAGTTTTACGTTTGAGACCTGCTTAAGTGGTAGCGTTGGGGTTAGGACACGGAGATATTTACCCTTCAGTCACGTGGGGTGGACGCGGGCAACCAACGCAGCTAATGACAGCAAAAACCTTTTCGAGTAATTTTAACGCTACCATCTGACACGGATGATGAAACCATGGTCATTACCAACTCAAAAGCTGACTACTAAACCACCATCGCATCACATACGAGCCCATTTGTGATAGGGAAAGCTTGTAATCATAGTACGCATTTCGTCGCAAGGCCAATACGTACTATAAATACTAGACTATTCCCATCTGCAACTGCCATGGATGACGGTTCGAGTGAAAATTCGAAACGACATGCCAATAAACTTCTTGTTCCAGCGATCGCATCTTCACCTCTTGCCAAATTCTGTTTACTCCGCATTTTGATCTAATGATGGCACACCCCCAATTCCTGCTTTTAGTGGGTAGTGGACGTTAGTTGCAAAATGGGCATAGGGCGAGGAGAAAGGATATGGGTCCGGTTGCAGGCCCCATAAAGTACAAATGGGATTCACTTGTCTTTCATGTTATAGGAATGCAAAATACGGGAACAGACATTAGTGAAAAGCAGCATTCGGATCAGAGGGTAAGTTGAAGCAAGTGGAATCAAGTGCCTTTTAAAAACACACGAGAATTGATTGAAAAAAGTACTGGTGATTGACCGAGGAAGTTCCGCATCAACGGTAGCATCGGGTCTCTACTGTCAATCATGAGCGAGTATTTGCGTACAAGTAGGACCATGAGTAGGCAGTGATGACCACAAGGGCAGTAATAAAATAGACTCGCGTCTGCTTCCAATTTCTTATGCTTATGTACACCTGCACCCGTAAATTCGTTTGCCCACTAGCCTGTGCATAGTCGGAGTGCCAGAAAGCTGTCAGCGGTTTCAGCGCTCTGAGTGTTAGTTGGTCCAATGGAAGTAAATTGGGCTCAGTTGGAGTTCTGCAGAGTGGAATCTGCGAACTGGGAGGGAGGGTCAAAGGGCATGTTAACATTTGACGTCGGTACCCTAGCGAAGGTACCAGAATTTGTGTTCACCGTGGTCATTGCTGTGGTTGCAGCATCGTCTACACTGTGACCTCTACTGCCTAGACCGCAGGTATCTCTAAAGTCGTTCTTGGTGATCTCCGTGCAGGGTTCAGTCGGAGAACGCGGCTGTTCCCCCAAAGCCTGACCCAGCACTTCGTAGCCGGCCGTCCGACCCATCAGAGTCAATCGTCGTCGTGAGCTCTGCCGTCTCGTGGACAGACGATTGTTCAACGTTGCTGCCCCAACAGAGTCTGACGGGCAGGCTATCAGATGATTGTTAAACTCGGGCGTTGCCAAATACTGATAGGCGTTGCGACAAGAATAGACTTCAGGACTGATAGTGGGCAGCTGATCGACAGGGCCTGCATGGAGACTTAACTCCATTGCAGCAGCGGGATTCTCTTCTCTTTGAAGAGTTCGCGAGTTGCGTTCATATAGGGGAACACTGTTGCCATAGTCTCCCCAATGGGGTGATTTCAGTGGTCTTTTGAGGGAACCAATAAGACTGAGCGGGGGCCATTGACAGCCGCTGGACGCAGGTGGAAGTGTCTGACCGTTCATCAGAGGGGGTGACCGACTCTGATTGTTGGAGAAGATCATTTCGGGGTCATCGTCCATGCAGAGGGTAGGAGATGCTTGCACAAGGGGTCTGTTAATGGCAGCAAAGCTGTGAACTGAAGGATTTTGGTGTGAGGAATGATTAACTGCGCAGTCCAGGGATGAACACCTCTTCAGGTAGACTGGAATGTTTCCAGAGTCTACAAACTGCAGTTCTCCAATTGAGGCATTGCGTTGTTGGCTAAAAAGATGAGCATTCGTAAGGAAGGTATTATTTATTCACAAAAAGCGTGCTGGTGTTTTTTAACTCGACGGATCTACAAAGTGACATCCATTATAGGCACATGTGGAGTAATTAATATTTATAAGTGAAACAATGTTCTGTGCGCCTCCGCCGTATGCGTGTGCCTCTTGAAAACAGGCGGCTTATTTTAGAAATAAATTCGGCTGCTTAAATCAGTATGTCAGTAAAAACATTTACAATTTTTATTCGTTTTAAAAAACCAAATGCACATATAAGAAGGACTTTAGTGTACGGTTGCCTTGAGTGTCCGCCTAAACGGCAGATGGGAATAAGAACCGCCCACAATACATGGAGCTATGCGCCAAAATCAGGATAAGGTATGCTGATGAAAAATATGAGGGTTAAGTTTCGGATTAGGTTTAAGGTTAGGATAAAAGTCAGAATTGAGGCAAGGGTGAGAAATATATAAGGGGCTATGGTTTCGGTTCGTGCTTACTGTAGGCTTTAGGTATAGGGTTAAGATTAAGGTGAAAGTTCAGTTTTATGTTAAGGTTGGTGTTAAGGTTAAGACGAGTGAATATTTACACTTCCTGGAATTTATCGTATGTCCACGGATTTTGATTCGGTGGGGCGTGTCTTGTTTAAACGGTCATATAGACCATCCTTAAATTCAACTGCATTTGCCTTAAACTATATCAAGAATAATTTTTTCCAAAATGCTTGTTCATATTTTCACCAACTACAAAAGTTTCAATGTTAGGAAAAATAGAATACCCCAAATTAGGTAATTTTTCCCTAACGCCTTGCACCCGGTTAGGAGAAAATTCCTTAAATTCAACTGCATTTGCCTAAAACTATATCAAGAACAATTTTTTCCCAAATTGCTCGTTTATATTTCCACCAACTTTAAAAGTTTAAAGTTTATAACAAATAAAACACTCCCAATGAGGGAATTTTTCTCTAAAGCCTTGCACCAGGTGAGGAGAAAATTCCGGTCTTATCATTAAACTCTCCTTTTGACATTAAAGTATGGTTTATTGCATTGTGAATTCAAAGCACTGCAAAGCAAACCTCAGTTTTCTCAGCGTGCTTTATTGCTTAGTAACGTCACAAAATTTACCTTTATAGACAAAAACATCCCAGCGCCTGTAGCGTCAGTTATTCACCTCGAGAATGTATCCTAGATGCATAACTCCCATATTCAATTGCCCTTCATTCCAGAAGCAGTAAAGGCTTGATAGCTTGATTGCTTTACTCATGAAAGGTCTATATTAGAATTTAAAGTTGTAGCAGGTCAGGCATTTACTGTTGTAGTTCTGTTTTTTGTATTGAATCGATGCACAAAATGATGTTAAATAATAAAAAGTTCACTTCAGCTCGGTTTATTGACGAGAAAATTGGGTAACATCGGGCAAAATCTGACGTTTCAGAAATTTCCGTGTGCTAGTAAAAGCGATGGATCAAAGCATTTGTTTTTGTGCGCAGTACTATGAATAAACATTAATATAAGCTGGAAAAATCTCAAATATATCCATTTGAAGAACGGAAAAGTTTGCTATGTTTTCATGAAAATCAGGTGAATGAAGGTTTGAGAGTTCACATTGTTTTCGAAAAAAAAGGGCAGATTTAGTCTTAATAATATGTTTTGCAACTTCATGACGTTTTGTACCAGAAAACGCTGTAATAAACTTGTGTGAAGGTAATTTTTTTTACCACACCGATAATTAGGACCTTAAACGCGCATATGTACGAGACACGATGACACCACCACTTTTCGCTGTCACGGCGTACGCGAAGCGTGTTAGGACAATTTTGGTCTTCAGTTTACTATAAATGAATATCGAAACGTAAATCGGAAGAGGCAGAGGATTGACATTTTACAAAAAAATCTCAGTATATATTAGGCCACTCCTTTTTGCATTCGAAATCTTAGAAGTAGACTGAGAAGTAAGCGAATATATCGAAAAACGCTCCAATAGAAAAAGAAAATTGAGTTCTTTAATTTTCAACAGAAATTTTATTCCTTTCTTTTCAGCGAAGTCGAAAAACCGGTCAAACATTCCAAGTTTTTCCTTGACTTCACTTTGATAAAACCTTAAGTACGCAGGCATTCGACAGTGAATCATCTAATCAAATTAATGTTTAAAAAGTTAACTTATTATAAAAAAAATTTTAAACTAATTATAAGCATATATTTTTCCAGCTTTTGCTGTGGACGTTCATTGTTCTCGGCAGCGAGTTTTCCTGTTTGAGTGTGTCTACAAATATGACCTACACGGCCATCTGCATTAAAAACAATGTACCGAAAATTCACTACCTTGGTAAATGCGTTTAAGTGATATCTTATTTTGAAGGTTTTACCAAACAGATTGAACGAAATGTATATTTATGTGTAGTCGACTGAAGGCACTGAAAATCATAAATAATTCACCCCATTTTCAAAGACGATCTACAACTCATTTAATAGAACACCCGAAACAATTATAAAGAAATTTAATCACAGAAAAGTCATCTCTGTAGATTACGATTGCACCTGATGTTTCTATTAAAGTCAAGGATCGGCCTGTGAACAAGTGACCTTATGAAATATTATATTTCTGTGACGTCCCTATCAGCGCAATCAAGCGAAAATCTGCTTGCCTTGGTCAAACGCATCTAAGACAATATTAAACGGAAACAAACTTCCAACTCTCGTGAAATGGTGTTGGAAAATACACTTGCATGTAAGGCTCCTTGATGACGGCCATAATTAACGTTGCGCTTAATCAAGATGAATATGTATGTGCACAACTCTGATAAAGACTATTTTTAAAAGTATTTCTGCTTTTTCTGCTTTATTCACTTATTTAGTTGCATGGCAGGCTTCCTATACATTTTAAACTTCAATTTACTCAACAAGGTCAATTTTTCACCTTCCATACGATTTCATGAATAAGGACAGCTACTGTAGTTAAACCATGAGGGAAAAGTATAGCTTTTTCCCCCGCTCATACATCGTCTGCTATCACGTAAGGTACCGAGATGAAGAAGACTAAAGATTTTCTATGAATTTGACTGCTCAGCGATACTATTTTACTTTAGGCTTCTCTAGAACAAGAACTATACGGACGCTACGTTTTCTTTCTACGTTTTTCAAGGAAGCATGTGACTGTTATCAATGTAGTTCATGCTGTATAGCTTATCTATTTCCGTGCTAAGTAAGAGGCTTTAATTTATTATTGATCCTCGAATCTTATACCATCATCTAGAAATTCTGTGCGAAATTTGAATAAAGTCACTGGCAAGAGAAACTCTTGGACTAAATTCGAAGTTTAGCTAACCATCTACTTTAGATGCCCTTAGCTTTAGTGAATTAGCAGCGGGATATAAACACCAACTGACACACTGGCTGAATGTTAAAACATTTGATCTGTAATGTATTTGCGTCTCAAACTGTAAGGGGAACACGGTGTTCCATTTGCACGGAAATTTGGATTAAATGTAGTCTGCAACTAATTTACGGTAGGACACAGGATGAATTAACTCCCATATTCCAAGTGGTCATGAGTGTTACAGTTAAGGCTAAGAGGTTGGACATGGGGACGTTAACTTACCCACGTAGTACAGGTGGCCGTTCTGCTCACCCCAAATTTAACCTCTCCTGGAAGTTAGCGCAAGTCCACCTTCCATACAGAGATATTACTAAGATTTGCTAAAACAAGAGTTCCGGAATACTAAGCTGAGAAATTTAAATCTCCCACGGGAACAAACTTGTGTTCTTGCTAGAGTTTAAAGAGCATGGTCGGCTCTTTCTTGTCAATGTGGTGCGATGATGGAGACTGCAACAACGTCGCATATTGCAGACCCGCTTACATGAGCATAAATTAGTGGTTCGGTGGCTAGACCCGAACTCAAAGCTTGCAACCCATATTTGGGAAACTAGCCATACTTTTTACATTTTAGGAGCGACTATCTTAGGCTGAGGCACCTAAAAAGCGGAATGAGTGACGCTCGATGCATGTTAGTCAGAAGCCAACTCTATTCACAAGCGTCTAAACTTTCCAACAGCCTATAAGATCCTGCGTCATTACATGCATAAAGACCAAGACAAGATGGCCACACCGAACTTCAGAGCTTTGAGCGAAGACGGCCCTGTGATAAACCCACCGGAAGATGATGCAGCCTCACAATCATCCTCCATCGAGGTGTCGATGAGTAACTCCAGCGGCCGTTTAGCCACATACACAAACACACGAGGGTCGAGGCAGCGAAAGAGAAAAAAATCGATCAGCCCAATGTCAACTAGTTTGGTCAGCCATTCAAAAAAAAATCGATCGATATTTAGCAGTCAACGCTTTGACAATGGAGAGTCTCAAAAGACGACCTGGCGAGCATACGCACTGCTTTCGATAACTTCTCTTGAGGCCAGTACAGTTATAGGGAAACGTTGGAACGTAGCAGAAATTTAACAAATGAAATCGATAATATTCGTCCGTTTGTGTGGGTTGTCTGCGAGGTGTGCATCGGGGAATTATGATAAGAAACCTTGTGATAGGCGGCAGTGGGTTTTTGGTAGAGCCGTTCCAGGGGAAGGGGAGGACAGAGATGGCGCGGGAGAATGCATGCAGTTAAGCGGCCGTTGGCCAAGCTAAGCACGGAGCTTGTACAAGGTTCTTTTGTGCGCACAAGACCGGCTTCTTAAACCTAATGGCAGTCGCTTCTGCTGCTGCTAGTAGACGTTGACTTAGTGGCTTGGGGTATTTTGATGGGACCTTATAAATTACACGGAAAGCTTCGCTGGGGTCAAACCTATGTCCGGTGTCAACAAGATGTGCAAGGATGCGCGTTTATGCTCTTGACTTCGCCTTTGTTCAGACATGCTGGGAGGTGTTCTTTTATTCTTTTGGATAGGCGCCGACTCGTGCGACCAATATAACCTGCTCCACAGGAGCAAGTTAATGAGTAAATGCACATGGAGGTGCTCTGAGCCGGCAACCAATCCTTACCTTCGCTTCGTAAAAGAGGGTTGGTCGAGAACTCTATCTGAAGTTTCGCTGCTGGGAACGTTTGTGTAACGGCTTGGTTTAGGCGTCTTGTCAGGAGTTCACTAGCCGCATCCCCTTGAAAGGGCACTTTTATGAATAGAGTTTTCTTTTCCCCAGTAACTTTGGCAGTTTTCACCGGTCTTGCGACAAGATGCTTTGTAAAAAACCGATCAGGGTATCCATTCTCTCGAAGTAGGTTCTGGATCTTTCCCAGCTCCTCCTTGATACTATCTGCCGAGCAAATTTTTCCAGCCCTTTGCACTAAGCAACGGACTAGATTGCATTTCTGTTGAAGAGGTACGAAACTGCCAAAATTCGTATATTGCCCAGGCCAGGTTTCTTTCGATAAACGCTCCTTCGGATGATGCCATCAGGTCTGATGCTTAGAAAGACATCTAAGAAAGGGAGTCAACCTGCTCTTTCCATCTAAAACGTGAATTTTATCGACAGATGTGCTTGGTTTGCAGTGTTTAAGAGTTCGTCTACATTTTTTTCTTCTGTGATAATTGCAAAGATGTCGTCGACGTATCGGCCGTAGTGTCTTAGCTTATTGATCTGTCCGCTTAGCTGAAATTTCTCCAGCTTGCCCATAAAGACATCGGCTAAAAGAGGAACAAGTGGCAAGCCCATAGCAACACCATCTATTTGCCTGTATAGCTGGTTTTCAAAAAAGGAACTGCACATTTAACGTGCATCTAAGTAATAATTCTTTCAGTGCATTTGTCGGTTTTCCTATTTCTTGCTCATTGGTCAATAGGAATTCACAGAGGTAATCGGCTGCTTCAGTGACAGGGCAGTTTGTAAAAATTGATCAGACATCCAAAGATAGCATCCTCGTGCCGTTTAAGTTAAGGTCTTTGCCTTCTTTAAGAAATTCGAAGGTATCTCAGTAGCTACAAGTTGTACAGACTTTATTTTTTCTTCTAACCACTTTGCTATGGCAGGATAAGGAGAGTTTCACATGTCTAAAATCGGACGAAGTAGCAAGCCTTCTTCGTGGATCTTCGGTAGACCATAGAGTCGAGAGATATGTGGACCTACTGGTCTGAGGCGTTCGAGGTCACGGTCACTTAGAAAACCACCTGCATGGAGTATTTTTATGCAATCAGTCAATTGTGCCTCTACTTCATCGGTGCAATTCTTTCTTTATGTACTTCCCTGAATTTCTTTTGGTTGGATAGTATGGAGTGCATCTTCGTTACATAGTCTGATCTGCTCATTATAACGATACCTGTTCTTTTATCCGGTTTTGGTATCAGGATGTCTTGGTTCGCTCGAAGCTGTCCGAAACGTCAGCAAGAGCGCAAAACTGTTCCCGTGAGCGACTTTCATTTCTCAGAGAAGTTAATCCACCGTTGTCCGTCCTAATTTGCCAACTTGCTCAGCAAAATTTTCAGCAGAATAACAAGGTAACTTTCGCACCCGCAAATTTATCAATGATCTTTACGGCCCTACACAAAGGCAGGTGGCTTCGTATACCACAGATCATACGATGGTCAGGTTGACTCACGGCAGACAGACGACAGCCCAGAATCCGCTTGAACCCATGAATAATGCCGCGCAAGGGATTGACGCAACTTAGATGCGGGCCTTCACACCAACACTATATGGCTCACAGACTTGGACAATTAACTGGTACATTTTGTAAAGGAGCAAGTGTGAAGCCATCTCTAGGGCACACAAGCGCATTCCTCGCCAGGAAAAATGGCTCTTCCTGATGTGAGCTCCAAGGCATCGATACAGATTTCGGGTGCATGCTGTTGGAAACGGATCGTGTCGGAAAGCTTAGGCAGACTTCTAGCACTGTGTCTTAGCCCACCTCCAACTGTCCGGAATCCATCCGGCTACCCTGGTGAGTGAGTGAGAGAGAGAGAACGGCTGATACCTCGCAAGTTTGCCTCGCAACAAACTATTTTAGCAAGCCAAAATCCTGCGCCCACTCCATGTAGCATACGGTGAACTTCGTGGATATTGACGGTCAAAAGGACAAATATTTTTATCATACCGTAATAGTTATAATTTTCATATTTTCATAAGCTTCTTCTTCAGCGTCAACTCTGCATTCGCTTGTTGGATACATGTCGATGTACCCAATTACTCAATCGCTGAATGTTTAATCAGTGTTGGCCTTTTTCAGAATGACAGATAAAAAACCTGTCACTCGGTAAATGTTGCGTTCTCTTCCCAAACGTTGAAATCTATGAAACTTGTTATTTACTTATCTGATTTAGATGACAGTGGCTACTTATTCATTTGGAAAGTATCTTCAAAACACCACAAGGATCTATTTATTTGAATAATTTGCCTCAATAAACTATCCCAGATGTAAAAGCGTTCTCTACTTTTTTGAGCACCGCCTAATAGACTGTGCATGCAGCTTCAAAATTATAGATTTAGAGGTTCTACGAGCGCATTCGATGTTTAACAGGTAAAGATTAAGAATAGTTGACCAGTATCTTTAAGAAACCTCTAGCTTCGAAAACCTAGGATGGAAAATAGTAACCCTCGTCCTACACTTATAGAAACCTACCACAGGCGAATGTATTCATCAAAATATCAATATCAATATCAATATTCATCAAAATATCCCGGTCGATATCGCTGCCATGTCCAGGAGACCTTGGGATAATGGGATGCGGTGCCTTGTATCTATGGGGCCAACTGAAACAATATCAGCACCAATCGTAACTGCTAAGCCTGTACTTATTGATTAGTTGTAGGGCGCTGAAACAAATACAACGTCTCCAAGTTCTCCTGTAGATGAATGCTATTGCCTATTGAGCAACGGTCACGCTTCTCACTCGGAGATCAGTATGAATCAAACACAGGCAGTGAAAGGAATAAATGACAAACTGGTTTTCTGGGAGGTGGATGAATGGACGCGATCGTCTTCACTGACATAATAACGCTTTTTCTGCATCTGTTCTATGACTTTTTACTAGCGCATGGATATCGAGTATTTAGTCAGATCAGTTTCGAACCGGTATCATTCGGTACGCATATTAGATTGGAGTGTAAACTTCTTCGCACGGAACAAAGAAATTAAAACAGGCTCTGAAAGTTCACGTTTTCCCTGATGGATATAAGAACTTGCTTCACGGGTTGTGTTAGGGTCTCATGATTTTTCCCCCCTATAAATTTACGAACCTAAGGTGGGCTTAAAACACCTGGAAATATATGAAAGTCAACCTCAGTCAAAAATGACGTTTTGGGAAAGACAGCATCATTACATGCTACATAAATGTTGTGCTTTAGTTTACGGGTACCAAACAACTGTTGTTCGTCCTTGTTATCCAAACCCTTGTAAAGGGACGTTGATATTCCATGGCAACTCTAGATATTCCTAATCCAGAATCGCTTTGTTCAGGTTCTGTCTTTTCCTCACTCGGTCATGGGTATAAGATAGTGGGGTTAACACCGAGTTATTGTTAAATAGGGTCAACCGTAATTCTAGAGGTCCTGGAAGGAATCAATTAAATGAGAGAACCTCCTGTTTTGAGGCCTTATCTAGGAAGGTAAAAAAGTGTTCATGTAGTTGATGCGCCACTTACCGCAGCAATTGAGCTTTTGCCTTGAAGCGAAAGACGTAGCAGCTGGCTGCCAAGCAGGCTGTGAATGCGACCACTGTTAGGCAAACCGCCACTGAGGTAAAGACAATCACCTGATACCAGAGACTCTAAGGAGGTGAAACGAAGAAACAATCACAAACAAGTCACCCATATTCATAAAGGTAAGAGTTCCGGGAGGAAATTCGGATAAGTGTAAATTGCTTAAGGATTTGCAATACTAGTAGTGTTGGTGGTCGTAAAATTGGTGGAATTAATAAAGAACATGCTAATGACCGCGAACTGAGGGGAGTTTTTAGTGTCATTTCCGAGATTCGCAAATAGAATAAAACAGTTATATCACACTTCACTGCTCTTTTTTTGTAAAAATTGCAATTTCAACTGAAAGGATTTCTGATTTACAGGCGTCAGAAAAATGCGACTTCTATTCATTCTCAACTCACCCGGTCAGTCATTATGTGGCCAGAACCACCCGATACCATGTATTCTTCGAGGTTCTTTGAGGCCTGGGAATCAAGTCCAGAGGCTTGTCGGTGTTGTCCTGAGAAATCGTAAGTTTCATGTTGCTCTCCACCCTTTGCAACAGGGTTAATCAATCCTCCGTTTTCCTCGCTAACGCCGCTGTTGCCCACCATGTGGTCTCTGCTGGACGAGGAAGACGGAACCAGTCCTGAGCCGTCGTCGGTCTTGACTTTTAATTCCGGCAAATCGACCACACCGCTGACACGGTCACGTGACTGGGTACTGGCTGCGGGCATTGGGGGCACTGGGAGTTTTAAGGAGGGCAGCTGTGGTGGACTGGTTGTCTCGTACTCACATCGCGGGCCATCGCGTCCTTCAGGGCATATGCAAAGCGGTGCCGTAGTGTCCGTATACTGCGCTGGATTGACGCATTCACCGTCGTTGAGACAGTAGTCCGGCATCGACCGACATCGGTCGTAAACGCAAGTCCCCGTAGCCGGGTCCTTTACGTAGCCTTCAAGGAGAAGATGGATAATCATGGGAAAGTGGGCTCCCACACAGAAATAAACAGTGGTGAGTAATTAAGTGTGGGGAAAAATATGTACTGCGGCATGCCCATACTGATAGGAAAGCCGATGCACAGTTGTATTAATTTCATTCAAAATTCCTACTTATAAAAACGGAGCAGCACATATAGTTTGAATTCTGGTCCACGGCATCTAGACCTATCCCTGACTCACCGACTTGCACATATCTGGCCTCAGCTGTAGGAGTTACTGAATATCTCAAAATGCGTGACTCGTAAAAGCTTTCTCGCTTTTTATTTTAATTTTTGTGCAGATTAAATATGTTTTTCGGTAAATGAGCGTAAAAGGGAGAAAATGCAAGTAAGGGACAACCAGGTGTCAAGTTAGAAGAATTGTAGCATCAACAGGGTGACAAAATAAAGAAAACGTGACGAGATAGCTGTAGCTAAGGGAGTACATTGTGAGTTAACTTGGAAGGGAACGCGGAAAAGATAACCATTCAGGAGAATGCAAAAGAGATGAAGAATTCTGGCAGAAATAGCGTTAAGTACGCCAATAATTTATGGAGCAGATCTATGTAAGGAACCAGTAGAATTTGATAGCCGAAGTCTGATTGGAGTATCCGCAGACTTCTCGACAGGGCCAACTGTGAGAACCGAACCTATCAGTAGCAGTTTACATAGTTTTATGCTAAACGTTTTCCACTGAAATCCGACAACTAATTACTTACTAAAAAGGCATTAAAAAGTATCAAAAAGATTTGCACATATGAGGGATTCTATCGACACATGAGCTAAACAATGGATAAAAACTGGAGCCAGATTAGGACACGGAACTAGTTAACCGGCCTACATAGGTTCCAAACGCTCCGATAACAACTGCCGCACATGCAGGGTGGATAAGCACGTCTAGACGCAAACTAACGCCATGCCAGTCACTTTCACCAAGTCCAAAAATCGGATCGCTGGAGGGAGAAGACAAGAGGAGCTTGAATCTTTGGAATTCATGCTTATGAAATTTCAGAATATTTTTTCAATCTACACAATTTGACGTAATTTAAAACAACCTCGATTTGTTAAGAGTTGTGGCATTTAAGGCTGCAAACTGACGGGCCAGCTCAGTCTATCTATGATGGAGAATCAAGTTGCAATCTCGCCTTCTCAATGTGGCCTATGTGGTACAAACCATTCGGCAGGGATACGAGCCGGCCACTTCTGACTTCGTTTTAAAAAATGGTCTAACCGGCGTGGACAAGGCGGTTGTGGCACGCGTAGATGGACCGCTTAGCTTTGTCAGCCAGTGCACTCGAATCCGCCTTCGGTCATCCTGACCCAGTTTTGCTACCGGACTCAGGTGTATGGGGGAAAAATGCCTGCAGTATGCTGATTATCGTCCCTGAGCGCAGCAAACTTGGGACACGCGATCTAAATCAGCGTTTGCGGTGACCAAGTTGTCGTCGCCATAACCATCACAGGAGTTCATTCCATGTGCAGCTGACTGAGGGAGACATCAGACGGTCCAAGCGGATTCCCTCCCTCTCCAACATTTCTATCAGCCGGAATTCGTTCATTTAGCGTTTCTGCTTGCCAAAATCTTGATGTTTGCCTCTTATTCAGCCTTCTCTATTGGGAGCTAATGGATGTTCCTGCAAGTCTATCACGGGTATGTTTAGTCATTCAGCTCATGTGGCCACATCTCCACGGGCCTACCTGATGACATTGAATCATCAATGCCCTCACCATCGTGCGGGATTCTTTAATAAGTGTCGAATAATGGAGTAATAATTGGAAATACCTTCGTATCCTATGAAGACCACCGACTGTTTTATTCGTTAAAGTAAAGGCACCCTAGTAGTATATCTTTTTTTCATTTGGATTTGAAAAATCGTGCGAGAAAACCAGTTCAAACTATATGAGTTATCATACCTACAGGAGGATGACTAAAGGCAAATTAGGGACACATAGTAGAAGCTTTACACACGGAGAATGAGACCTAAGGGTCATACTCCTGAATCAATAAGTATCACCATAAAGATTAAGAAGAAAGATTACTGTGCTGGAATAGAAGGTAACCGTGAATAATAGGGAAAACGCAATTTTTAGGCGCAATACTACAAGCCATTGAGGGATTCACCAGTAGGGTTCAACATTTCAGCTATCACTATCGACTATCCATCTTAAGAAGGTGTTGGGGAATCCGTGTAGCTCATACTGCAAGACCATCGGACCAAGTGCTTGATTAGCCCGTGTCCACTGTAGAGGGAGGGGGGAGCCGCGCACACCACTGAATCGGTGTCTATTGTCGGGGTCGCTGGGGGAGGTGTTTTCGAGGCCTCGGCGGGTCTGGTCTAGTACCCGTTGCTGGGCCGCCCCTGCTGACGGTGGCCTGCTCCGCCAAGTTCGCTGGTGCTGCCCCCTGTGATGTTGGAAATGCTGGCCATGGGGAAGTCGGACTGGCCGTTGGGCCCTGTGGCGTTTAACGCTGTTCTGACAGCCTACGCTAGACGGACGGGTGGTCAGACGACGTGGTGCCCTTACTGCTATTGGTCGGGCAGGGGGCGCCAACATCTGTCAAAGTGAGGTACACCGCCAGATTTGGCCTCCCCATGATCTCATCAGAAAGGACGTGGCAGCGCCATAAGTGATCCGGTGGGATGTTGGGATTTTCCGCATTCGACAGTGGTCAGTCACACGCCAGGTTCGTTTGAACGCGATGTCAGCGCCCCTTCTAGTGGGATTTCTGCATGGGATAGCCGATATGGCTTTCAACTGACAGATAATTAATATACTCCTTCTGGTAAGCGTATCCTTCCTTTCTGAGCCCAAAACTTGTTTGGCCTAAAGACCCTTAATTTGCAGTATGGTTGAAAGTGGAAGACTGACATAAGCCGAACCACCGTACCAGAATTTTCATAGGGCTGCTTTGGTTAATATTCTTAGGCTTTCTGTTGTTCATACCCCATTCGGCTGAATTATATAATTCAATAGGACCAACTGGTCGTTTTTACATTTAGAATAAATACTTTAACTTATTGAGCCGTTCACAGAATAGTCCCGTCCAACAGAGCCCTTATTTAATTTAACTCGTCTATTCAGTATAGAAATTAACGACGGAACTCGGTTGAATGCCCTTAGTTTGAAGCCCTATATTTAAAAACTACAAGAAACACAACATAATCGAGAAAGTGAAAGTTACTGTGAACGTAACTGGCGCAAAAGGCCTGTTCGAACGTCCCATTTCTAAAGCTTTTTTTTAGCGTGCCTCAGAAATATCAAGTCCTTGAAAAGAAACATAGTTTAGTATGACAAATGGGAACGAAGTGGACTGAAAACTTATGAAAAGTAGGATGAAACTGGGTAGGTGACTATTTTTTGTAATTAAGACATTTTTGAGAAGCTCTTTTGCCCTCAGTCAGTCAACCATCCTCACATCATCCGGAAGCCGTCGATTTAGTTTACTGTAAGAGATGGCATGATATTTTTGGGCGTCCGTTTCGATATTTTTGAGGCATGTATCTGCCTGCCAAGAGGGCTGATGTAAAACTGTATTTTTTGTCTGCCAAAGAATAATTCTTTCGTAAATTGTTGCACACATTGGATGAGAGGTGGCTTTTTGGAACCGCACTATTATCGAGAGATACGCTGAACATAGAATTACAGTAGTTGACCCACCTCATGAAATATTAACCGAAATCCAGAAACATATCTTCGGTATGAAAGGATTTCTTAGTAGGCATTGTAAGAATGATTATGGTGCCGCATAATCCCCGGATATTTTTATCACATCAGGATGCCGGCTTTTAAAACACCCCTTTACGAGCGCCTTCAAAAGCCATACTCTGTAAAAACTAACTACTTCATTATCCATTCAGCTTCGATGCCCAGATAACTTGAAGTATATTAAATAGGAAGCATGCACAAAAATCAACTTTATTGGACTCCTTTGATGGCAATTTGTCTCTGAAGCAGCCAGAACGCACAACAATTTTAACGATCGAAAAAAGCTAGAAACAGTTGCCTGTGCCAAGGAAACCCCCATTGAAAGGGACTGCTTATTCGTATTCGCTTAGACAGAAGTGAAATTCAAAAACAAATTATTGAGGCTCATTAAGCAAACATAAGGGTTCTGAAAACGGAGCCCACAGCTAACCGAACACTGAGACAAATGAGTTCATTTGAAATAAATAATCCCTAGAAGTTCACACCTCAAGTGCGCACGTACACGCCGGTCGACTAACATGCCTACGGGTGAACTCGTGTGGCAGGCCGCAGTGCGGTAATGTAAACTTCACACAGGCGATCGATATCCGAAAACTGGTGCACCATCTGAGAAAAATGAAGTTTGTTCGGATGTCCGGCACATGCGAATCCGTCCCGATGAACATAGCGCGTCCGAGTCTACCACCTAGTATGCATAAACAATGCAACCTCGGACATCTAGGCGGATATAAACAAAATTCAGCGGAAGCTCGATTGGCCGAGGGCTACGCACGTTGGCCGCTTACGGATTTCCGAGCGGCACCATTCATGACCAGCGCGTTACCGACACACTATTCACACCTGACCTGCTGACACGCTGGTTGCTGGTTTTGCGCGGTGAGACTGTTGTCCACAGTGAGTGCTGGAGTAAGGTAAAACACGTAAATTAAACCAACGAAAATGCCATCTTCTCACGGAATGAGTAATGCATGGATTCACAAAACCCCGAGTGTTATACAAAATTCTTTTAATTTGCAGGTTTTTCTCACACGGAACGCTTTCGGTCATAAGGCTCATGGAAGGTAATTCCCTCGGGTATAAATATTAATGCGCTGAAACAGGATTGGACAAAACTACAAAGGGCTAAAATTTACTTGAAATCATTTTACGGAGTGCGACTAGCAACAAGCACATCCTGCAAACGCAGAGGCCATAAATATCACCTGGGGTTTAGCATTAAAATTTAACCGAAACCCGTCAACCAACAACCTAAAGCCTAGACAAAATCAATTTTATATGAAGGACACAAAGTTAAGCCTAATGTAAACATTTCTTAACCAACCTTCCATGCCTTGCGAAGGAAGTTAGGTTAAAGAACATCTCAGGCATACTTTGAAGAATGGAGTGTGGTGTTATAGACTTGGACAGGAGGTACCGATGCGGTTATTGCTGGCTTATTTAACGTAACACAGAGAGAGAGAGGAACGCTTTATTTTGGAGGCAAAATTCCAATACTTTCAGCAAAAATGTCCTCTAGTTGCATTGAATAAGATTGGGAACACAAACCACGTAGCACCAGAAGATCACAAAGGAATGACCGAAGACTGCAACTATGGACATCATGAAAAACCATCCTTGAATGAATCTCAAAATGTAGGGCAAATTGGACCTTCTTCAAAATGGTCCCAGTGTCGTGCGCTGAATACCACATTATTGTAGTTTTAATAAACAAAGAGGGTTGAAATTCGGTATATAATGGGCGAAATAAGCTAACCGAGATGCAGGCGAATGGAGAGCAGAAAAAATGGCAGCTCAATTTCAAAAGCTAGTCGGATGCAGGTGCAGGCATTAATGAAATTTGAAGGATAATTTAATATTTGTGGCAGCAATTCCTACCCAAATGGAGTGATCTGGATCTACCATATAAATAGCCAGTTCAGTTCTAAAATTTGGCTAATAAACGTCGTTTATACGTGACATATTGGCAGAAGACGTTAAGTGGAGCATGGTTTGGGAACTCGCGTAGGCAAGACGAGCCTACAATGACCAGGCAGTCCACAAGTCTGGTCAGAAGGTGCGAGACCGACAGTTAAGAAAACAACATAAGAAAACAACATAAGAAAACAACATAAGAAAACAACATCTTTCTGCTAAGTGAATTTTGCAGGACAAATATCAATAGAGCATGGTATTTGTATTAAACTGCAAATGTATGTGGGTAATCCCGATAGTAGAAATTCGCCTACGGTGTCCTGTCCTCTGTGCTCAAAAGATACTCTTCCAGACAGTATAGTTGCATTAGCAGTCGATTAATCAGTTGAGACACAGATCATTTGAAGATCTTAAGTGCTAATTCAGACCCTCTCCAGGCTCCCAAATCTCCCCACTCCAAGTGCCCTCGAGTTGTATACCTTCTTTTGTAGGCTCAACCCAGGTAGTAACTTACCAAGCATCTGTACGGACTTAAAAATAATTATCGGAAATAAAATTCCGCATTGGTATTTCCTCAAAAGGGCAGATCTAGAAACCTTAGCATAGAAGCATTCCCCTTACAGTATGATGTTAAATAGTGGACATTCTGGCGGTGTTCTACCGTTGAAACAACCTCATTTCACACAGAATACTCTGACCCGTTCAGAGGGGCACATACGAAGAATGTTCAAAGAGAAGCGCGGTTCGTTCCTGGTCTTCTATTGTTTCGTGCCACTGCAGAAAGGCGCCCTCAATGAACCAGAATTCAAGAACTATCACATGCTTTTGTTGTTGAACCTAGAACTTGGCTTCTCAGCAGCCCTTCTTCGGCATACATCTCCATTTGGTAGCTGGTCCTGGCAACCTCTTTAAGAATCCCAAATAATCTCGATCTGATCTGGGGCTAACATACAGACCTCTTTGCAATCACCTGCAGTCCTACGGATCTGATCGTTTATTGGTGAATGCTACCGAAAACGGTTACTTGTTGTGTTGCTGCAGCCTGAGTTCAAAAGTTCACCTAAATACAAACTAGTTACGTTGCTCAACCGACCTCCTGCTTCTTTACTCATGCATAGATATGAAAGTATATGCATTCCTGAAAGTTTTCAGGTGGACGACTGACAGCGCATCATTCTTGACTTCTCCTCAACTTAGACCTCCTTTCCATTAAGCGATCGGCAGCCGGGAACCCTATAACCTCTGCTGAAAGAATTCGCGCAGTAATTTCTAAAGACAAAGCCCAGTTATGCCAAAGTGACCTGAAACCGGTTTATCGAAAGACAAACCTTTTGGGCGAACCGAATTTCCGACTGAAAAGTCTTGAGCCTTCTTATGACGCAACCAAAAACCCGAAAAAGTTATTGTGGAAACAGAAGGTCGAAACCTATCCAGAAGGCAGAAAATGCCGCGAAACCCGCGGACTACCATCTCGTTTTTGGCGCATTGGCGTCATTCATGTCAGCAGAAACGGCTTTAGGCAAAAGTGCATCATTCGTTGACGAACGCTTACGGTACTCATTCGTCACCCTCTGCCTCGGGGCTCACTCTCGAGCTCCACAAGCAGTCGCACAGTGGCTGGTATTATAGGCAGATGAACGTTGCCTAACTGTTTTTGTCGACAAAGTTCATCTGCCCAACAGCTGTCAAACCCAACTAAGAAATAGTTCAAATGTTTTTTTTGGCCAGCAAATGATACTGCGTGCTCGTAAGTGCCAGTAAATTCATGGTCTTCACCAATGAGTCTCAGGAGGTGGCAAGTTCTTCAGGCTTTTTGTGGATATTCGAAATCTCTGGCCGCATGACGAGTGCGCTACCTTAGTAACAGGGGAACTGCGATCGAGGACAGGTGCCAGAGATTAAATGGTAACTGACATTGGCTATTACCTCGAACATCAGGAGAAGTGGTACTTTGAAACTGCTTCAAAGTCATATTTTTGATCCAGTATTCCTTAGACCGATCATTGTTAGGTGCATGGAATTGACCCATTGTGAGCGGATCATAATCTTTACGCTAACCTGCGGTGGACTTCAGTTGTCAAGGTCAACACACTGAAGTCTATTTAAGCGTACACGCACTTCAAATAATTTTCAAGCGTCTTAACCAAATTTATCATGCTTTCCCAGACTGTTGGAACGTTATTTTACCTAGATGTGGTATAGAGTTGCGTTAAACAATCAAATGCATGCAACCATCGGAAGCAACCGTATCTCACCACGCTGAGCGCCATGTCAGTCGATTATTAAAAAAATGTGTAGTTGGGTAATGACCACAATAACTGACAGACGGTCATGGCTTCCAGCATGTAGGACAGACGAGAGATCTGAGCCTAAATTCCGTCTTTCAAAGCTACCTTGGATAAGGTTGTACAATTAGTAAACTATGGAGCAAAGAAGCAAGCCAACTTGAGAACTGGAAACAAGACACGGAAAAGTCATTCTATATCACGGTGGTTAAATTCACATAAGTGCTTCATTTGGCCAGCACACGTGATAGCTCGTGCATTTGCCACGCATATCATTGATTACACCTTAAGTTCCTCTGTTCCTTGTCCAAACCTTAAGGTCCCATTTGTATTTGTCTTGAACTTCCTTGCCCTTCAGTCGGAATAATCATAGGTCAAACTATTCAGTAATCAAGTATAAAATCTTTCATGAACCATCTGGTTTAATTTGATAGCTATTATATTTAAAAGTTCTTTTGTTGTTGGTACAAAGCTACCGCATGCATTTGTTAGTGCTAAATCCTTTAACATTTTAAAACAATAAAAATGATTGTTTTTAATTTTGTTTAAAGATGGATAAGTTGGCAATTCATGGAATTATAAAATGAGTTCTGACGTCGAAATACAGTATCACAGAAAGCTCGGAATATTGAGGGCGTATTTTTGCTCACCTATTACTAAACAGCAGAGAGTAGCAAATTGGCATGCAAAATTTCGTTCTGGTAAATTTGACCTCACGATTGAACTAAAAGGTGGATAATGACGAAGTGAAATTCATGATCAAGTCCAGCCCATTTCAATGTGTACAAGAATTATCGTTAATATTTGGTGTTAGTATGCAAATATGTTACCACCTCTAGCTGAAGTTGTTAAAGAGAAAAATTTGAATTCGTGGAGTCTTAATGTGCCAAATTAAACGCACAAACAGAAATACTTGCATACTGTTGCTTTCTTGTCAGAAAAACTATTCAATTTTAAATCTAATTGTAATGTGTGATGACAAACGGCTACAATACGATAAGCATAAAGCTGACAGGGAGCGTTTAATGGTCTGATGCAGGTTTGTTCCATTCAAATTTAATAAAACGTGTCACTTCCATCAGGGCAGAAGTGTATGGCCATCAGTGGATACGTAATATACAGAAAAAGAGTTTCAATTGGCCAAACGATCGCTCCAATTTCTATTGCATGACAACGCTAGATCAAAAATCGCACAAATGAAATTGGCTTAGCTAAAGGAGTTGTATTAGGAAGTCCTAGATCATCCACTACACGTACCAGACTTTGGCACCACTGACTACAAATTCTATCGGAATTTGGATATCTTCTTCATAGGAAAACAGTTTAATTCCGACAAGGCTGTAATATTATCCTTCCAAGACTTCAGTGAATATCGATTACCAGACTTTTACACCACCGGACCGAGCAAGCTACCACTGGAAGGATAAACCTATACTGACAGTAGGCGATGCATAATTTGATGCAGAATACTGTTCGTTGCATTTAAAAAAAACATTAGTACAATTGGTTTTTTTCTACAAATTTCAGACCTGATGACACAAAAATTTGACGTGGCAGGTCTAACGAACGACAGAAAACCTGACGGGGGTAAACACACCTGGTAGTGGTGATGCTGGCCAAAAACGTGCAAAGCTAATTGATTGAAGAGTTCACGGTGTCGCGTAAATAGATGCCTCGGCCTCTGCAGCTCTGGCATGTGAAGTTGTTGCATCCTGTCAACTGTTCCCCCTCACTCACCCGCGCTGACTACAGTCGAAGCATAGCGCCAAGGAGGTTGGTGTGCAAGTTCATCATTACCCCCTCCAAGCACGGTGTTTAGAACAATGATTATGCTAGTAAAACTAGATAAACGGGATTGGCTGGTACCTCGAGTCGCGATGCCAGAATGAATGGCCTTTACAGTTAATGAGGAACACTGAGGTGGTCTTTTCGTCTCAGTGGCAGGAGTTCAGTTCAGTCTGTAGGAAAAATGTCACCTGCTGTGTGTGTAAAAGCATCGGATTTTTGTTTTATGTCAAAGGCTTGGCAGAGGAATACTTTGGTGACCAAAAATAACCATCTCGAATTAAAATGCCCCATCATTGGGGCAGAAAGTACCCTTCTTACTCTTGTCTGCAGCCCCTGGATCGTGTACGCATTTACTGGCAATTTTGCACCTAACCGATTATAACCGAAAATCTCACGTAATTTTCCGCAGCAGACCTCCAAAAATATCGAAATTTATTTAAGATAAAAACCCACCTACCTATTCCATTGCATGATCTCTTAAGGGTCAGTCTAGCCTGTTTACGTTATCTGAATTTTTATTTTTGTCAAGCGCGTCCAATATCACGGAGTACATTCACTGCAGATAATGATAGAAGTGCGCTTTTTGCACGAAAAGCGAAGGCGAGCTTGACGTTAAAATTAAAGTTTACGTTTGACCAAACGGTCACCGTTACCTCGAGTCAATCAGTTACATTGTTAAGACACGAGTACGGGAACGTCCCGTAGCACAGGCAGCCTTGCGCTAACTTCTAGACAGGTAGAGGTTCAGGCTAATGTTTGGATAAAGGTATGGGTTAAATTTCAAGGTAGGATTTAGGGTTGTGTAACGATTAGGATATGGGAATAGGAACCATGCCTAACATTCAGTACACGGAAAGTTCCGAAAAGTTCCTATTTCACTGTCTTACCCCTGCGTAAATAGTCAAGCAGTGGTTTTATGTCTGCGGGAACCCACTGTTCGAAGTCACCCACTTAAAGTGGATAGGCTCTTCGGCTAAGTTCTGGCTACACCATCCCTCTGCATCTGAATAGGATTTGATTTGGACGTTAAGTATACTGCGTCAAAAGGAAAACCCTACAAAATGCATAAGGGCAAGGCACATAAAAATTACATGGACTGCGAAACTACGCCTTTTGGCTTCTACTGCATCATGGAGTGCAGAGTGTACCCTCAACTGATGTGTTTTCGCTGTCGTGGTTCTCAAGGGCATATGTCGCCATTTGAGATTGTTGACCTCAATCAAGTGAAAACCCTAATAGAAGGTTAACCTGGGCAGTGAAGTGGCCTCCTTCAAGCAAAAACATATAAAACGGATATAACATTCTAACCTGTAAACATAGCGAATGTAAGTAAACCAATACCAGAAGGGATGGAAACGGGTTGCTTCCGAAGGGTTTATAATATAATTTTAATCATGTGGTCATTGTCTAACTACATGTGCCACTCGTTGATTCCTATCTTCCTTATGCCATGGCTTCGAAGTCTACAGATTATAGGTTTCTTAACTTCCTGGAGGTTTTATCTACACGGTACAGGTGGACAGAACCACTTATTAATTTTAGTCAATCTGTCTTGTGGAAGCACCCTCCGGCTGCATGCCTAACAGATTTGAACGTCATTCTCCAGTCATCTGCCAGTATAGAAACACTAAACCGAAAGTTTGATACCGTATTCAGCTGGCCAACTGATTTATGGATTCAAAATCTACTGGCCTCGATTGTGAGTGTTCAGCGTCACACGAGGGGGCTTTCATCGAGCTGGTTTCATTTAGCAACGAGATATGCCATATATGCTGTTACTCTTGCACTATGTTTGCTTATCGTGGCACTAACGGCAGTCGCAGATGGGTGCCCACTAAGGGAACAGATGAGTCGTACTGGCAGAGGGTATGGAAACATGAGTGACTATTAACTTTCACCTATCGACTCCTGAGATATCAGAGATTAAACTCATTATCAGTCTAAATCTAAAACCCTATGCTTCTAGCTACAATTATATCATCTAGTGTAGAACGATCGAGATTAAAAGGATATATTAGATGCCAAGAAATTAATTTCTGAAAATTGATACAAAAGAAATATTATATAGGTTGCATTATATAAGTGTCGGATGGAGCATCAAAGTAAGATTATCTGCATTTTATGAATTTTTATCCATTAACAATTGACCTGGGCACATTTGTGGTTTCGTATTCACGAATTCAATGATATATTAATTTTTCTTAAAGCATAATTAAAATATTCGCTCATTACTGTCACACATTTGCATGGCTTAATACACTTTTATGATATTTTTAAATCTTGCTCTAACCTAACATCCGAAGTAGGGGAAGGGGCATTCCGGAAGGAGATGCAACTCCTCTAGTTTGATGTGCGGTCATATGTTTATCGTCAACCATCTGACAGTGCATCTAGTTCATCTAGTTCTTCTTCATCATCATCATCATCATCATCATCATCATCATCATCATCATCATCATCATCATCATCATCATCATCATCATCATCATCATCATCATCATCATCATCATCATCATCATCATCATCATCATCATCATCATCATCATCATCATCATCATCATCATCATCATCATCATCATCATCATCATCATCATCATCATCATCATCATCATCATCATCATCATGATCATCGTCATCGTCATCATCGTCATCATCATCATCTTCCTCATCGTCATCATCATCATCATCATCATCATCATCATCACCACCATCATCATCATCATCATCATCATCATTTCCACCATCATCATCATCATCATCATCATAATCATCATCATCATCATCATCATCATCATCATCATCATCATCATCATCATCATCATCATCATCATCTATCATCATCATCATCATCATCATCATCATCATCATCATCATCATCATCATCATCATCATCATCATCATCATCATCATCATCATCATCATCATCATCATCATCATCATCATCATCATCATCATCATCATCATCATCATCATCATCATCATCATCATCATCATCATCATCATCATCATCGTCATCATCAGTCATCATCATCATCATCACATCGTCATCATCATCATCATCATCATCATCATCATCATCATCATCATCATCATCATCATCATCATCATCATCACCATCATCATCATCATCATCATCATCATCATCATCATCATCATCATCATCATCATCATCATCATCATCATCATCATCATCATCACTCATCATCATCATCATCATCATCATCATCATCATCATCATCATCATCATCATCATCATCATCATCATCATCATCATCATCATCATCATCATCATCATCATCATCATCATCATCATCATCATCATCACCACCATCATCATCATCATCATCATCATCATCATCATCCAACTTTCACCGCTGATTACTGCCCCGATTATGTACGATATCTTCAAATTGATCTTATTTCGTATATTCCTTGATTCCCATTTAAATATGTAGGTGCGTAACATTTCCCTTTCTTTGCGAATTCCATCAAAATTATACCTTGCAAGAAAGCAGCAAGTCCTGTTTACTGTAAGAAATAAATAAGTTTTCGACCTGGTAAGAGTAATAATTAGAGGTATATACACGTGTAGCTGTAATCCTATATTATTTAGGGTTATAATAAAGCTGACTTTAAAATAATCTTAAAGTGTTTTAGGATGATATTTTAAGGTACATTCGGTGTACTTACTCTAAAATATACGGATATAAACGGTTAAGAGGCGTCTCATGCCTTCGTGTATTTGACCTACTCATCGATAGCTGTGGCCCTTATCCACCGCGAATATCGGTGGTCGGCAGTATTTGTCCTTGCGTTTTGGAATCAGTTATTGTCCGAAAAAATATATAAAATATAAAAAATATTCAAATTCACACGGCTACGTATAAAAGAACCTATTATCTCCCATTTGTAGAATGTTTTATGCATTGAGCAAACGAAGTTTAACTGAATATTGGTTTTAAGTAGGGCGATACTGAAACAACCTGCTTTAACGTATCACATTGATTAAAGCAACCGAGAACCAAGACCATGTACGGAGGAGTACAAAAAAAGCGCTCTCTCCCACTGATCACCGGACAAGCCTGAAACTCTTGGTTTTCGTAAGCCTTCAGAGTGCAGTTTTTTAGGAGGCCAAGTCGTAGGCTTAGCAGTTATTTTCTGCGTCAACCAAAAAATTCTTCTAATAAGTATACTTTTCTGCCCCTGTGCACGCACGCTGACCGAATGCAATCGATTTTAAGGCAGTCCAAAACGAACCCCTACGCAAATTCGACTCGCTTTACCACCAACACGGCAGCACGCGCCCTTGGCAAAACATCCGCCTTTGATCCGGTTACAGGCTAAGTGAGCATTCATCAACCCTATAGAGACCTTCGTCGACATTGAGTGGCGGCGCGGTGGAGGTGGCGGCGGCGGTGACGTAAAAGTGTAAGGGGAAGAAGACTGGAACTCATAAAGTCTTACGTCGCCGTCACCCCCGCACATGAAGGCAAATCTGCACGTGATTCCGATTCCAACAGGTTGAGCCAGCATGGGGAATTTGGGCGATGGGGAGCGGGGGAGGGAGTGAGTTGGCTCTGGATTGTTTTTTTTATGGTGCGACGTTTAACCGGACCACATTCATTACTACGATTAAATTAATCGTGGAAGAAGCAACCCAATAGACAGACCCACAAAACGCATTTTGCGCCAACTTTGAAAAGCTCAATGTTTTTTTTCGTCCCCGGCTACTTCAACTTCACGCGCAGCTGGAATACACGGACGGCAATTCAACCAGACTACTCGAAAGCCAAGTTTCATGCAGGTTTCTTTCTTTTATATCTGCTGATCCTAGGAGGCAACACAGGCTGTTGCATAGCAGACCTGTTTACTCCTAAATAGAAGCATGGTAATCTACTTGGCTTGTACTCAATAACTAACCAATGGAGAGGTCTTTGGGTAGCTTATGGACGATACCTTGCTGACTGAAAAGTTAGATCTCATCAGATTACTGAATACGCAGTTTTTTATGTGTGCGTTGAATGAATTCCTGCTTTTTCGGTGCGAAGACTATGGTTTTGCTGGCAAGTCAAAGGGCGAGTTCCTGCTGTGCCATCCATCAACGCCCCCTTCCACATCCGATCTCCTTGACTTGTTCACGGCACCAGGCAGAAGTGGAGGCGGGGAAGAGATTGAGGTAGATGCAGCTCGTATATTAGCCCTAGATACTGATTAACGCGCACGTCACCGTCCCTGAGTTTCCATTCTATGGAGTGCACGTTAAAACTCGTCAGAAACGACGGTTGAACTACCATTCTGTATAAAAGTTAGGACATCACTATGACAAATCCATGTCCAAAAATCAAGCATATTCATACGTTTGTGGATATACGCCTGACTCTTGTCGAGGTATCTGAGCTGCTGCGATAGACGAAATGGTAGCTTTCTCCTTTGTTGTTCAGCTGTCCTGGTTCACCGAAATTGTTATCACTGACGATTTCACGGGTGAAGAGAGCGTTCACTTGGTTATCTAAGGGAGAAAGAGCATTCCGGGCCTCCAGCGTGTCAGGGCGCCTAAGACAAAACACGGATCGGTTTGTTGGGTTTCATGTTCAGAGGCTACAGACTGTCGTGTAGATGATATCAACCAGCATTCGTTCAAGGTGTATTATATGAGTACTTCCTCCGCAGTTAGAAGTTGTGTTGCTCATAGAAGGGCCGCGTGAACTTCCTAATGACGATATGGTGAAGTGAAAGGACGCTGCAGCCTGATCTGCGTCACCTGCAGTATGGCACACCACCGTTCCCGTCAAACCCTTTATGGGGATATGGTGTGTAGGAGCGCTGGTGGAGGACTTGGGTGGATGACAAGCAGCTGGAATTATAACGAAAAACGGGCAGTTATTTTCCGTTGCAGGTAGATTGATACAGTCTGGTTCGGACTTATTCCGCCTTCATGCAACCATTAGGTGTTTATTACTCAGCTGGTAGACCCGAGGTGTGAACTATCGGCGCCGTAATCCAGCGCATGTTTGTGTTTCCAGTCCAAGCTAGTAGTCAGGGGTATGCTTGGCTGAATGAAGGTCAAATAAGCCCGAAACAGACTGTTTCAATCCACCTGAATTTCCAGTATGCTCTCCTTTCTGCAATTACAAATTGGCTGACGTTGGCCAGGTAGTTTGTTGACCGTTCGTGACCTTTTCCCTTCTCCCCCCCTATACATAGCGTGTTTGCTTCGGGAAGCCAATTGATCGCTATGCGACTGGCTACGGAGTTCTAGATCAAATCACAAGGCACAACCAGGTGATTAAGCCACGCAAAGCTATCAGTGAGCATCCTCTACTATGGTGCAAAAAAGCGAGGTGCGCAATAGTTGGAAACTTGGACATTTAACCAACAGGAACCGGTTTCGGGCCCAAAGAGTTGTTAATCTGGGATTTAGTATGGCTGGCTGATTATAGTCCCTCCAGTTTCCCCTGTCAAGACACCAGAAAACGAGAATGGTTGCCATCGGCATCTTGACGCAAGCCTCCTCTACGCACGCAGCAACATGCGTCGCCTCATCCGGCTTTACAGACGGGTAGAAGTGGCATAAAGCTTCTTGAATTGAGCCTTTACTCCTAGCGGGTTTAGTACTTTTCCAGGCGCCATGTTTTACAAGCTTGTCTTTTGCAACCCTGTCCGCGGCCAGAAAAACTGGAAGTGGTAATTACAAAGCAAGTTCTTTATGGATTTTTAAAAGCAATTCGCCCAAATGTGACTTGCTCGTTCCTTAATTGTTTTTATTCTGGTTACTTTGCAAAATGCCCTTGTCTCTGAATATGTGTTGTTTATTTTCACTTGAAACTTCAAAGTATCAACAATCTGCCCAATGTTGACTCGAAAGCATAATAGGAAAACTAAAATCTTTATTTACCTTGTTGTCTGAAACGTTTATCAACTGTGTCTTAAAGTTTGCGCAATTTCTGAATGTATCAAACACTGTCTGATATCATCGAGTAAGTAAGTTTTGGACGACTGCTTCCTAAAGTAACATCAAATGATTTTGTTTTTGGTTTTCAAGACAGTCCTTGTTCGTATACTTTGGAGTAAAAGGAGACGGAAAAAATCCAACGCAGTTACGATGCAAGCTCCTTAGACGAAAATGCGGTAGGCTTCTTTGCTGAGTGTTTCTTTTTGAAAACGAGATACCAGTAAGTTAACATCGGATATCAAATAAAATCTGATAGGCTTAAAAATATCCAATAAGACTTCTGACCTGGAAATATGTGTTTGAGTAAGGCAGATCACTCATAGAAGCAAAGCCAGAAGCAATCATCAGGTGCCGGGTCATAAGGCCAAAAGACCCACTGTCAAGGCACGAAACATCTGGCGTCGTTTACCGGATCTGGGACAGTTTTGAACAAAGCAACCACGTCAGAGAAACCTGGAGATTACTCTGGACGCGAATGGTCGAGCACGTAGCTGCGGTGAGGAGGAAAAACGCTAGCTCTCGGGTTGCAGCTTTCTCGACGGGAACCGGCTATATTTTCACGTTTGATGAGGCCGAAATCCTCGCAGGAGGTGATAACCACGTGAGCCGCGAGATGCCCGAGTCTTGGTTCTCAGACCCACAGTCTATTAACAAGCCCAATGAACTCTCGTTTCCATATTCTGTGTTGAGGCATCGTCTGAGAACGTTGATGAGTCACGTAGGGAGGACGTGAATGACCAACTCTGCCAATGACAGTGAGCCAAACGTCTGGATCATTATTTCGCCCACATCCAACATGGATGATGTAATCATGGTCATTAACGCCTTGGACGCGGACGCTCAGGCTATTATCGCATCAATTACGACAAACTGTAGTGATCACGAGAGCTGGTAATTATAGTACGCATGTGATGGCCTAGCCACTACGTACTATAAATACTGCTCACCTTGTGTCTCTATCACCCTAATCTGTCGCTGACTCTGATGATGGGTTCAAGTGAAAATCCGAAACGTCAAGCCAATGAACTTATTGTTCCAGCGATCGCCTCTTCCCCTTCGAAGACAGATCACACAATTAGGTCAGAAATGAAATGCAGCTTTGCATTTCCTTGTATGACAACTTTTAATCCAGAAGTAAGTGCAGAACTGTAACTTTTGTGAACAGGATGTTCCACGACGAGATAAGTTGTTTTCAGGAAAATAGTCGCTAGTAGCTATGAAGCAATATAACCGTTTCCAGGATCCACCGGTCATAATGTCTTTCCAAGCATAACACATCTACTTCTGCAATAACCTATAGATTTTTGGTCTTCTTTATGCACTTCAAGTATAAAATTATAAAGACAGTGCACACTGCGTTCTCTGGGTTCATCAATAAGCCTAGGAGTAAAGGATAGCACTAGTTTTAACTTTTAAACTGGCTTCAATTGTATGTTGTAATTGCATGCACCTTTCAGAATGCCCACCATCTTCCTATTTTCAGTGCCTCGCTGCTGGACACAATCCTGCCTTTTTAAAGTTAAACTTGAGATTTAAAAACAAGAAAGATGGTCTAATCAAGTAAACTCATTATCTTTAGTAGAGGTTAACAGATATGCCACGGAGTTCAGTTTGCAGTTAAATCAACTCTTAAGTCAAATTCTTGTGTGAAAAACCAATCAACAACAGTTTCCTAATACACATCAAAAATCCACTATCTCATTGGTAATGAGCAAAATATAATCAAGGCTCAATCGTGCATAAGTTATCCTAGCAACGAGGTTGATTGCCACGGTGAAAAGTAACGACTAGAAGGCTCAAGTGCACATGAAAAGCTTCCGTCTTAGTGGTCGGCAAGGAATCTTCGTACGCGTTTATGACCCAGCCAGTGTGGATTTTATAAACTCGGGTTTAGAGTAGGCTACCATGACGTTTCTTCCTTAAGGTCAATAGGCCATATGGGTAAAAAAAGGTATACCGCTCTCTAATGATGGACATAAAGTTAAAGGGAAGAAACATTTCACTCCACGCTCGAAAAATATTTGTACTGCGACTGTTCCGCCGGGAATTGTTACGATGTATTTACTTAGAAAACATCTGTCACGTCAAACATACTTTTTTCCCTTCCAGCTCACCTGTTCCCTGAATCGCCCAAGCTCAACGGTTTTTACTCAGAAGCAGCCTATTTATTTTTTTATTATAATCGAATGAACGTGGTTTTGGCTGACTACCCACTAAGAAAAAAGAGCCCTCGAACACCATAAAGCTCTAATCGTCCCTAGGTGTCCGATTGATGTGATTTTTCATAATTAATGGCAAGGTTTACAATGATGTCAATTATGCGTGACGCTCAAGGTGCTCTTTACGCAACCTTGCTTGTTGTCCCAAGCTCGCATCCTCAACCTTTACAGTTTATGACAGAAAAAAAAGAAAATATGGGTTTTGAACATACAAAATGTCTGGGTATTAGAGTGTTATCTATTTTACAAGTACCCACTGCAATAGTTCTCCACATTAAATCTTATCTTTAAATCAGCATGTCATATTATTCGAATTTAATTTCGAAAATAGGCCCCCGTGAGATTATTGAAAATCCGGAATTTTAATAGGACAATTTACAAAAGAAAATCAATAAAGGCACGGGAAATGGGATGTATAATTGCATTTTTTCCAGAGTTAACCAACCACGTCAAACACTGACAAATAAACCTGGAAATCCACATAACGAAGTCAGTTTAACTGAGAGCATGTCTCCCAGTTACCACCGTTTCATTAACAATTACATTAACTCCTTTCATATAAGGATACATGTATCCTTTCCCTACCGTACCTACATATATACACAGAAAGATAGTGCGGAAAGGAGCAGGGAGAGGAGAATAATAGTTTTAGACTTATAAGCTATAGTCAGACAGTCTTACCAAGACTAATGTTTTGCGAGACTGGACCACTCAGCAATAATTATTTGAAGAAGCTGTCATTTAGCCACGTGTCCGGTACGCTGGCGATGGAGTTCGGGAATCTCAACTTTAGCGGTCGGGTTGATATCGGGTGGCAAAACTCTGATCCATTGTGATTCAATGAAGTATATATGATAACCTGATAAAGTCCGTCAGTGAGCCCTCTGGCCTGTGCGTGCGCTTGTGCGTGGGCTTGTTGATCTGGTCTCAGACAGGGGCTAGAGATATGATTGAAGGAATTCCAGAGACTACGCTATTGCTGTCGAAATTGAGGACGGTTGTGAACAGTAAGTTTTACTAGCAGCACAATTTCATTCAAGAAAACCTTGCGTGTAGGCGGCCCCCTGGTGTATCAGCCGCTCAGCTGTCAAACACCGTCAGCTTTTGTCCGATGGCTTCAGAGGTTTGTTTGACCATGAGTAGTAGAAAAGGAATTCTGCAACGCCAGTGACAAGTTAGGCCTCAGTAACCGTGGTTGTATATGATACCTGAGACTGTTTCACAGAATTAATCGGATATGCATCAGGCCGGCAACGGGCGCATTCGTAGGTCATCCATATCCTCCTACTGCAGCAAAAAATACGCGATTGAAAATGACTCGGGAAGAGCATGCAATCATTTTCTCCCAGGGTCATTTCGAGCAAATGATCCTAACTCCAACGATTACCATATGAATATAATATATAACAACATGTGGTCTCAATACTATTTCACTAACTTTTGTCATTAATGGCCACAAGAGTACCCGTGCCAATGGGATTTTGCCTGCTGTCCGCTGACATGACTCACAGTCACTCGTCCTTTTGTGTCTACACGACTTCCATTAGGATGATGCTAAATTGATTGCCGGATATGAGAGCGGGTACATCCATGCAGAGCATACCAGGTGTTGTTTAGTCCTGGATGCTAACTACGTAGTATTGGCACGGAGGAGCACTCCGAGGCAACAACAATTTAAGACCAGCTAGCTGGAATCTCACCAAATCATTAGCTACCGTTCTACCCTTGCAGTTTGATAACGTTATCACCCTCCACTATCAGATGTGTGTCCTGCCCCTGTCCACGAACATAAAACCCATTAGCATAACCACTCTGTCTACCTAGACTCTGATCCGATAATTTGGCATCTACATGTGCCATTTCTCCTGACTAAGATCGGACGCTACCGACTCATAAATTCACGAGGAAAAGTCAATTGTTTCGACAAGTAGGTCCCGTTACCTGCTCTGTGAACGAAAATTTCTGCGATAGTGAATATTCTTCAGTGAAAATGAGGGGAGAGGAGACGGTGGATTCATAGTAGAGCATTTGAAAACTCAATCCCAAAATGACTAACAGAAATTGGGTTCACATCCAAGGTCCGTCATGCTACGGGGTTTGTTTTGACTACCTGACGATGACTAGTGAGTGGAAATAGCCAGTCTCCTTCGGCCTGGCCCGTACACCTTTCCCATAGATTGATTTTAAAGAAGAAGGCTCTTTGGAAAATCCAAGGGGTTTCCGTGAATTTTGACGTTGCTTTCACCAACTCGTCATTGAATTAAATTAATAATGAGGGCTAAGATTGTCGTTGAAAGCATTTTAGAATGGCAGGTTTACATAAACATGTAAGCATCCATGAGTGGGGACAAGCATAGTGTTGCGATCCGTACCAGCAGCTTTCACAGTTTATATATTCTGACATGGGAATTATGTAACTATTTTGGACATTAATGGGGTCAACTTGATAACGACGAAGAGGCTTATACTTATAATGCAGGTAACAACTATAAATGACAGGCCCTGAAGGAAATGCTTGAAATATGACACTTGCATGCTGATTCGAAATTCTGTCGAATAACTATGTAATACCCAAATTCACAAACAATTGGCTATAAATATCAGAACTGGATGTACGCCGCTCTGTTGGCTTCCTGAAACAGATGAGTACCGTATGTGCGACAAACATAACGAACAAGCATCAACTAGCAGACGTTAATCGGTCTAGTTTGGATAACAGATGGGGCAGACAACAGGGTATGCGGATAGATTGCTACAGAACTGGTCAGGGTTATGGTTACCTGAAAGGAGTGAGAATAAGGGCAAAACAGTTCGGCATCATCAAATCTACACTCAAAGTCACTCCCCACCCTCAATTTTTAATACATTATATATGGAACGGTCTCAGCGTAACCTGAGTTTCCGGGTAAAACTATTTTTTCGGGAAAGGAAGTGGTAAATGCAGGCATGAAAGTGAGATATTACATTTTAAAAGGTTCGCTTCACGTGTTTCCTGTCAACAGCGAAATAGTAAAACCTTCCACTATTTTCTGCACGGTTGCTAACTATTCCGTTAGACAAACGAGGCAGAATACATATTGAATGCATTGAGACAAACAACGTTATGAGGGTCAGAGTGCGTGACCTACCTGGATTGCAGAGCTTCTCTCCTAGTGAGGTGCAGCTGTACTCCTTAGCCTGACCGTCGCAGTACACATTACAGAGATCCCCAAAGTAATTCGCCACGCAGATGTAGGAGACACGAAAACGAAGAACGCTGTCGTTGGGTTAAATCCCGAAAGGGCAAGCAGACACCGAGGGTTACATCGAACGCGAGAGTGCAGGAGGAGAAGGAGGAGGTGGATGGAAAAAAAAACAGGTGAGCTATGGACAGAAGGATAGAGAGAAGTGAGGTTGTTGGAGAAGAGATGAAGGTTCTAGGGGAGGGTAGAGGGGAATGAGGAGGAGGAGGAGGAGGAGGAGGAGAAAAGCTGACCAAGCGGCCCCGTGCGCATTTAAGCTTTTTCGCCAGCCACGCACAATCAAATTTGTCGCATAGGGGTTAGTGTCACCGTGATCGTAAGCATCTCCATGCTCATAAATAGGTAGTCCACATCATTCCTTACCACTTCCCCGCCCACAGATTCGGCGATCAACTGACAGATAGAATTCTGCATTCTGTGTTTGTGTGCGTGTGTTTTTTGATGTGAGAGAGATTTGGAGGACGATGCTGAAAGCCCAGCCAAAAAGAAGATTACCGAGTCGTAGTTTTGGTGATAATGGAGGAAGGTAGGTTGTCCAGCATTTGCAATTGTGCACGACTATCGTACGTAGTAAAATAACAAAAGAGGAGGAGAAAATGAATTTTATTCTTTTCCGGCAGTTGAGGGATTAACTGAAAGAAGGGTCTCCATGCTAAACGGCAGGGAAGGCCTTAACAGTTTCTCTTCTGCCATAAAATGGACGTCATGCCTTGAAGACCAATCAGTAAGACTTGTGAGCAAATACAGATCTCTTCTGAAGTAAAAATGGAAACAGGGTAATTTTCATCGAACTGAAGAAGGTAGAAAACGTTCGAGGTCTAACGTAAAATGCCCACAGCGAAAGGCACCCAAATCAAGCACTACTACTACTACTTCTACTACTACTACTACTACTACTACTACTACTACTACTACTACTACTGCTACTGCTACTACTGCTACTACTGCTGCTGCTGCTACTGCTACTGCTGCTACTGCTACTGCTGCTGCTACTGCTACTGCTGCTGCTACTGCTGCTGCTGCTGCTGCTGCTACTGCTACTGCTACTGCTGCTACTGCTGCTGCTACTGCTGACTGCTGCTGCTGACTGCTACTGCTGCTGCTACTGCTGTTACGGCTACTGCTGCAAATGCGACCACTTTTGCTAATGATGCTGCGACTAATGACACTAATGTTGCTGCGGATGATTATGATGCTACTGGTTCTGGTGCTACTGCTGCTACTACTACTACTACTAATAATACTTCTACTACCATTAAAACTACTACTACTCCTACAACTATTATGACTAATACTACCAATTAATCTTTATGTCTCAATGCTAAACAACTGTCAGTGAACAACAAATTGCATTTTTATTTCAATTACTAGTGCTTTCGCTTCATGTGAAGTTAGTCCTCTCTTCATAAAGCTATGTGCTCATTATTAAACGGCCACTTGTATGAGCGCCATTACGACAGTTTGACCGCCGTAGTCCGACGATGTCCACCGTATGCTGCACGGAAGGTTGGTGTAGGGACGGTGACTTGCGCGTGATTTAGTTTTTAGTGATAGAAGACTTGCGCTGCATCCATCACACTCTCTCATCCTCCCCCATCTATGCCTGGTGTTAAGACAGAGTCAAGAAGACCGGAGGCGGGAGTAGATGCAAATGGCTGACGCGGCCGGGTCCCCAAAGTCCTAACCACCCCTAGCCATGCCACAACACCCCCATGTTCGGCAATCGTTAGTGGAGCGCAACCCGAATAGCGCCTGCCGTGCCCTGATGTGGCTTCCGTGTTGGTCCAACGCATCTATCACGTGGCCCGTTTAGGGGCAATGAGCGCCATACTCAGCCGTCCACGACAGCAAAAAACTACCGATTTCTAGCCTGTATTAGGGATAGCGCGGAAATTGTCAATCACGAGCGACTCTTCCTCTTCCTGACCTCTGCCGACCAAGGACTAGGCCAGTAAGTCATGTGGATAGTCTGTTGGACTTAAATACTCTATTAATCATCCTGCCCGAGTTCAATTCCCGGCAGTGACAATATATGGGTGTAAGGTATCGCTTACTACTGACAAGTTATAAGGCTCTACGTAAACAATTTAATACCACGTGGTTCTTTGATAAATGCTTAGCAATTAAAGTTGATACACTCATCTACTTAGAAGTAACCCTTAGCGCTTATTTGGACCATGATTGTTTCTAGTTAAAAATCAAAATGCATAATCTGATCTGTTTTGCTTTTCGTTGAGTTATAGCTGGTTTTATTATGATTTGTGAACCTTAGGAATCACCTAAGTCAGTAGTCTTCCTTCACTGCCAGCGCATAAAAAAGCCCAGAAAACAGCAATTATGTATATTGTCTGAGCAACGTATTTGTAATCCACGGTATTTTTGGCCATCTCAACCCCCTTCCATCAGCGTCCCCTTCTACACACATAAAAAGGTTGCTTTACGCAGACTGCTTCCTTTTCAGGACCTTCAAAACCCAATAGTCAGTGCCTGTCCGGACATAATCGTTCATGCCTCTTTAGTCACGGGTTCCCATCCCTTTCCTTCGTGTTTCCCCTCTCAGCTAATAAGTACAAGTCTTTCCCCGTGTTCTTCTTTCCAGTGGAAGTATAGCACTTCTCACAAGTCAAGCGAAACGCGACAGCGTGTGGATAGTAGAAACAGGTCACTCGCCGGCATAATGACGATAGAAAGCTAAAATCCATAGGAGAGGCGGAGAAGGAGAATATGCGGTCAAAATAATTCTCACGGTCTCGATTTTTGCATTATTTATACAGGAGAAGAGTGGACGCTGGACGAACTTCCGTGGCAACCACGGTTGGGGGTTTGGTGGTATAAACTCAGCTGACAGCTGTCGGTTTAGCCAAAGCAAGATAAGAAGTGAGTTTGAATAGTAAAACGGAGGGTATGAGTGACTTGTTCGGCTTCCTAAACGAAAAATGATAGCAGGAGATGGCCTGCAATGCGAGGTAAGGTAAAAGTCAAAGTAAGGGCTAAGTTGGAATTAGTGTGAACGGTAGGGTTAGAGTTTATGGTAAGGTTAGTTTTAAGTTAAGGGCTTCGGTTAAAAAGTGAGATAGGAGTAGTGATAGGAGAAGTGATAGGGTTGCGACACGGGACTAGTTGCAGTTAATGTTATTTTGTGCGGAACCAGTTGTATTCCTTGAGCCGGGTTTTCCAGTTGTCGTGTTTTGCTTACAAATCCTTACTAAACGGAGTACGAGACCATAGAACGCTCCGATTTTAGGCATGTTAACTTTTATACCGATATGCTGGACGGATTCAGCCAAAAACAACTGATCCAGGGGTTCGATTTTCAGGAAAATGTCTTAAATCGACGTCACTGAGTTATTTGTGATCCTCGGCCAATAACCCAATAAAAGTCGAATCCACCGCTTCTCGTCCCTTCGACTTCAGCCACCAATGGCTATGCAACCGCCTACAAAATCAGCCAGTAATCCTCAGTGGGAGCGCAGCTCATCCGTAGAAGGCCATTTGTCAAGTTTTCTGGGAAATGCCAATGTTCAGTTCATAGAGTTAATCAGCTAATTGCCGAAGAGTAAAAAATACTGTCTATCAAGGATTTATAGAAAATTTTTTTTACAATTAAATGGGTTGAAATCGAGACTTTTAAGCTGCAGCAGCGAGGACTGAGGCTTGATTTTGGAATGATTAACTCCTTCATGGAGTAATGTTTTACTTCACCTGTGAAGAATGCTTAAAAAATCGTGTGATCAGAAAATATTTGAAAGGATTTTAGAACAGAAAAGCCCCCATTGGAACAAGCCTTATACCTGACAAACCAGACAACTGCATCGTTTCGACGTCCTGTCCAATTTTTATGTGATGAGTGTTAAAAGCCGAGGAAGAAGAATGACTAGGAATAATAATCAGCTTCACCTTTAGTCAAGATCGACCGGATCTTATGCTAAACTGCCAACCAACATAGCCGGCTAGCTCGTCGGTATTTTTTAACGTGAAACCCGGAAGAGAGCTTCACTCGTGTGAAACTTGAAGACTGCCAAATTATTGCTCGCATATGACAGTTAGAGGCATACACAACCTCTAGCGAATGCCCGGGTGTTAATTTTAAACTAATTACCTGCCTTCTTAAATTCTAAGTTTACGGACCCTGTGAGTAGTAGCGTATCCATAAGCAATCGGTAAATTAACACCACTACGAGCGCAGAGAAAATGAGCTTTTTCACTTTGGCTTACTTTTGAGTAATCGACCATCCCCGTCTCACTTATATTTCGTGCAGACCACAGATAAGTAACAGCAACTAAAATCAACGAGACCAAGAGTCTTTTGGCTTATGTCAGGACTATGCCTGAGAAGCACGACACTCAAGTCCAAAAGTTGAGCACTTCTGTCGAGAAACTTATCTTTGGGCGTTTTAAAATAGACACAACATATCAGACTCTTTGAAACAAACAGTCTCCGGCCAAACCCATTCACTCATTTTCCGAATAGTAATCGATGGTGCACCCACATGACCATTATTGAAGTACTAGAAAATGACAACATACTGACCATGGAATCGACCTTCAAAACTTATGTAACTTGAACCCCGAAAATGGTTCTTGTGCCAATATTTGTTTCATCATAGGCGAGGGCCATATTTACAGTTTGCGTAAGTTGCATTCTAGCTAAAGTGAAGTAAATTATGATGTAGAAGAATTATCCAACTAACTTCTAAACGGAAAATAAGGTAGATCCAAGAAAATGATATGAAACTCACAAAAGAAGGTCCTGCGAAGCCATAGATATCTCTCGTGACTGGGTGAGGATGGCTTCAGCGGAGCGAAGCTCGTAGATAGTATCTGTGTTCGTCCTTTTTACCTTTGCATTAATCCGCAATGGTTCACCCTAAAAAAGTGCAATGGCAAAGCTGAAACGTTGACCATCCTCCGTCTCTAGATAGCTCATTATGAGCATCTCTTTCCACAATGGCCAACTATTGCAAGTAAACCTGCGAGGCGTTCTCCTAAATGCTGGTTAAGGTGCCTACGCATGGCCTTAAACAACTTTTAGTGATCAACTGCCGTGCCAGATATTCATGACTCGTAAAAACCATAAACCATATGTCAAAGCTCATTTCCATGGACCTTTACCATGATGCATACATTGGGCATCATGGTGTCAATACATACTTACGAATTGGCTTATTGTGAGAGCTATATAAAAGAAACCTGCATTTGTACATATTCCCGCTGGCAGGGAAACCTAGTGTAGCCGCCTTAACAGAACACTTGGATAGGAACCACTCCGTCTGCTTAAAATAGGTGGTCTTACGGTAAATTTCAGGAATGGTAAATCTACGCGTGTCTTAACCCTAACATTTACCCTAAAATTAGAAACTGTTTCCTTAACCTTATCCCTAGGCGGCCATACAATTCATAATAAGCTTTTCGACTTCTGCAAAACAGATTGCTTGGAGTTCTTGTCTTGTAATTTACCAAAGGAGATGTTCAAAAGTCTCAGAAATACAACCTCGCATTTATGCCCATTACAAACCTCCCTTCACTGCATCACCGATCTCATAACAACCCCAGGGAATAGCAACAAGGAGCTCTCTGGTCCAAAATAATTGGGGGCGATCTTCGGATGGCAATTCATTATGCGAATGCATTTCCTAAATTTTCTCCAGTTTTGTCAAACCATGCATAATATGCGAAGAGGCCTCCATCGGCGATGATGCGTTTATTGTCGACTGCATTTACCGGCTTCATCTACTGCTGGCGTACCGGAGTCGCAGGGGCAGTCTGGGCCTCTGGCACTGGGTAGAGGTTGATTTGTCGCGATCGTAGGTACTTTCCGCCTCCCACGTTGGCGGCCGTTGTCGGGGTGTCAACGTTCATAACTTTAAGATGCATTCTCCGTGTTTGTCGCTCCGGTCCGCGCATCACGCGGCCGCATCGGTCCGCTAGTGCCGGCGACCCCCGTATTGGCATTCACACCCCCTTTCGTTCGCATTTGAATGGGAAGTTTCACGAGTCCGCGTCTCCACCCTTTCCAAAACCAGCACACCCACATATGGTCTGGATTTGCCTACGCCTGCATTCTGTCCGACCTCCAGTTTGCGCTTCCGCTTACTTTCCTCAATCTCGGCCACACAAAGATCGCTTAAAGTTGCTCCGATGTGTCAGACCTGGAGTATTTCACTGGCTGGTTGATTATTCTCGTGGCCAAGGATTTCGGCAACCTGAATAGCAAACATCTGCCCAGTGTCTGTAAAATGTACTGCTAGAAGGGAGCTTCTCTCTGTCCTCATCCTCAACTTGTCATTACTTAAATACGAGTTTGCAACTGTTTACGGGTCTGTTCAACTTAGTTCCCTTTGCACGAACTGCATCTGGCGCGGTATTCGACGCTTGCAGTTGGGCTTCGTGATAGCGGGGCATTAGGTCTCATGATCCGACGTCTTATGGACGCACCGATCCCCAGTGTTTGAAAGAGATGAGGCTGGAATCCATTATCAGTGTAAGGTGGTGCGTTACATAATTTCAGTTATTCCGTTGATTTAAGCAGCTTCTGAGGAGCAACCGCATTTAACGTGTCTTAACGTATTTTTCGATGGCTGTAGTTCCTTGTTATGAGCTCGACGGATAATGTTCGCTCATTTGAATTATTTGAGTCTTGAGAGGCCTTGTTCGTACGAGCATTCGTTTCAGAGTTTTTTTCCTTTAATAAATGCAGGGTATTTTGAGCAAAATGACGTTTTGGTATATCCAAGGGAGTGCCAATTTTGCTGCATTTCGCAGGCGAATTGCACATATTTGTTAGAATCTACACTAAGCGTCAGCAGGGTTATTAATTCGATTTTGAATCAAAAAAAGCTAAGATAAACAAGTAAACGATAATTATATTCACTTTGAAAACATGCCTTTTGCAATGATACAGTTCTGTCATAAAATTCAGTATTAAATTTGAGTGACCAGAGCGCATTTTGCATAAATTGATCAAACATGCTGCCACTTTTCACTGTCAGTAATTGGAATATCTTGATCGTCATCAGCATAATTCACAAGTTACTGTTTCAATCAGGTAGGGGGGAGAGCGATTAATTTATAATTCCTATTTTAACTTGTTGTAGTTCTGTAGAACCTCCGAATTATGAATTAAAATTGAACCGAAATCAGCAAGTTTGCGTTTTATATTAACAATCGCGCCTGGACAGTAATGTACATCAAAAATTATGGTGAAAGCTGGAAAATCCCGATGAACAAAGGTAAAGGATTTTTGCAACCTTTACTATTCTTTCTAGGGTGTATATTACTACAAAGGTCGACATTGTCATTTTGTACGTGGGATTCATCGCTGGATTTAGAAGTACAGTCGGCAAATGTGTGGGCATTTTCGATAACGTCCCATCTGAAAAATTCAATCACATGATGGAGTCTATCTGCAACCAATGAGTTACGAGTTCCATAAAAAATGAAAATACTGAGGGGAGGGGTTAGCAGGAATGCTAGCTAGAATCTGAAATGTCAGGCCAATAATCACCACGTTCCAAAGATCGCTTCTTCTTCTGAACTGCTTCCTGGAACTCACCTGTTCGCTTCTATCTGCAACGAACTTGAGGTCGAAGAAATCAACCACTGTGAATTACTATATATATATATATATATATATATATATATATAAGGTATAATATATACCACCACTATAGACGCCCGAATAAAGAAATTGTTCGAAATTAAGATGAAACTGCAATCCCTTCTCCGTCCTACCAGCGAGAGCAACATGTCTACTAGACTTGTTAACCTTTCGAAAAGGAGTATCACACTCGCTGAAATTAGCTAACTATCTCAAGGAACAAAATAGAGCCATACTGAAACCACATCTACAAAACGCGAGCATCGAATCTCTCGTATTGACCTCTGCTACCCCTAAAGACATGCGCGCAGACATAACCAACTGCGAAACTGGCCTTCTTCGGCAAAGGAAACACCGCTAAGTCTTATCGATCTACGAAGAAAAAGGATTAAGACATCCGAAGACTGATGACAGCATACATAATGTGCCGACTGGCAAAGGTGGCGCGACTATCCTTATGGAAAAGATTAAGAACCTCAAAGATATTCAAATCTTCAAGAAGCCTACACACCACTCGCTACGGACCATACTAAAAAGAGGCCACAGCCCTGCAGAAAAATGTGAATGACCTCACCCAACTGAAGCTCACAAGTCATGATAATTCCAAATTTATGATTCTCAGTGACCCCCGTATCGCACATGCATATGGCCTTCCAAAGGTACAGAAAGCAGAAGCCCCACTGAGGATCCAAGTACTACTCATTAGCTCACCCACGTTGTAGGGGTACTACTTAGGTGTAGCACACAGATAGCATTTGGTCGCCCCATTTGTCTCGTACAGGTGGTGAATGCTCCTGTGGCCGCCTCTAACTGGTACCCAACTCTCACCTGTGGCTCCTCGAAGTTGGGTTCTTCCCAGCGGCCACACCCCGGGCAACCGTCACGACCGACGGGCTAAACCAGGTTAGGGTCTCCGGTGTTGTGTGTGCCTCAACACCCGGTATGTCTGACTCCCGAAATGCCTACCTCCCCCCTCTGAAAAAGTCCTACGGTGAGGGCGACAGCAACCCCGTAGGCGGCCAAGGCTAACTCGGGTCGTTCTCCCACTAAAACAAAACCGTGACCCATAGTGAAGTTCGGCAGCCGTCTGGGATGTTCGAGCAGCCCTATTTAGGGACAGCACTTCTTGCCTCCTCGCGGAGGAAGGGGATAGAAAAGGTGCCCTAAACAAATGCTGGGTATCATGTCTTCTGCAGCCGGCCGCGGCTCTCAGATCGCAAAATACGCGGTTGTAACATTCAAACAAACAACAATACCCCGCGTCTTAATCCTCCTCGACATACTCTCCAGGCTGCTCGGGTTAGTCTACTTACACTAGCAGCCTGGAATGTTCGTTCCCTTTTAGACAATCCTAGGAGCAACCGGCCGGAATGGAGGACCGCGCTAGTCGCTCGAGAACTGGCGCGCTACAAGGTGGACATTGCTGCTCTCAGCGAGACCCGATTCTCTGACCAGAGCCAGCTGGAGGAGGTGGGTGCCGACTACACCTTCTTCTGGGGCGGCCGGCCAAAGGCAGAGCGAAGTGTCGCTGGTGTTGCCTTTGCCATCCGGAACGACATGGTGGGACGTCTGCCCTGTCTGCCGCGGGGTATCAATGATCGCCTGATGAGCCTCCGCCTGCCTCTTCGGGAAGACCAGTTCGCCACCATCATCAGCGCCTAGGCTCCCCTAATGACGAGCTCTGATTCGGCGAGGAACACATTTTACGAGGACCTGCACGTCCTGCTGGCGAATGTGTTGAAGGTGGACAAGTTCATTGTCCTTAGTGACTTCAACGCCCGCGTCGGGACGGACCACGCTGCCTGGCAGGGAGTGCTGGGTCCCCACGGTCTCGGTAGCTGTAACGATAACGGCCTCCTTCTTCTGCGCCCGTGTGCGGAACACCGTCTCCTGCTGGCCACTTGGATGCACCCTCGGTCGCGGCGCTGGCATCTGCTGGACTATGTTCTCGTCTGGAGGCGAGATGGACAGGACGTGCTGGTAACCAAGGCGATCCGCGATGCCAATGGTTGTACAGATCACCGGCTCATCATCTCCTAGATGAGGCTCCGACTGCAACCCCGACGAAGGCCCCAAGGTAAGAGGTTACCCGGTAAGTTAAATACTCTTTAATTTAATTTGCCTGCTCACTGTTTTGCATTTCAGCAACCAAATAACCGAGAAACTGGAGGATCTGCATGCCCCAGATGATAATGCTACCGTGGAGACACGATGGTGTCAACTGTAAACTGTCATCCAGTCCACCGCCCTCAATGTCATCGGACGCGCATGCCGTCAACACCAGGACTGGTTTGACGACAATGACGCCGACATCAGCAACTTACTCGCGGAGAAGAATGGACTTCACAAAGCCTACATGGACCTTCGGACTGACGCCACCAAATCAGCCTTCTTCAGATGCCGGCACCTTATACAGCAACGGCTGTGGGAGATGCAGGATACCTGTATGATCCGAAAGGCTGATTAAATCCAGGGTTATGCGGACCGCAAAGAAATGAAAAACTTTTTCAAAGCCAATAAGGCCATCTACGTCCCGTATATCAAGGGGACCGCACCACTGCTCAGCTCTGACGGCACAACACTTCTGACAGAGATATCGTAAAGTTTGAAGCGCTGGACCGAGCACTTCAGAAGTGTCCTTAATTGCTCTTCAGCCATCTCCGATGCTGCCATTGAACGGCTCCCTCAAGTGGACATGAACAATGACCTGGATCTGCCGCCTTCCCTACCAGAAACCATCCGGGCCGTACAGCAGATTTCCAGCGGTAAAGCACCGAGATCCAACGCAATCCCACCGGAAGTCTACAAGCACGGTGAGCCCCGGCTAATGGCAGAACTCACAACACTTTTACAGGAGATGTGGCGCCAAGCACAAGTTCCTCAGGATTTCAACGACGCGAACATCGTCCATCTCTACAGACGGAAGGGGAATCGGCAACTCTGTGATAATCACAGCGCCATCCCATTGCTCAACATCGCTGGGAAGATCTTCGCCCGTATCCTTCTCAATTGTCTGAACGGGGCCTGCTCCCGGAAAGCCAATGTGGCTTCCACCGACACCGCGGAAAAACCGAAATGATCTTTGCCACCCGCCAGCTACAAGAGAAGTGCCAAAAGATGCGAACTCACCTATACACTGCTTTCGTGGATCTAACGAAAGCCTTTGACATGATGAATCGCGACGGACTGTGGAAAGTCATGTAGAAATTTGTCTCTCCTGAGCGGTTCACGCACATGGTGCGTCAGCTTCATGACGGGATGACAGCGGGCGTCACTGACAATGGGACGGTGTCCGAAGCATTCGCAGTGACCAACGGAGTGAAGCAGGGCTGCGTAGTGGCCCCACCCTCTTCAGTCTCATGTTCTCGGCTATGCTGATGGACGCCTACTGTGATGAGCAGCCTGGTATCCGCATCGCCTACAGAACTGAAGGGCACCTTCTCAACAGTCGGCATATGCAGGCATCAACGCACGTGTCTACTGGTACAGTCCATGACTTGCTCTTCGCGGACGACGGCGCCTTTGACACCGTGACGGAGGAGGACATGCAAAGGAGCATGGACCTCTTCACCGCAGGCTGCGCCGATTTTGGATTAACAAGCAGTACAGCCAAAACGGTTGTCATGCCCAGCCGCCACCCAGCGTGGAATACGATGCTCCTCAAATCAATGTCAACGGTGCTCAATTCAAAAACGTGGAAACCTCCGCTTATCTAGGAAACACGCTGTCACGCAACACGAGAATCGATGACGAGGTTGCCCAACGGATCTCCAAAGCTAGTCAGGCCTTCGGCCGGCTGCAGGCCTCCGTGTGGAATCGCCACGGTATTAACCTGAACACTAAACTGATGATGTACAGGACCGTCGTCTTGACGACACTCGTTTACGGAGCGGAGACCTGAACTATCTACTCGAACCAAGCCAGAAGCTGAATCACTTTCATCTCAGCTGCCCTAGCAGACTACTGAAGCTGAGATGGCAAGACAGGATCCCGGACACGGAAGTCCTGGAGTTAACCAGAATCATCAGCATCCACGCCATGCTGACAAGTGCAACTGCGATCGAGCGACCACCTGGTAAGAATGGACGACGAGCGACTACCCAAACGAATTTTCTACGGAGATGTTGCTACGGGTACTCGCAGACAGGGAGGTCAAAAACGACGCTACAAGGACACTTTGAAGAAATCACTGACGCAACTGCAAATCAACACGGCAACCTGGGAGGACTACGCCCATGATAGAGCGGCATGGAGAAGATCCATTAAGAGTGGTTCAGCTATCTATGAGGCCAACCGGATCGCCGCCGCCAAGGCCAAAAGAGCGTCACGAAAGTCACCAGCACCCCGGACCAACATCGTCGATGCCCAGGTCCTGCCAACATGTTCGCGCAGTCAACGCATCTGCCGCGCGAGAATCGGCCTGGTTGGACATCTTCGAACGCAATGCACCAACAATCCGACAATTACAATTTCTACGTCAAATTCTGTCAACCCTCCTTCAGACTCCCCCACTCTCACTCCTGGCATCAATTCCATTCCTCCCACCATCATAGAGACAACATCCCTCTACTCATCGCCTGTTACCCCCACCACAACAACCACCATTGCCTTCGCCTTCACTACCACTACCACCACCACCGTCAGCGATGGGGACTCTCACCTAAACTGTCCTCAATGCGACCGCACATTCACCTCACGCATCGGCCTGGTTGGTATCTTGCGAATCCATCGTACAGAGACTGGTGAACCAGTGCCTGGAGCACCAACACACAGCAGAGATCACCGCATCCACTGTCCTCACTGTCCTCGCGCATTCAATCATTGCATGGGCCTATTCGGTCACATGCGCACCCATGACAGCGGAATTCACCGCAATGCCGACATTACCGATACACCATGCGCACCCTCCGCTCCTGCCATTCTTACCGCCACTGCCACCCACACTAGCATGAATAACATCCCCCCAGTCTCAAATGTTTTCTCCTGCCCACAATGCGCCCGCAACTTCAACTCACGCATCGGCCTGCTTGGTCACCTGTGAATCCATCGCACGGAGGCTGGTGAACCAGTACCTGGGGCTCTGACATACAGTCGCCGCGCCCATCTCCACTGCCCTCACTGCTCCGACACATTAACACACCGCGTGAGCCTATTAGGACACATGCGCCTCCACGACCATCTGCGGTGAAGCACCGGAGGCTAAGCCACATCAGCGTACGCCATCTACACTAATACAAAGACAACACCATCGCAATCATCATAATGTACGTGATAAATCACGGTGTTCTAGAAACCGTGGCTTGGAAGGCTGCCAATCTGACGCTTACACCAGATCACGCCGTCGACCCAGTGTTAGTGCTGTGTGTGTCGAGTGGCTGACCAGTGGACTGGGAGTTAGACGGCGATGGCTGCGCCATATCCCCTGATTAAGTGAATCCTGGTGTGTGCGTTATGGGGGTCAGGTCGTCCTGTGGCGCGGGAAGAAGGGTACGCCTACCCGTCAGCCAATGCGCCAACTCCCACATCAGACAACTGACTGGCTCGGATGGTGGTCTGATTGTGGGGGTGGGGGAGAGAGTGAGGTCAACAGCTCAGCGCATTTTCCTCACTATTAACAATCTAACGCGCTTGAAACTATCACGGTGCGCTAAAAGCCGTGGCTTGGAAGGTTGCCAACTGACGGGATAACTCGGACCGCGTGGTCAGCCCAATGTATATTTTGTGTGGAGTGGCTGACTGGCGGACTGAGAGTCAGGCTGCAATGGCTCCTTCCTAATGTGGCATTTATGGCACTCCTACTCCGTGGGATCCGAGTCAGGTGTGGTGGTACACCCAGGGGCGGCTCCGGCCGCGCCAGCCACCTGCGCCCTCTCCAATCTCCGGTCTTCTTGACTCTGTCTTGACACCGGGCTCAGGTGGGGGAGGTGGAGAGAGTGCGGTAGCTGCAGCGCAAGGCTACTATCACTTTAAACTAATTCACGCGCCAGTCACCGTCCCTACACCACCTGGTGTGGAGCATACAGTGGACATCATTGAAATCGACGGTCAAACTGTCAGATCACCCACGTACAACCTTGCCCAAATGGTTATACAGGTACCTGAAGCATCTGACTAATGGATCGCAACATAGCGTCAACAAATTTCAAGTCTTACTTTAGGAGGTCCAAGGTGACAACATAAGTCCAGATGAATGCATGCTATCATTTGTTGTAGGCGTTCCATTTTCTAACATTACCGCATGACTTGGTAATTGAGAGTGTAGCTAGACGCTAACAAAACCACCCTGTCGATATTCCATTGCAACACGTTCTAGATGTGCTGAAACTCTGTCTTTAAGGACCATTGCCAATTCAATGGGAAAAATTATCAACAGATTACGGTCACTAAAATGGGCTCGCCCGTATCGGGTCTCCTCGCGGACCTCGTATTTAAACAATAAGATAAGGATGAAATTCGAGCTTTCAAGCCAAAATTGTCGTTCTGATATGTAGATAATGCTTTTTTCATCATAAAACCTACGAGGTTGAACAGCTGCATCAGCATCTGAATAGCATTTTCCCAGTTTTCAAACTTATTAATAGAGAGGCAACAGTAAATGTTCTTCCGTATCTAGATGCGAGTATTCGAAAATTCGAAAATGGTGGCCTGATGATAAGCACGCAGCGAATGGGTTTAAATGCTGACAAAATCTTATCAGTTAAAGCAACCATCCTGCTATCCACAAAAGGAGTTACGTCCGAACACGTTTTCACCAGGCTTTTCGGTATTGAAACGGTGACGACCTTATTAAGAAGGAACTCGCTTACTCTTATCGGTTATTCCGACTCAATAGATACGTGGTCAGCTTCGTTAAAAATTGTCTTAGACACCAGAGACAAACACAAAATCCATTTGAACCACATGTGCAAAACTCGGTGGCCACTGTGGGATTCGAACCCACGCCAGCAAGGGGAATGCTTATGTACAGCCAACACTTTAGCCAACTGAGCTTCGAAGCCCCACCGGGAGCCGTGATTTTGATCACACTTGGGTCAAGTTACCCGCCCAGCCTACTGCAACGTATGGAATCCACCAATTCTGTTACAGTAAGCTAACTGCAAAAGCAGGATTTCCTAAGCAATCAATCTAGAATCCACCAGATGACTAACAGCCACAATTAATTAGAAGAGGATTTTGACAGATTTGAATAATTCCTTTTACCAAAGTGTGATTAAACTCACGGCTACTGGTGGGGCCTCGTAGCTCAGTTGGATAGAGCGTTGGCTGTACTAAAGCCTTCCCCTTGCTGGTGCGGGTTTGAATCCCACCGAGGCCATCGAGGTTTGCACAAGTGAATAAAAAGAATTTTTCCCTTGTGCCAAAAGCATCAACTAACCACTAAATAATCGAGTCTTTTGGAGAAACAGTGACACGAAAATTCTACTTTATGCTCTACGTGTAGTGACTTTTCAAAGCGTTCGCCAGAAAATTTAATATGTTTGTCATCTCTAACACCCACAAGCCGGCGTCCTCCCTGCTCGCAGCACTATCGCCGATTGAAGATTTCATAATACAAGAGCAGCAAGCAAATGTCATTTACCGCATTCCGTGTGCAAATTGCTCTTGCGCTTACGTAGGCCACACAGGTCAATGACATATTACTCGCATAAGCAAACACAAACGGGCCATCCGCCGACACAATCCCTTGTATTTCGTGTTTGTGCACGTCATGGACTGCGATTACCGCTTAAATCGGAACGCAATCGAAGTGGTCACCATGGCACGAGATTTCCTCGAAGCTTGACGCTCCGACACAAAAAGTATCAACCGCCCTGTTGATCTGGATGCACATTAGGCACACGGCTCACTGAATCGCGTCAAACTAAAAACTAGCAATAGCTAATCCATGTTTGGATAAGTGGAAATCCACGAATATGGCATTCCTCCCCCACCCGACGCGTGAACTATAATCGGGATTTTAACACCTCTACCCTCACTCCCACCATCTATCGTAAAAACCTCCTCGTCCACTCCCACGGACGTCTGTCTGTCGGCCCCACCAAGTTCTCTTGTGTGAGAATCACAACACAAACTTTACATTACGTCTGACGACGGGCCGGTTTAACCTAATTGAAAATTAATGAGAAAACCTTGATTTTCCCAACGAAAATTCTTTCTTATTATCATCTCGGAATGCATACTAACTCAGTTATTCCCTATAGTAAATCTCGATTTTTCCGACAAATCTTCTTTCTTCATGTATATATATATATATATATAAAGAAGAAAGAACGTTCATCAGGAAAATCCAGATTTAATAGTGAATTTTCAAGCAGGTTACACCGGCCCGTTGTCAGACGAAATGAAAAGTGGGAATTGGGATTACCACATTAGAGAGCTTGGTGGGGGGCAGACAGACAGACGCTCATGGTAGGGGTGTCGAGAAACGTGTTAAGATAAATGTCGGGAGTGAGGGGAGGTATTAAAGTCCCGATTGTGACTCACACGTCCGTGGATAGGGAAGGACACCACGTCGGTGGATTTCCACTTGGTCAAACATGGATAAGCTATTGTTGCTTTAAGGTCGACAAGATTCAGTGAGCCGAGCACGTAGACCTTTGTAATGTGCATCAAGATCGACATGGTGGTTGATGTTGTTTGTGTTGGAGTGACAAACTTCGAGGAATTCTCGTGCCGGCTTGGTGTTAGCCATGGCGACCACTTTGGTTGCGTCACAATTGAAGCGGTATTCACAGTCAAAGGCGTGCGCAAAGACGAGGGACAAGGGATCGCGTCGGCGGATGGCCAGTTTCTGTTCGTTTATGCAGTTCCCAAGTTGTCGACCCATATATCCTACGTAAGCGCTAGAGCAATTTGCACATGCAATGTGGTAAATTACATTCGTTTGCTGCTCTTTTACTGTGGGGTCTTTGACTCGCGATAGTGCTGCGCGCAGGGAGGATGCCGGCTTGTGGGCGATGGAGATGCCAAATCGATTTAATTGGCTGGCGATCGCTTTGGAACTTTTCTGCATGTAGGGTAGACAGTAAAATTTCCGCGACACTGTTTCTCCATTAGACTTGATGCTTTGCAGTTGTTACTGGCGTCTGAGACCGTTTTTCACAAAGCTGACCAAGTATCAATTGAGTCGGAATAAGTGATACAAGTAAGCAAGTTCCTTATTAAGAAGTACGTCACTGCTACAGAAGCGAAAAGCCCGGTGAAAAGGCGTTCGGACGCAACATTTTTTGTCGTTCGCTGGATGATTGCTGTCATAGTTAAGTATGATGTCAAAATTTGAGCCTTTGCGATGCACGCTCGTCGTCAGGTGACCGTTCTCCAGTTTTCGAATACTCACGTCTAGAAACGGGAGGATATTTCTCGTTGCCTCTTCGCGAGTAAATTGGATAGCTGGGGAAATATTATTCAGACTTTATTGCAGCCGCTCATCCTCACAGGTTTTCAGGATAACAAAGGTATCATCTACATAGCGGAGCCACAATTTTGGCTTAAATTATCGCATTACACCCTCCTTTAATTGTTGTTATACGAGTTCCACGAGGACACCCGATTTCAGCGAGCCGATTGGAGTGCCATTAACCAGTTGATAATGCTACGGCTTTGTGCACCGTGGGAATGCATATGCATGTGCGATACGGGGGTCACTGAGAATCATAAATTTGGAATCATCCGGACTTATGAGCTACAGTCGGATGAGTTCATTCACGTTTTTCTGCAGGGCTGCGGGCTGCTTTTTTTGGGTCTGAAGCGAGTGGTGTATAGGCGTCTTGGTCGTTGAAGATTTGATTAACTTTGTTGATGCAATCAACCTTTTCCATAGTAACAGTCGCGCCACCTTTGTCAGCCGGCACAATAACTATGCTTTCATCTGTCTTCCGAGACTAATCCTTTTTCTTCGTCGATCGATAACACTTGGCGGTGTTTCCGTTTCTAAAGGCGGCCCGTGGCGCCGCTGCATATGTCTGCGCGCGTGTCTTCAGGGACAGCAGAGGTCAGTAGGATAGGCGAAGAGGCAACGAGAAGTATCCTCCCTTTTATAGACGTTAGTATTCGTAAACTGTATAATGGTGACCTGACTACGAGCGTGCATCGCAAAGGCTCGAATGCTGACATCATACTACGACAGCAACCATCGAGCTAACCGCAAAAGGAGTTGCGTCTGAACGCTTTTTACCGGGCTTTTCTCTACTGTAGCAGTAATGAACTTCTTAAGAAGGAACATGCTTACTTGTATCGCTTATTCCGACTCAATGGATACCTGGTCAGACACCAGAGACAACCACAGCGTCATGAAAATTCTACTTTCTACCCTACATGTAGGGAATTTCCGAAACGATCGCCAGACAATTGAATCAGTTTGTCATCTCCATCGCCCACAAGCTGGCGTCCTCCCTGGGCGCAGCACTATCACGAGTCAAAGACCCCACAGTCAAAGAGTTGCAAACGAATGTAATTTACCGCATTCCGTGTGCAAATTGCTCTAGCGCTTACGCAGGTTATATGGGTCGACAACTTGGGACCCACAGAAACGAACAGAAACTGGTCATCCGCCACGCGATCCCTTGTCCCTCGTCTTTGCGCACGCCGTGGACTGTGAATACCGCTTCACTTGTGACGCAACCAAAGTGGTCGCCATGGTTAACACCAATCAGGTACGAGAATTCCTCGAAGTTTGTCACTCCAACACAAACAATATCAACCACCATGTCGATCTGGATGCACAATACGTGTTTATATATATATATATGTCAAAAATTAATAAAATCATTTAAGGTGCGAGGAAAAAATCATATATTTTGTTCTCTTGACGCAGCACTACCTTCTTCAAACGTGCTCTCTAAACATCGAGTTAACTAAAAGTTCAAAGATGCACGTTCAGAAGAATAAAATGAATGCATCTATTTTTCCAACGAGATTCTATGTAAGGACACTTGGCTACTTTCCAAGTGTTGGTTTATATTAAATTGTGTTGAAAGACGCTGCCCCTCCTTAAAAATGAATATTGGTGAACTGTCTCTCCCTCGAGCATCTTATAAACAGCAAAATGCATGTTGATGCACATGATTTTTGTGAAGCCAATTATTATCGAACTGTTCGTTATGAATAACCCTTTTGATGATTTCTTTTGTTTGACTGTATCTTCTGGGCTCCTGGGTTGGTGAGGCCCCACAACATACCTGCTGACGATAACTTGTTTGGGATAGAAGCTACATTTACAGTTAGCAGTAACAACTCCGTTTAAAAACTGATCCTGACACTGGCTTATGGGAAAAGGCCTATGACTATTGAGATTTCTTATAGATTTGCCTTAGACAAGTCATGCGGAAATAACTTTGAGAACGCCGATAGTGTGTTGTACTTTTTAATTCAATTACATTACGGTTAAAGGTGAAATGTTACCACCCTCCGAAGAAGGGTTGGTTTTATGTATTTTAAAAGGTTATTTTTGAATGACTATTTTTCGTCACCTTTTCACTCGCTACTCCCGTAGCCTACACACGGCATTTTTAGAGCCGGAAAATTGCTTTCAACACGTACCTTAAACCAAAACACAATTTAACTCGTGGTTTTGTGCGGTTTCTCATGCAACACCTATATTGGAATGGTGAATGTTTGACAGAACAAAGTAAGGACAAATTTACAGCACCAATTTGTATGCCACGTTTAAGGATTTCGTTATCAGGAAATTAAATGCGACACATAGGTATTGATTCAAGGACCGTAAGGGAGGCTAGAGGAGTAAGATAACCTAAAACATACCACATGCTCAACCACAAACTCAATTGTTTCCTTTGGTCCATGTGAAGCACAAGCAGCCTGAATGTAGAAGTCGAACGGACCGAACAGCCGACATCTATGAAGGGGAACAGAGTGTCGTATGAGCAACAGTATTTCAAAATATGCAACCCAAATGTTTCTATAAAAGTAAAGAAAACAAAAGTAGCATTAACATTCATGATGTCCTGGTTTTTAACCTCCTTAGTATAGTTTCTCCAACTGGTCAGGGCTTAAATATTATTACTTACTAGCAAAGTCGGTATTATTTACAGAAAAACTAGTTTGTGGCTATTTTAATTTCTGAAATTAGCGGCAGCAATATGCTTCGGCCAAATCTTCTGCGCACCGAAATTAGTAGGCACTATTGTCTCTGACTACATTTTCAGACTTCTTGTAAGTGTATTCACATTCGCAAGGTTAAACAACGTGGATAACCTAACACAGAGCTATTCGTTTGATTTGCCTTTCTATGACTACAACCTTCACCCGGAGGATTGACATGTTAACTTGAAATTATTAAACGGAATCTGATCGAGTGGTCCATCTGCCTGCTCCGTTTTACTTTTCTTTCCTGCGGGACATATCCTCAGACCCAGAAAAAACGCCGCCACGAGTAAGTAAGTCCACTGATGCCAGTAGTACTTATTATTATAAGTAAGGTTCACACGTGTTTTCAGAAGCAATTAAATAACTTCACACAATGACATGACAGTAGAAATACTATAATATATCTAGCCTCGATGGAAATAAAGTGCAAATACTGGGCATATATATAGGCCGTGAACATATTATGTGATGGAGTATAGCGACACACAGGCCCTGACTGTGAGGGCTGAGATCCTCTTGTTATTGTGTTAAAATCCTGGACAAAGCTTTTATGTAGATCAGGAAGCGTGATGGTACGCTTAGGTGTGGATTTCACGATGCTGCCAACCTGCACTCGATCCTGCTTCCGGGTTTCTCGACTTTATCTTAAAATCATGCACGGGAGGATGAGCGAAGAACAGGGACGTGCAGCAGATGCGGTGCAAGACTTCTATGTATCCCACGCAACTCACCGCCCGCGTTCTCAGCGTGCTACGAAGCACGCAGTGGACATCAGTGAAATTCACGCTCAAACTCACAGTATGGAGATCCAGATATACGCTTGTTACGCGGCATTGTCCTTTTGGGCGGTAATAACTGATTGGAGGTTTTGACATTTTTGATCTGCACCATCGCGTACTTACGGATTCTTGCAATTTTAGATCTAACCCAAAGGCATTTCTGTCTGCATTTGGTGAATCTGCTGCCACTGGTGAGAGAAGCACACCATTTGAATGTCTGATATTCTTTAGGGATGCAGTAACGATACGACTATTTCTGCGGTTAATATGTAAAAACGGACTCATCAATGTTGACCTCCCGAAATGGATCACCGAATGTGAACCTGGTATTCAGTAATAGAACAATGACTAATTAGCAAAAGCTTCGGAGCATGAAACTCAGATTTGGCAAGCCAAAGTTTAGTATATGATATCACACAAGATAAAATTGAAAATTAATATTTTCCAATTCTTGTCTAAAACGTTTAGCAATCACTGATTGTTTGCCATGATGAAACCACCCGCGAATAGGACTAAACGGAACGTTAAACGAAAATTTGCAGCTATTCATTTAAAAACTCCAATTGGATACCTTCGAGAATACAAGCTCCATCCGACCTTAATAACCGCTCCATTGATATTTGCCTATTGTCACGCTGAAGAATTTATTTCCAATACGAATTTGAAACAAACGTTCACAACAGGATTTATTGAAACCAAAACAATTTATGACAACCCGTCAACTGTAACCCGCCTCTGCATAATACAGATTGTGAACAGAAGCAAATACAAGTAAGAATTCCTACAGAAAATAAAAAAGTCACAAGGTACTCGTTCGCTGTAGAGGTAAAAGTTACTTTGGAACACCAATATGGGAAAAAAGGGTACTTTCTAACAAGAAACGAACTGTTTGGCACAGTAGAGGTTACGAAGACAATTACAGACTTACGGTAGGAAATGCTGAAATATGCAGTTTGCTTTCGATTTTTCGTAAATATAAGTTTTATTTTCAATTACTGATTTTGAAAAAAGTATAAAACATTTTTGACGTCTGTTTGCTGTGGATACGCTCTGAAACTAATGAAATAAAAAAGGCAGACGTCACACAGCATGTAGCCTATATTGTCCTTTGTGCGGCTACAAGTACAGCTTATAAATTGTTTGAAGGTAAGTTATTAAAAATATTATTTATTTTCAATGCACCAGGAGTTGTCTTGGTAAAATAAGTACAATATAAGGTTTCTCTCATTAAAAGACCAACACTTATTTCGTATTTAGATTTTTTTAAGAAAAATGTGAACAGTAATGATTTTTAAAAAAGGTTTGAAATGCAAAAACAGTTTGCTGCCGCCAAATCCCAGGTGTGGTCGTACCAAATTCTCCGGACATCAAAGCAAGCCGGTAGACAAACAGCAAGCGAACCGCTTGGAACCAGATAGAACTCAAGTAAAAAACCACACAGTACCAGTTTTTTTGAACATTAAATCTTCAAAGGGCTCAGTTATTTAAAAATGCGATGAAAGGTTCCTATGAAAACGTTTTTACGCATCGTGTTAAGTATCGGCCGATGTGACTATCATCAACTGTATTGTGAACGCATGCGTCCGTTTTTTTACTCAAATATGACTGGTTACTCTTTCGAAGTGAAAAGCGACTGTTCCCTTCTAAGTGTCTTCTACAGGCTACGTCCCACTGCTGAGAATCAGCATGGAAGTAGATGTATTCAAAACACTTTCGTATTTTGGCAAAAAATTTCCGTTTTATTCATTTCAAACAGGTTATTAATTCAGTTAGCGTAACAAGTCCTAGCAACGACCGGAAAATGAAGACTTAGTGGGTGTGTTTCCAGATTTTTATTGAAAAAATACTGGAGGAATTTTTTGCGTTCAATGCCTATTTTTAAATTCTGAAAAGTACCTATGCAAAACCCAACCTCATTCCGCAGTAAACTTTTACTTTCCTCACACTCTTCCTATCCATGCTAGCTATAACTGTTAAGGTCACAAGTATACTTGAGCTTGCTTGAGTTTATATAATGCCATTTATGTAAGCCTCATGGCATCATACTTCCTTTCAATCCCCTAATACAAGCGTTTCCAAAAATGCACATCATCTTTTATAAAAAAATTCCAGTTGGTTGCAACCCGTTGTATTACTAAAATAAACGGCATTAGGAGTAATATGCAGTCGCACAAGAAATGCTTCCTCTAACTTTTTTGCTAATCGATACATGAAATATATGAATACTTTCAATTACTGATCCTCTTCTTTAAGTTCATGAGAAAGTTACCCCTGTGATTCATAAGTCTTGTGTTCATATTTAACCTGAATTTGCTTTATATATAAACTCATTTGATGTGGTAAATTTAATCCACTAATTGGCGATCTTTATTTTTAAAGTTTTTGATTGGGCTTTTTAGTTTTGGATAAATAATAATTCCCTATATCAATATGACTATTGCGTGTGGTGATAGAGATTTTTTTCGTACCGATAGGGTGTTTATAGTTGTTCACGCAGTAGTGTGCCGTAATCGTGCTGAGGTCTGTCATAGTTTTAAAATTCGTTTAAATTGTGCACCATCAGCTACCATAACAGTTCTATACCAGAGACAGAAATTTGACGAAAGCACCAATTCAGCCACCCACATCTAATTACGTGTTCTGGTGTCCACCCTCCTTCTGACTACGATCAGAAGACGGACCGCAATTTTCTTTCTTCCCCCCTGTCTCCCCCATCCTGACAACCACATAATTTGTTCTACTTACGCCCATATAGTTGACTTACTTACACAGTGAGAAAAATATTTATGCCTAACCAGAAGTTATCGAAAGCTAACGTACGCTGGCCAAGTCAATTTTTGAAAACTAATCAATGTATCCGCGATCGGGATGATCTACAGAGGAAATCATGAAAGAAAATGCGGCAAACTTCGTAAAAGTGACTGATGCCTCAATTTAACGTGAAACTGTACAAAACCCTGTTTACAGGGAGCGAAATGCAGAAAAAATCCAACCTTAGAATTATTCCAGAAAGTAATCATTGACAATCGATTATACTGGTAGGTGGAGCGAATTATGCTCGTAGAAAGATGGTGAAAACCATACTAATTTCTGATAAAAGAGAAAATGTGAGTCCTGGTAAGTAACTGAGAAAAAGAAGATGCAATCGCAATATCCCAGTGCTGGTGTTTACCTCCTCTCAATACCAATTTATTTAGAATGCTTATTCTCTCCGACGAAGATTCGTCTTGTCAAAATGTTTTTGTGTGACATCGACGTCTCTTTTAGTATGCTGAAGATAACGAAATTCGTTTTGTATTTGTAAATCATAAACCAACGGAATTAACTGTTTAGGAAACAGTTTCCTGTGATTTTTATGTGACCTTCAGTTGCTGCCGCAAAGCAATGAATAAAGAGCAATATGTTGCTGTAAGGAATGACAATGGCATTGGAGATGATAATAAACACTGGTTTCACAAGACGTAACTGAATTATTTGGTTTTCTCTTGCTGGTTCGGCAATTTAATTTTCAGAGATTGAGACATATGGATCGCACGGTTTAGTCTACTTTGCCAATTGGGTATTTAAAAATGACTAGATGGTGGGATTATAAAGCTCATTTAATTGGCCAAAAATAAAACCTTCGGCAGCCAGTACTAAAAGAAAACATAACAAAAAGAATCAGTGACGACGTGACAAACCTGGTTCGGAAGTAATTACGTACTTGTAGTAAATATTTTATGATAAATTGATTATGGAAATCCTGCAAACGAAAAAATTCTTTACCAGTTGATTTAGTTTGCTAGATTTTAAGTTATAATTTTGAGGCATCTTTATGGAGGAATGAATAAGGCAATTTTTCAAACCTACGCATTTTTGCAGACGGACTGGTCTAAAAAACACACCACGGGACCTTTGCCCAGGCGAAAGCATTTAGTTGTTTGAACGAGGACCAGAACGTCCCGCAGAGCTTAAGATACGAAGATGAGAGGGAAATTAAACATCTACAATAACAAATTCGACTACTTTAAGGCTGCACACATCCAACTAGAGAGCATGCTCACCCGACGAGGATAAAGCGACATCAGACTGACAGAGGCTCACCCGGCACTCCCGCTCCTACCCCAAAAATAGTGTGTGATTCTTAAAGCTCGCAGCTTAACTGCCCACCAAACAGCTCAAGGGCCGACATAGGGCACAAAAAATCGATCAGCCCGAAGCTGACACGACAGATCGACTGTCGTAGTTTCGACGATATCCAGCATGTGCTCAACTGCCTGGCAGTGCAGGAACAGCGAATTGCGTGTGGTAGTATACTTACGCTGCAGCTACCAAACCATCTTCTGTCACTCCTGTGTGTCCAGTGTCAAGACAGAGTCAAGAAGACCGAAGGTGGGAGTCGGACGGAGGTCACTGGCACGCTACATCCATTGCGTTTCTAACAATTGCAGTTAATGCGATGACACAGGGAGCCGGCCATTGGTCCATTGTGCTCGTCTTAGTTCTCAACTTATCAGCCTTAATCTACCAGCTTAGCCAAACTGAGTATAGGTTCACTTAGACTGCTGAAAGATCTTTTGCAAATATGCCAATTTTTCGTTACAATTTATTTGAATTAATATTGTTACTAACCTTTTCAAATTTTGCAGTCACTTATAGTTTATGTCATATTTTTGCCTTGTGGCATCTTTCATAGAACCCAAAATTAATAAAAACTTGTATATTTATACAACGCATTTGACCTATTTTTTCACATAAATGCGTCTGCTGACATATGCACTCAGCCGACTGTCAAATTGAACACCTTAAAATGAAAAACGAAAACGATGCATATTACTTTCGAATGCCATGTTGCTGTACGCAAAACTAGGAGCATGCACTTCATGCATGTCCTTCACTACGCCAATTCAGTTTGACGCACTCATTAAGTTCTTCCTTTACTGTGTCAAAGAGGAAACTTTTTAAAATCAATTCAAAAACAAGAGAAGCAGGGCCTTCTAATTCATGCAGCATGTTTTTATTAGTTCTGCGTACCTAGCATGCCTACTTACCGAAACATCGAGGAAAACCAGACAGCTAGAGAATCTAACAGACGATGGCCATCGCGTGCCCAAAAGGGAGCACTAATTAGATTTTAATGATAGCGGACAGCATTTGATGTGTTCTTTCCTTCCTAAACCCAATTGTATCTGATGGCAAGATTGTCAACGCGATCGGAGGTGAAATGGAACACCATAGCAGACACAGCTAAACAGCTCTTCTACTCGCGCCCATCACGACTTGATCAGGTAGAATGTATCAATTTTTCACTAACGAGTTTAAACTCTCACCTGCAACATAGTGTCATATGTGTCACGTTCGGAAATAGCGCTAAGCTCGCCTCTCAGTCATTCGAGACACGACTGAAGGCTTTATTGAGGAAGCCGCTAAAATGTTAATGGAATGAATTCTTAACTGTCGACTTCAACCCCTACGTCCTTATTACGCGAATCATTCGGCTGTCCGAGCCTGTTCGACATCTGGTGGAAGATTTGGCCCAGATAGAGGCCCCACCCTAGCATTCCCCCACAGCACCCAATATACGCCAGTGGATACGGGTTTTAATGGACACTTCAAGGTCTAATTAACATGATCTCTGCTTCAAACTGGTCACCGAAAAACACAGATGCCATTTAATAATTTCTATAATCGCTGGTAAGTGTATCCTAAACAGAACGCTTAGCGGTACTCCAGTGGCATTCAAAATTAAAATTCAAATCTCAAATTTCACGCTGGTACTATTTTCTGACTTTATGTTCTGAAAAATGGAAGTTTTTTAAGCAACAACTGGGCACTGCGCGGTTTTTCTAGCCCTTATCCATAAAAAGAAGGTTTCGAGACACATAGGAGAACTTCCATTTCTTCAAACGTAATCAATCACAACCAAAACAGAAAAAGCTTCAAAGAAAATGCATTTTATGACAACATCCATGCAAATTTATCTCCTCAGATTTGGTAAACACATGTTTCTGATGATCCATTATTAGGGCCTGTAGGAAAATATACGTCAAATATAACGGTTGCAAGAATCAACCAGGAAACGAGGTGTAGAGTGTGTCTGGAATCTTCTAATGGTCAACAAGGATTAAAGTCGGTCCTGAACACAGGTAGCAGGTAAAGGGTATCGTTAGGATGTGGTTGCATTTCTTCGCCCTAAGACATTACTATTTCGAGATGACTCTGTGCGTAAACTTCTACGCAGTATTTATATTGTGCAGATTTTCAGCAACCGAGATACGATTCATTTTCTTATAGCCTCCCCTCTTTTGACTCCAAAATCAGAACGGGCTTGATTTCTTGATCACATCAATTCACGCTTGAACCCTCAATTTTTACCGTCGCATATTGGTCAAACTAGTGGGTGTACATGATAAAATCAACAAAAAATGCCCTATGAGAACCAACTCAGGCAACAAAGGATAAGTCAGCGTGTAATACGTGACCTTACTGCTTGCAAATGTAACCTTCCCCTATGTAATGTGTTCCATGGGGCTGGTGGGGTCAGACATTTTTTCGTTAGTTGTAGGGGAACTGAAGTATTGGGTCAAATGGTAATTTTCAAAGTGGCGACTAGTAGGACGCCGTGGTACTTTCGAAACGCATTCGTTTTTCTTTGCTATTGAAAGATCGCACAGAGTGGGCCTTAGTATCGCTTCCGTCATGAGTCCAAATAAAAGTCCTTCAGGTAAACTAGGAATTATATCGCGTACATTGGTCGGCTTGAGGTCAAACCACCGGATCTCTCAATCTGCAGACTTGTCGCAGCAAAAAACTCTTGTGTGACCCCATTTATCCGGCAAAAATGCTAACGCTAGAGAAAGCAGTGCATAGGGGTTGGAAGTAGGTTGGAACTCTCTTTTTCCTAATTTAGTCCCATCCATAAAGAACCTAGTGTTGTATTTCTTGCTGGTCTATCCTTTGTTCCCCAAATTGCGTCATAAATCTTGTTCCGTAAAATTAAGGCATCGTGAACAACATCTCGGTTGGTTGCTGGCGGCAACCATGTAGAAGTCAGTCGAGCATTTCCAAGCATTAGAAGTGTGCCTGCGAAGGTGGTTGATGGTTGGGGCATGGACGCTTGCAATGACGCTGGTTAAGCCACCGAACCCTGTGCTTGAAGGAGACTCCTTTCCAAGTGCTCCGGCCACCCTGGCCCGCATCATCCATCCTACATTCTGGCAATTTACATAAAAACGATGAAGTACAAACACAGCTCAAAAACACCCTGCGTCTGAGCAATTATCTTTGGAGTATATCACAATTCCTTCCGCAGGTTTTGTAGGGCCGGATGACTCTCAGCCCTTCACTTCCATTATAACACTTACGTTTGATTGTTCATGATCTTTTCAAGTTTGCTGTTCAAACATGAGGCATGTTACTGTGTAAGTTAGATGAACAATATTAAAAACTAATCGTTTACCGCATTTGCTGTCAAAGTAGGTTTACCAGTGTAAGGTGATTCATTCATAGACCCACGTGGAGTTTGCACACGATAGCAAATTTCTTTTTCCCTCTTATTTTTATGTTTCGATAAGTTGAATGCCATATTGTAAACTTTTATAATAAGCGATTCCATAATATTGCAGGAAATTGTGTCACCAACTTTTATAAAAGAATAATTTGATAACATAAAATATACTGATTTTGTTAATGGCATTTAATACCAACCCGAATCACATTAACATTTTTTTGGAAGAGAGACAGTTTAGCTCTCAATCACAGGTAAATTGGTATTCAGCAGCTATAGAGCAAGTTACGTGCTTAAACCATTGCCTTTTAACTGTTTATTTGAGACGAAACATTTTGTGAGTCATTCAATTTGGCCTAAAAGCAGTATTCCTAACTTTTATCAATACAGTTTTATACAGTTGCATGACTCCGGGTTCAACAGTACTGTCACAAATGTGCTCACTTTGGTTTTTAACAGTGTGGTTGCAAGCCTAGCGAGAATGAAACAACCTTTGCACACACAGGGCATGCCGTAAATTTGGCCCAAAGTCTACTTTTCAGAAAGGGCCAAACAGGATTAAAAATAATCACGCAACATTAAAATGTGCCTTTCTGAACGAAACTCGCAAGGCCGTAATGAGAATGCCTTTTTGGAGTATGGTCGAGATGGCTATCTTGATGCACGGAGAAAAACAGACAAAACCCAACCTAGATACATAGAGGAATAAAGCAAAACGAGATTTTAAGGAATACAAGTACATTTTTGAGGAATTGTGATAAAGTGGACAGTTAATAATATAACCATTGCAGAGTAAAGGAAAACATAAATTAGTAAGATACGTTTGCGATGCTCTATTTTGGATCATGAGGGAATCAACAGTTAGCTGTATTTCTTGGACAACACTACGGTCTGCATCTAACAACTCCTAATCAGTCTCATGTTGAAATGCATGCAAGAATATTGTTGAATAAAACTGCTATACGTGGACTTAGGTTTTAAATTTTCAACATATATTGTAAACGGTCCTTTTTCAGAAGAAATGTTATCCTTCCTACTAGCAAACACTTAATTAGAACTCATATAAACGGTTAAAATAAGAAAAAAGAATTCTTTCGGGGACACTGAACTGTGTACTTATCAATAATAAATCATTTTCATCATGAAAATCCATGAATACTGGTAGACGCCAACATTACAAGTAAGCTCATTTTATTATATAAATTGTAATTTTTCCCAATTATTTTGACATGCATAAACAAAGAAGGCTAATGCGTCTGTTGTCGAAGATGCTAACAAAGCTGTCGTATTTGACCTCAAACTGAAAGTTTCCAAATTAAACAATTAATAAATCCAGCATAAAATCATGCAATTGCTGCAATAATGACATTCTCTTAAAACACCTACGGATTCAGATCAAACTTCTAACATTCATTTCCTTATACTTTTTTTGCGAAATTTAAATTTCTCAACTGTTACTGCAAATGTGCGCACATAAGGGCCTCGAGGAAAATTAGAGAAGAGAAAAATGGGACTTAAGTCAATACAGTTTTGGGAAGTTGAAAAACGTGCATGTTTTTACTACTGTCTATCTTGCCATTGTGGAAAATGGGCAGTTGCATTGGAATGAGTGGTTATGGGCCAATTCCATGGGTGCCAATTACCACGATGTATCCGATATTGATTTACTGTGTATTTTATGGGCACTAAAAGTAGTGTTTTGAATAGAGATTTTAGAATTTAACCAGACTGTTGAATCGAACATGATTTTAGAATCCTTACGTTTGCAGTTACCATTAAAAGTATTTAACGCGTTGCTAAAGTACTGAGGAAAAAGTGCAGCAAGAGTATGCTGAGCTTACTTCTCTATCCTTTCACCAACGCAAACGGTAATCTTGTAGACTGTGTCGTCACAATCCGGGCTTCCGTCGTAGCTGAGACCTAACTGGAGGGTCACGTTCGCACGCCCCTAGGCAAAAACAAAGACATAAATTCGATGCTGTCGGGTAAAAAGGGATTGCCAGTTAATACTTGGGTGTCCAAAGAGCTACTAGTTAAGGAATTAATGATCGTTCTTTCTTCATGCTTGAGCAAAAAAACACATTATATAGCATTTTGAATGTGTGTAGCATTTATATACTACTGACGGGCTGTTAAAATCGTCTGACTAGCATGCATTTATTCCACTGCATTTGAAATATTTTAACTCAAATATTGATAAAAATTTTCAAATTTACTCCGACAAGGTTTGTTCCAAAGTGTTTGCTTTATTTTTATTTAAGACATTTCTAGGAAAATATGTACAACAAATAAATTCATATTGACACTGATATCATGTCATAAACCATGAAATTACCCCCATATTTCTTAATAGTTCCTCCTGCTTTCTGTGTAAATCTCCAAATTAACTGACAGAAACCAATACTGCTGCACTTTAATAAAAAGAGTTCCTCTATATTCAAATATAACAACCACACGTTACCTTTTCAGGCTAAAATATTTGGACAAAAGGAACGTCTTGGAACATATATGCCTAAATGATTTCTATAAATCATAAATGACAAAGCTTTAAATTCTTAGGATATTTGCAACAAAATTTTCTTATAACATAAAAGTCATAAATACGGAATACTTTTAGCGTTTTCCGACGTTTACTTACGTTCACGCGTGAGTCTTAAAGTAACGCATGTGTTATGATATAGAACCTCGAATAAACAATAAGATTCAAGTGGCTTTATGAATTCCACTAAAAGTTCATAGTCTAAGAGGACCTTAATGAAGAATTATCGTCTGGATATGCAATATATATACCTAACAGTAGGCACAACTTTGATAAATAATTAGAATGAAAGTTGGCAACTTTATTTTTAAAGTTTGGATTCGATAACAGCCTCTTTCTCTCTTAAAATGCTTTTTAATTAGACGTATTTGCAACACGTTTTATTAACAAAGCATCTTATGCAGATGTATCGAAGTTTAATGACAAGAGGCACTTTTACCTTTGATTATATTGAAACTTACGGGAAACGTGCGGTCATCAAAAATAGTAAAACCATCTTTACCTTTTCGCCAGCACTGAGGTTAGCCCTTTTACCAAAGTAATTGCAGTGATCACAGAGTACGAGTTTCAGAGAACTTATAGTGGCTGAGTTTTAAATAACCTATATTGCCGACATCCACTGGAGACAAAGTTCAATGGTGCTAAATCCCATAGACGACTACTTTTGTTTTCCAGATTATTTCGCTGTGTAGTGGACATCGGCCGTTGTCTATTTAAAAGTTAATGGTTAGCATTCCTGCTAGCAGTATGAACTCGTGAGTTATACTCTGATTGTTATTTTTAAAGATTATTTGCAGATTCCAGCACCATGAAAATTTATTGGGCACTTTCATGTTACATGTTCTACCCTTTGAGTTCCTGTAGGAATAGTTCACCAGAAATCTACGACTGATTGCACACGATTATCTAGGTATGGAAAAACAATTTTACTTTGGATAAGTGGTAAGGACAAATTTATTGTTTAATTTTTTCAAGCCCAATGTACCTAATAAATTCGAAGACAATTCTACGGTTGGTTGACCATTTGTAACGAAAAGGCAAATATGAAATACATTTCTTTAAAGTATAAACTTCACTTATCTCTAAAGCCCACCCTCCAACGTGTAAAACGTTTAAGTTGCGGAACAGTGACTTTATATTTCTAATATAGCCGATCCTAATGTGGCCTGTGCCAACATTTCTTACATTTATTGCTTTTTACGCAACAATTATAAAGCAATTTCTAATATTCACCGCAAGCGGTGTCATAGGAGCGCAATATTAAAATAAAAAGACCATACAACTGCACTATTAAACATTCTGCCATTTCTTAGATTTTTCAGGCACCCTTAATAAGGACAAACGTTTTAAAATAAGGTATCAGGGTGCCTTCTGTAGAATGATTTCCTGGAACATGTTCTTGAACGTGTATTTAAAATACTTCACCTATTATAGTTGATCTATAATCCCTGAAGCGTTCATATCTTGTTAAAAATATTTTGGAGATCTTCATTGCATGCCTGTGTATCGGCGAATACACGTTATAAATTTTGAGCATAATGCTATTCCTTCCATAAAGCTTGCTTACTTTGGCTCAGATATTCCCCTGTTTTTTCAACACCATCTGCTAGCAGCTTCCAGAAGAGTCAATTTTAAATTTCTCTTTCGAATTATGAACAAAATTAAAAAGTTAATAATAACAAGCAAGGTGCCTGTACGTCTGAAATATAGTAGAAATGTTGTAATGCCCACATTTTAGGTTAAACGCTCGTGTTTGACACTTTGTAGCGGAACATAGTCGACTTAACTTGTCCTTACTTCAAATTAAATGGCAATTTAGCGCGTGGCAAAACAATTGCAATACTTATAAAACGTGTATTGAGGAACTTCCGTAAACAGGGAATTCACTCAGCTGTAAAGTTAACGCAAGCGGCACAGTATATTAACAGATATTGCTCATTTCTTTGGAGGGTACCCGCATGGTTTGTGAATAAATACCGCAACTATGACGTGAGTTATTTAAAAATCACCTAACGAGATCACATAAGTGGACGACCAGTCTAAAAATCTAGTTTTAGTCAGAGATAGGGAAGGATTTATTAATTGCATCCCTCTTTGGTATATCTAAATAGCACTAAATTGAATGGTTTGGCTTCATTAAGGATAAGTATCGTTTCCGGCTTACAAGAACAGGAACCGACGCATTGAATCTGAAAGAATTGACTAGATATCACACGACGGAAAAGGACAGGAGCTAACAGAAGACCAACTCTCAAACCAGGTGATATAAAAGTCAGAAATTATGAGCTTTACGAGGCTGGCACCTAGTGACGCGAAACAGTAAAAGAAAAATGCTCAATAAATTTAAGGCCAACTACTCTGGCAAGCCAATTAAATTTCCGCTTCACTTTGCACATTTAACATCTTGACTTTGGTGAGGCGATCAAGCGCCTTGAAACACCAATGACCTAAAAGGTATGCTCGTGTGAGCCATTCATTCTTGTCTCATAGGTTGTGGAAGCTTGACATTTGTCCGAAAGGAACTGGTTGCCTTTGAATCGATGGAAAACTTAAAGGCGTGGTGATAGACAACAGAAAATTTTGTGATTTGTTGAAATGGTTGTGAATGCTAGTTGAGAATGAGCAGGATAACTTAGTCATAAATTTTCCAACCCACTGACGGTAATCATATGTATCAAATTAATCCTTTGAAAGAAAAATGAATGCAAAGGAATATTTTGTCTGCCATTTATGGTGCAGGGTTGTATATATAGCAAAATGGTAAAAGTGGAAATGCATGTATGTCGGGATGAAATTTTTCGCAGTGCCTTCGTTTAATATCGGCAACTTAATTTCTATACCAATTTTCCAAAATAAAAATTGTATAATTACAAAAGTGTGATTCTGCTTGTTAAAATTAAAAACATTTTGAGGGTACTTCGATTTAATTTGATTAGTTTTGCCTTGAAAACCCTCCATAATAGCACTGCAAATACATGCTAAGATCGATTTCAGGATGGAATCCTAATATCAAGTTAAATTACTATCCCAAAGAATGCTAGTTAAGACGCTAATCTTTGAGCATCCTTTATTATTCACTTACGTTTTGTACAATTGTATCTTAAATCAAACATTAAATATATTCCGATGCAGACAAAGAAATCTAAAATGTTATTTCTGGTTTTTTAATAATCATATTTCAACCTCATTTCAGGTTAAGCGAACCGGAGATTCGAACACATTATTTTTGGTAAATGAATCAACCAAACAACCATTAATCAATGGGTCTTCTGAACCTTGGGTTGTGATAGAGATCGATAAATATCATGGGAAGATAGTTGAACGATCGGTTTACTGGATTTGCTCAATTACTTTAGCTTGCGAGAACTCCGTTTTGAACACCAAAGCACAAAAGTACAAAGAAATTTCTTAAGTCAATCGCTGGAAGTCATTTATGTGATAAAACTAGTCCTTAAAGTTTACCTATCACAACTGACTTCCCTTAGGTTAAAACTAAAAAGGCATTGTTTTATATAGAATCTTAAAGTTATACATAGGACTAGAGCGAAATAAAAGACTCTGTTTTACTGCATGAAAAAAGGTAAATCGTAAAATTTGTAAAAGAAAATTGGATTACAACTTAATCGTGATCATAAGGTTAGCTCAAACTTAAAAGGCGCGCACTTAAAATAAATAAAATACGTATACGGCAAATACGACGCGCACTGTTCTTTACGTCATGAAATTTAATTTCATACTTTTACTCACATAGGATTTTTAAATATTGAAAAAACTACCTTAAATTTAGTTATCCATTTATTGTTTTTTTAAAAAAATTTCAGCAGGATTTAGATAAGATAACTTAGGAACACTTTATATATTGAAAACAGGCAATTATAACTTTTAACTAATCAGTGTACGATATTAAATAAACGCCATTTGCAAACACAATAATTGCACACCCATTGCATCAAATTACCAACCATGCTAAGATAAATCATTGAAAGGAAGTGCACTGGAACCGCATCAAAAAACGAGTGTTTTTGTTTAAGAAAGACGTAGTGAAAATTTATATATGGAGTGGATTTCTTCGCATATTTTACTCTGATACCTTCGTATATATAGATCTTATTTATGTGGTAGTTCTAAAATAATTGCACTTGTCTTTATAAAACCTTTATCTCCTACACTTGTAAAAGCAGAAGCCGAAACGACAATTCAGAAAAAGGGTTATGCATCTATTTTAATATTTGTCAAAAACAACTTACTCGTTTAGTGATCTTCTGGGACATAACAATATTAACATGCTTTCTATCTTTTCGAAAATACTAAGGACATATATTATTATCTTTTGAGGTTAAAATTCTCCTACTTACAACGAAAAAATGTTATAAGTTGGTTCCTTTTTTACAAGTTATTTTTTTCCGATGATTGTTTTCCTTTGAGATTTAATGCACAACTTCAAAAAAATAAATCTCCATTAAATGCGCGCGTTATATTGAAAAAATATAGCATGTTATTTCAGCTTTCGATGTAATTCCAGCATTTCGTTTTGGAAATAGACTTCATTACATCATAATCCTAGAAATAACGCTAAACGTGTTCTACGCTTGCAAATAACGCCTCTCGATGTTTCCCGTTTTCTGCTATAGCAAAAAAACAGTTGGTTTCAGTTAATATGTTTTTCAGCCAAACACCAGACCATTTGTTTCAGCCTTCCGGATGCAAGAGTTACTGTTTAATAAAATATGCGTTAAAAGTTGATATTTAAGTGAATATTATAATTTCCTATTTGGAAAATAATGTGAGGACCTTCTGCGGTGATATTATGGAGCGCTCTGTTACATCCAAAATCGGCGCTTTACAAATTTATAAATGAGAATGTATGCATAATGATCAGCAAATAGTTTTCAGAGCATAATTTGGTCAAATAGTCTCATGAATAACTATGAAATTTATCAGAAATGTTAGACGTAGCCGCTTATAAGGATTTGTGGGTGAGCCCTTAAGCTTTAGTTAAAGAAGATTCTCTCTTGGGTCGTTCTTATTCCCGACCGTCTTGGTAGCTTGACAAAGCCGTCAGTATAATATTCGGTAGTTTTTTCACAGGAAGATGTGGGTTTAATCAGTAATTAATAAGTGTTTTTTAAGATGTCAGAAAATTTAAACGAATTGTGAAAGATATGCTTGAATGTGTGTTTGGAATCAAGGTTAAGCAAAAGGTAAAGTGAAGACTTCGATGATTGAGAATTTAAGAACCAGTGCCTGAAGTACCTGATTAACAGCTTTCACTTAGTCATCTTACTTCAACTCCTAAATAAATCACAATTTGAGAGCAAGGCTAAGTACTTTAAGCTGTCAGAATTTACAGGAAAATATGTTGAAAAAGCCTGGGTAAAGAATAATCTCCCGAACTTTCCGACGTTATTATGGGTAGGAGTTTTGTCCAGTGTACCCCTTTTTCACTTAATTATTTAAATAATGGAAGCCATAAATAATTTTACATCCTTATTCCCTACAGAAATTCCTCGTGGTGCTCAGAAACCAAGGTCAGTGAAACGTTCCTGTGAGCAAAAATAATTTAATTTGATGAGCCCGTTTTAGTCCAAATGTCGATGCATGAACTGCGCAGGAAGCGTTATTGGCGATCATCTTAGTGTACTAAGTTGTTTGGCAGCTACTACGTCATATTTATTTGGATTGTTGCATCATGATAAAAAAGACTGTAAGTGCATAAAAGTAAGCATTAAGGATTACTGCAAATCGATTTAGGCAAACGATCAATACAAACCATAGAAGCTATGCGAAGTAGACATTTTAACAGCAGTTAAATCGACAGTTTATCCTGACACAATATATTGCACGTCTGGTAAATAATGACAAAAATACGCATAAAATGAAACCACACCGAGTTTGCTTCTTCATTTAGTTATTTTAGCAATAAATTATCTTCATCCTACGGAGATATTTGGTTTAACTCTAGCAAGATCTAGGTTTGCAAGTTATAATTTAGAAGACGTGTTAGTGAGTTACTGCTTTGATGAAACAACGGATTTGTTGGAACACATTAGAAACATCCATCAATGAATTTAACGCTTTATAAAACAATTAAGTTTTCCCAGTTTACAAAAGTGTTGTAGGATTTTTAAACTTGCCAGCAGCAGCGACATACGGCATAAATTTTAAGGCCTGAAGGAAATTAAATATTATTCTTCAAAAAAACTGTGTCTAAAGGACTGGTTTACAATTGATGTAAATCTTTTTACCGCTTCATGAGCATGTTTCATGAAAGGCAAGAATCTTTCACTTAAAACAATCTAAAAATGGATCTTGTTACTTAAGTAAGCTCAGAGAAATACAGATAAAGTTTACCAGAAAGACGCAATCATAATGTTCCGGGGGTCAGCTCATTTATGCAATCAAAAACCATGCTGCTTGTTTGCTAAACAGACTATAATCAGTCACGTTAGCTAGAATTTGCGGCTTCTATGCTATCAGGGTATTTATTGCCCGCATGCTATCAATTTACCATGGAATGTTTTGCTCTATGGAGCTAGGACCGAAAATGGCTGTCTGGTGTATATGGTAGACTAATTGGAAAAAATCACAGAGCAATTCACGACATTTTGAGTAATGCAGAAGTAAACTTAGAGTAACCACTAACATTCTGTTAATAATAAAATGACAGAAGGTATATTTTTTGGCGTGTTGACCTACAAAAAGTGATTCATATTTATATTGTATTTTTTATTATGTTAGAGATCGCCAGCTTACCTGTCATGTATTGCTTCGCTTCTTGCAACCAGAAGCAGCATTAGATTCTGTCCTGTTATTTAAGCTTTCAATTTGAGTGAATTTGCATTCCACTCCTAAAATTTAATTACCCTAATCAATCTTGACTTATGTTGGTTTCAGTTAAATAAATTTTACCTTTTACTAACTTTTTATACCACCTGGCATGCAAACGAATACCATTATACCGATTGACTTTTCATTTTGCCAAATTAGAAAACTCAGTTGGATACGACTGCTGACATTTCGGAATTAATCACTGCCAATTGTTTAATATCTACCTGAAACGTTTTTCTCTGCCCACACAATACTTTCCCACTAGTGTGTGGCGGCACTTGTCGGAGCACAAAAGGATAGACCTCCGCAGCAGCCAAAATTTTGGAAAGCTATGCACGGCATCAGTAAGCCCCAAAACAACAAATTCTCTTTAAACGAAAATCTCCAAAATTATCTCATTTAGTGCACATATCTGTCGTATAAGTCCTAGTTACTTGCACGGTACTGATACTAAACTTTTACGTAAATGCACAGATCTTGCATGAATACCACTCAAAGGGCTGCTTTTGGGGCTTGACTCGGAGAGTTATAAATAACAAGAAAAACGAAAACAGGGCTTTTCGGAGAGATAAACAAAAACTTGATCAAGACCGAAAATGTTTAAGCAACAGTCACGGAAAATCATGGTAAATTTCTTAACTTTGTTACCAATGAATTTCCAGAAAGGAATAGTTTGATAATTCTGATTAAACAGTCACAAAGACGCAACAGTATACACAAGAGAGATCGCCCCAATGTACAAGGACATTGTAGTTAGTAATCATTTCCTATTATGGATGTAAAACAGCGTCTTACCAAAAACTGGATCAAAAATACAACGCCATTTCACATTTATTTTCTTAATAATTAATTTGAAGAGAGTTGTTTTCAAAAAAATGCTGTCCTGTGTGGGAATAAATATCACACGTTTTGTTGAACGTGTACTCAGATACACTTCTATCTTCCAGCAATCATTGCCTTCTAACTTGCCTGACAAAGAAAAAAAAACTGGAATGGCCATTTATGGCTTATTGCTCATCGTCAGTCAGTCATACTCAAGTTCAGGGGTTGCAGCACCTGAGCCACTAAATCTCTGTATACTTTCACTTATAATTTAGAAAATGCTCATTCGGATCACATTGACTTTAAAAATTTTGAAAACGTATTCATACTTATCACCTTAGTTAACTTATTAAAAATATGCGTGCCAAATTCTGTATGCAAAATAGTAAAAACTATACCTCTTTATGCGGTTACTTTCCACCTGAAAGATAGTGGTATAATTTTTTCTTATTTGCACATTAGTCTTGTGTTAATAACGGGTCTTATGGTTTAAATAATCACGAAGCATTTTTACAAGTCACAAATCGCAGAACTTATATTGTCAATTAAATGTTATGATAGATAAAGTTTCAACTTTGTCTTCAGAATAGATTTTGGATTGAATACAAGACCGTTAGATGGCTTGATAATAAGAAAACAGTCTTCGATCTAATTGAACAGATAGCGCATAACTGACAGTAAACTCCTTTCGTTCTAATTCAAAGCGCTCGTTATCCATGAAATAAGGGTAAGGATGAGTCTTTTAAAATTCTTCGTGTACTTGTCCCTCAATATTGCAGGGATTTCATTTCCATACACCTTGCAGCAAAACAAACGTGACCACGCACATATACATAATTTACATCCATGTAAGCGGATTTAAACAGGTAAAGATTTGAGTAAGTAGACGTAAAGGACAGATTTACATAAGAAAATATGAATATCTTGAACCGCCCTTGTATATATAGTTAAGAAAATAATTAAAATTTCTATTTAAAGCTTATTAATTTTTAATTTAATGATGAAAACCATTAATGAGCATTGCGATTCAAATAAAAGTTTTAGGATGAAGTTGTGAGCCATAAACTATTTGCCAAAACCTTTGATGTTCCGTAGCGTTTATAACTATCAGGTTATATATTGCGATTCAAATATTATGAAGATATCTACCGTGAGAACAAAGGTAATCGGCACCACAACATGGGATAACCGTAGCTCATATGGTGCGTTAGCAAAAAACAAGCGACCACTCTTGAACTGTTGGGACAATAAATACATACTGTATTTGCGCAGCTGAAGTTACTATCTGCAACAGATTGGTTCAAAACCTATTGCTTTCCTCACGCAAAACGGGTTGAAGACTGACTGGCGAAGAGCACAATTAAAAGGAGCTCTGCGCTCAGACAGAAGCATGGTTGAGTAAAGGTTTTGGAACCGGGGGTTTTCTAATGCACTCGTGGGCTTATACTTAATCGATTATCTTTTGGAAAGACTTGACAGAATTGCAGTCCAACTGTAACTGTTACCCATTTTGACAGCCTTTCTTTGAACTTATATACTGTTGGCTCTGTGTCTGAACAGGTACCCCATGAAACAATAAAGACAGCGCAGTTCTCACCAGTCAGCCCGAATATGAGTTTCTCATTCTTGAATGTCTTCGGACAATGCCAAGTTAAAATAATAAAGAGTAAAAATGGCCTGCATCAAACAAACTTATGAGAGCCTTTAGCTCTTTCATTGTCCTCCGTTCATTTATATACTTGCATAAAAAGTATTATCCACGGATGACATAACCATGTTCTTTTAATAGCGCCCCAAAGACTTCCAAAATGTATCCTTGTCTAGGTTAATTTTGCGAAACCGACATAATCCACGGTGGTCATTTTTGGCTTTCTGGTCTGTTTTGTACATGCTTTGAATGCAATGAGAAGTTAAATGGCGAGTTTCAGGAAACTGTTCAAAAGGAGAAGATGCCATCGCAAGTGAGAATCCACCTACTTCTTCTGACATACTTTGCATGTTTGGACAAAGTGTAACGAGGAAAGCAGGTCACTTTGGAATGAGACGTAAAAAATAAAGAGAAGAAAGCCTTTTTTACTTGAAATATACATACTCTTATTTCAGGCTGAAGTTGACAATCGAATGTGTTTTTTCGTTTCATAACGTACATGAAAATCAATTGAGCCGTTTGTTGTACATAGGTGCTCTATATTTCTTACGTTTTGGAAGCCTGCAATCTTACTGTGTACTGAACGCTCTATCTAAGTCAATGTCTAAGTCCAAAGATGGATGTACTCTCAATTTGGCCAAATAAAAACATTAAGCTTCAATAAAATGTTTAACACGTAACTGGATTTCTCTGAACGATTTGTGGGGTAGATATGACTTAATTAGAAAACACGTCCCATTTTGCGCAAAGTACATTTTCACGGCTATTTTTAAACATACAAGACAGGTGAACGAACTAATTTACAACGAACTCAGTACATGCTAACCTCACCTGGCCAGTGCCAGTGTAATTTTATTAGAGAACCCCTCTTAGCTGACAGGACCAAATTGTGCCAGAAAAATGCAGGATAATTTATTCAGACAAGAATACCGTTTAAGAAATATAGAAACGGATCAGAAATTGATTTCAAGCATACACTTAAGCATGGTTAAAGTTATTCACTGGTTGCTTCGGCTTAATCTTACACTCAGAACAAATAAGGAAAAAAATTGATTTTGATTTCGTGCCCAATCGCCGACTGAGCTAAATTTAAAGCTTATTCAATAGGGTTATGTTTTTTGGCCTAATTTAATGCACAACAGACGGGGAATAAATATTATGGGTCAAATCAACGCATTTTAACCTGGAAATATGCCGTCATGAAGAAGTCAAATATATATTTTTAGTTTGATAGGGTTTCTGTCTTTTTTATTCTTTGGTCAGTGCAACTCATTTGATTGAAGATGAAAACTTTTGCTCCTACATATTTTATTTTTCGTTAATATTTCTTGACTAAACAGGCCAAATAACCTTCTTCGTCGTGCGCATCTGAACTTGAAATATCTGCAATCGTTCGAAATTGACCTTACTACTGTCCAGTATACGGAAACCTACGGCAACAAACCCGTTATTCTAAATTTCAAATCTTGCACCAGAAAACATATATTTTACAGTATATATATCTTTCAATACTCTATGAATCTTACTCAAAGAGGGTCTCAATTATTGGTTTAACAAGAGCTGAAGAAGGTTTTTCGTACCTTTACCTATCCTTACACATGTGATCTTATATTTTTGCACGCTGTATAATAATAAAAGACGTGAGATTTCAATGTCATGGAACGTTCAAACATAAGCAAAGGTGAAGTCTTCTCGAGCATAGAAACATATTTTTTATTATTCTGGGCTTTCAAACTACTGAAGAAGTCCATCGTCAGTGATGGCAGCAGGAACAAAAAGTCAGCCTTACATATAACTAGGCGAATTTGGTGTTCTATCTACTGCAGTTCCTCCAAGGCCATTTGAATATCTCATTTCAATCGACCTCTCCAGTCCTCGAAGACCTTCAAGGTCGGACGATTCAATCGAATAAAATAAGGTCTCTTTCGATCTGCGTTCGTATTTTAGATCCATCCCACTAAACTTAACGCAGGAAGTCTTAAGGAGGGTACTTGAAGGGGTATACGACGATGCGCAGAGTCCAGTGAAAATTGAACACCTTATAAGGCTGTTTAAAGTTTGCTAAGAGCTTACTTTCTCTTTTGATGGAGAAGCCTACGAGAAGACCAAAGGAACTCCAGTGGGCTCCCCGATCTCCAAGATGATGGCAGAACTAGTTCTGCAGGATCAAGAAAACACGGCGTTCATTAAAACTAAGCCTTTTTTGGTGCCGTTACGTTGAGAACACGTTTGTTATTGTCAAGAAAAATATGCTGCAAAATTTCCCTAACTTGCTCATTGGACGAAGAACAAGAACAGAAGTTAACATTCCTTGAGCTCCTTGTCAAGCAAAATGCCAATGGCAGAGACGATGGTTTATAGGAAGGCAATAAACGGCACATACCCCCTCAGCTTTCACAACAGCTTCCTGGTGGCTCACAACCAGGAAAGTATGCGAGTCCCGATATCGTAAAAAGGTTATGCAGAATGGCTATCCGAAGGCGTTTATAAGCCGATTCCTATGCGTTTGGCCTCGAAGGACCCAAACAGAAAAAAGACCGTGTAGAAAGGAAGTCTCAGAAGCGACTGAGCAGACTGTTGCCCTACTTTGTTTTGGCATTGCATACCGGCTTATGTTACTTATGCTTATCAGCATGGTGATAAACATCGAAGACGAACAAAACACTAAAGAATGATCAGGAGTAGTTTATCGCATCCCATGCCTAAACCGTACTTGGAACTACAAAGACCAGACTTAGCGCGTCCTGGGATCACGCATATATGAACATAAGCTGGCTGTGCGACAGGGTGACGAATTATCACAAGTTGCTGCCCACACCCACGACACGGATCGTGATTTTATCTTCACAGTCGTCGAGAAAATCGCCCACACTGGAAAATTGATGAATTCAGAAGTGATTGAAGCCCTTTCAATGCACGGATACGCAAACAATCGATGCATGGATTTGGTATTGGCATACAGAGCCCTGCGCAGTCAACATCAGATTTGCGTCAATGATCATTGGTGGGCCTATACACCTTAACTTTTTACCATTTTTATGCTGCTGCTTTCTCTGATAATGGACTCCCACAGGAATTTCAAAGCTCAAATAATAAAAAAATGTTCCGATGCTTGAAACGCTTCTCACTTGTTCATGCAATCGCCCGGGACTCAAACCTTTGCATTCATGAGTGAATATTCTGACAGAACTCTTGAAAGGTTTTGCTGACATTTTTAGTGAACCACTTCCTATTTGGTTAAATTATGAATTCATCGCCTACGCTTTAATGGTGGTCAGTTTCCTTCCATTATTTTACGTAAAAGGTACAAGGTATCCTCATTTACTTTACATGTATTCTTTTGCGTCATAGAAATTCACTCTTCAGACCTATTAGCATAATTAAAGACGTTAATTAACCCAAAGAGCTGGTAGTGAGTGGATATAAGCATTTTATCATTTTTCATCCGTAATCTGCGGTAACGGTTCAATAAAAGGATATTTTTTCTCAGAAATCGTCCAGTAGTTGGGTAATTGCTGAAAGGATTTTGCATCCCCATTTTAATGTCTATTTAGCGAACCATTCACCCACTGGCTCATCAAGCTGGCTGAAAAAATAACGCTTACTTATCTTCATTTTTACCCTTTGTATTATTATCCTTCACTAAAGGTTTTAATCTCGACTTTGGCTTATATTATTCTGCCATTTAATTGGTAGTCTGTGCAATTTACGTGTTCTCATTGGACCTCTTGCCAGACAAAAAAGGAGCATTATTCAGGAGGATAAGGCTGTTTGATGCCTTTGAATATTCTCTTCGCCAATCTAGTTAATCCTTTATTTGTCCCAAAAAAATTAGGCATTAGTGTTCCACCAAGAAACGTTAGTAAATGCCTTTAATTTATACAATATGCAGCCATGTTTCGAGTAGCTCATAAGGCAAACTAGCAAAGCATTGAGCAGTAAAATGGAGACTTAATATGAAGACTACGTTAGTATGGTGCTATGACTAATTAAATCCTTATTTAAATCTCTTCTAAACTCGTTTCCGGCAGAAGGACAGGATACGTTTTCTAGGTATTTAAAATCGTTAAAAATCTACAGCAACTACCAAATAAGAATAACAAAACGTGCAAGATTTATATTCTGAGGCAGGGGGAAACACTAGGCAATACAGTGAAGCATTCAGGCATTTAATAAAAATATCATTTATTCAACAGTTTAACGTACAATGAAAAGTTATTTTCTGGACTTTAGTGTCGTTTACCACTTATTTCTTATTAAAAAAATTAAAAAGGGGTCTTTAAAGAAATATGTTTCTGTACTTCATATCTTTTAATTATTGTTCACATTATTTATGTTAAGACTAATAGTTCTTTCATTTAAAAATTATCTTTAATGAACAATTATTCAGAAAGTAGTATTTTGCACTGGTTAATAAAAACGAACCGCATTGCAAAATACAAAATAATTTCACTTGTCCGTACGTACCATAAGAGTTAGTTATCTAATGGTGACTTGATGATATTATTAAAATAAATAATTTGATATTTGGCCATAAAACTGAAAGAATGAATTAAAATTGTGACTGATGCAAGATATGCTAAATTGAGCCTACATTTGTTATACTATTTTTTTATTTTTCCATCAGTTTCTTTGAAAAGTAATTATTTTGCCGCATTTCCTTTACGCTATTGCATATCCAAGAAGCATTTTAATGAGAAAAATATATGCAACGCAATCGTTGGATCCACAGCAAGGACATACTGAAGATATTCCATAAAGACAAAAATTTATCGCACATGAATTAATTTCCTATTGTTTTCCAAGGTAATCAGCATTCCAGTCTAGTTTTACTGTTTTCTATTTAAAGGGCACGCATAAGTCTCAAGTGTAATTTCGCTTCCGCGCAAGCCGCAGATAACAGCGCCGGCCTGCATTAATAATAGATCCTTTTTCTCTTACCCAAATTATTTGTGTACGTTTTGGGCCACTTACTGTCTAGACGTGGAAAAAGCTTACAGTTTAATACAAAGATGTGGTGCCTACGTCAATCACATCAACAAATGTCCCTTAAGGAGCGTATTTTACCTATTGTCCTGCTAAAGTGTGCCTTACAGATGGATAACAAATTAATATTTTACTGAGAGGTCAATTTTGTCCTGATTCTAAATCAATAATACCATTGTAAAAAAGGTTTCGATCAACAAATTCCTGTCTTTGCAACAAAAAATATAATTATATTCAGCTAATAAAGTAAAAAGTAAATTTTTCCGATTAATTGTCAGTTCTAAAAATCTATTCTTCATGAATGAAGAAAAACAGAAAATAATGTGGACCAAATAATAGTTTTTTGATTATTTCTGCCTACAGATAGACATGAAATGCCACACATATTTACGCAAACCCCACCCACATATTTGGAAAAAATTGGCTGCAGTGAGAGTCCAAGCTACTTCAAAATGAAGTAAGTACGAGCGTTAAGATAACAAACACTGCCGAAGACTTTGGAGATTTTAGCGAAGTGTCTCTTCAGTTAAGAGCTATCTTTCTGCTGAATCATTATTCCCCTGTAGCACTAGAGGAGTATGGAGACAAGTTAATAAAAATGATTTACATGAAAACCCATGGTCAAGTGATCACGCAAAACAATATCATACTTCTGGAGATAAATATACGTGCACAATGTATCAAATTCTTTGTTTTAGCGTTTAAAATTATCTCCTTGTCTATGCGCGCTCAAAGTTTACTGAAAGCACAGGCCTTGTTATTTGACTGATTGGAAAATCGATCAAATATGTTTTGAATAGCCGATTTGTACATAGTTTCTTATGACTCCTTTAATTACTCTAGTTTTTTGGATTATTCGTATTACGTAGGTGACCGATTATTCCTCTGTCATTTATTGACTGTCAAGATTATTCCTACTTAGTCAATTTTTTAAGTTGAAGTGTTCTTTTGCCATTAAGAAAACGAGTAAAGTAACCCTTGGGCTAGGGTTTTTAGTTCCCTCATTTGAACAGTAGAAAGTTTGCCATCGTCCTTACGAAATATGTAAATATTCAATTTAAATACCCATTTGCCCTTCACAGTGTCATTTAACGATTCAAAAAGTGCCCTTATGAACCACGGCTACGTTGGTTGATAATGTGTTATATGCCATTATCCTCTAAGGTGATGTATACTCGACTGTTCAGATAAATGTTTCAACGTAGACAGATAAAAGAACAAGCTTGAAAACGTAACTATCATTAAATTCCCTGCGCTATCTCTTGCGAATTGCGCGCTTATTAAGCTCTTTAAAATGTTTTCCATAATATACAGCTATGGACAGAGGACCCGCAAGCAGTACCAACTAAGGTAATATAAAAGTGCTCTTTGTTGATAAAAAATGAATTTAATTTCAGTTTTGCATCTCCATTCACGTTTGTTTAGCTTTAGTTTGAAGTTAAATTTTTACGCATTCAAATTTGAGTTGGAAGTTTTATGGAATTCCCTAGTGGATCACATGGTGTATGTAGTCTTGATAACTCTTTGAACTGTAGAGTTTTTCTACTACTTTTTCCTTGATGCAATGATTATCACACAACTGACTTCGGCAACGTAGCTTAGTTAAAGAAAGTGTTTGCAAATTTCTAAATAATTACCATAGATTAACCGTTGTTCGTCTGCGGGCGCTAGTATTGTCTGCATATTAGTTTAAAGTTCATTTAGTAAGCAGGCAAAACGAATTTAAATAAGGGCAAAAATCTAAAGATATTGCTAAAGCAGTTTGTGAAATTTCACTTCACAAACCCTAAATCATTCAGAACTTTTTCAAATTATTCCTAGCTTGTTGACAGATGAGAACGCATATCAACTCAAAAACAAAAATGCAAGAGAAAAAGAGAGCAAAAGGTAGCTTTTGTGCTTTTTTGTTCATCTTTGTGCGATTAATTAGGAAACGGGATCGCTGATTACGTTTAATATAAATTTGCAGTGTAAATGGTTTAGCCCATCGGTTTAAATGAAATATCCTACAGCATAACGTTGATTAGGTACAAAAGTCAAAAAGGACAGAATATAGCTTTAGAAGTTACAAAGTGTCCTCTAGTAGCGTATATAGAGCACTCAGAACTGCCAAATTAATATAAGCACAAACTTTTCAGCTTCTATTTTTTCTGTCGATAAGACGTAAAAATCGAAAGTTTGGAACGGAAAAGATATAAAAATGGAGAATTTAACTGAAAAGTTTAACATTTCCCATGTCAAATAAACAACAACACGGCTATTCAGTTTTGAACAGCATGCACCTTGACCATATGTTTGTACAGTAGGCATATATTCGTTAACCAGTTTGAAACGACAGCGTTTGGGTCAGGATTGTGCAGGAAATTTTAATGCCTAACAATTAAAAACAGCGTAGAAGTTTAAAAGCGGACAAATAATCTTATCAAAGGCTTGCTGTTTCGAAACGTCCACAGCTATGCCCACACTGCAAAAGAGTGCAATTCGCTGGCACGCAAGCAGAGTTTGACGATTATGATGTGCGAAGACGTCATAAAATGCGATTTGTAGGGAATACCTCAGTCGAATATAGATGTCGAACTTAAGGCCCCTGAAAATCAAAGAATATTCACTCCCTTACTCCGATAGTATATGTTATCTAATTGCAAACCTCTAGTTAAAACTTAAATGGCGAATTTGAAAACGATTTACTCCATCGTCGTTTATTTTCATTCACACAATATGCTTGTCCTGTTACTTCATTGGGTGATTTTCAGTATTTGTCATTTTTCGCCCATAAATATCAAGGAATTGCTGTACATGTTCGCTTTCCCTGGGATAGCATGCACGCAGGTTAGGTAGACTGTTGCATGACAACTAGTTACTATTTATGGAAGAAGTCTACTAAGAATGTCAGAGAAACTGTAATCGAGTCCACTCCAGACACCCTTATTGTACATTCATTTAGTTATTCTCTTTATGGAACTGGCAAAGGATATGAGGCATTTACACTAGAAAACGAAAACTTCAATATCTTGGTTTTGTGAAGGCACAACCAGGTCTGGATCGGATTGTGCCCTGATCGATGTAGATGGCATTGGTCAAACCGAGAAGAAGAAGAGGTGAGCACAAGTATTTATTTGCCTAACGTTTCGGGTTCACTATCGAACCCATCATCAGACAGTTGGATCTAATTTTACTTAGGGCGCAAGTTGTGCGATATTTTTAGGGCGTGCTGGCTAGGTATCCACAGACCAACTGTCGCTAGCAGTCCTCATGCCTAGCGCTGGGATTCGTATTTGATGCGATGATTGCTTTTAGTCAATACCCGAGTCATTAATGGCCGTGAGTTCATCACCGTTACCGAGTCCTGTCGGGAGAAGGATTCGGTCATTTGACTTGCCGTCACAGGGATTGCTGGTTAGTCGAATTCTCCCCGCGTTGCTAGAAAATTTCTCTAGATAAAATCACTTTACAGAATATGGAGCCGCACTGTCGATTCATTAGCGCAATGACCTCGCGGCTCCATATTCTGGTTTTTGATTATACCTAGGCAAAAGTGCTAGCCACGCGGGAGAATGCGTGTGACAAGCATTCCCTGGGACAGCGAGCCAAACGGCCGAGCAATTGTCACGACAGGAATCGGTAACAGTGATGAACTCACGGCCATTCAAGACTCAGGTGCGGACTAAAAGCAATCATCGCATCAAATACGAATCCCAGCGCTAGACACGAGGACTGCTAGCGACAGCAGTCTTGTGGATGCCTGGCCATCATGGCCTTCAAATACCGCTCAATTTGCACCCTAAGTACAATTTGCTCCAACTGTCTGATAATGAGTTCGATAGTGAATCTGAAACGTCAAGCAAATAAATATCAGTGCTCGCCTCTCCTTCATCTTCTTCTTCTTCTTCTTCCTGGAACTCGCGTGTTCGCTTCTATCAGTAAAAGTCGTTGTCCATTTTTCGAGGCAGTCATTTATTGTTAAGTACAGAGTAAAATCTGGACGTAAAGTGGTGACAGCAGAGCTCGTACCCATCCATTTAGATGAAAATTTTCCTCTGTTCTCAAAAGGCGTAGGCCTCCACGTGGTCAAATTTACCGTGACAGGCCGCTATAAGAGAGATGGCTAGTCGAGTTGCGGCCCTCGCCCAGGCTCTCTCAACACGCGGACATCTACCCTCGGCTGAAGGCTCCACGTCACTTGATTTAACTCCTTTCCTACCTTTCCATTCCATCACACTTTGCTTCACTCATTTCTCCCTTTACTCCAACCACCAACGTTCCTTTCTCTAAAAGTACAACCTTTATAAAAGTATGAGGATGCAAGCGCATTGGTTTAATGCTTCTTGCTGATTTAGTCCGTTTGGTTAAAAGCAGAGGAAATTTGTGCTTATCTGAACTTTGAAATCAACTTTGCCAATTTTCACCACTTGAGTTCAAGAAAATGTGGGTCCGCTTTAGTAAATATAACAAAGTTAGAATTTGTGTCCTTCGCCTTTTCTATCAGTACTGAATAAACTAGGCAAGTCTGTAGATGCTGTGATGCATTTCTGGGAAAATCTTAGGCATTCGAGGTTTTAAAACCTACAAATTAATAACCGAATTTTAGCCTCTGCCTAAACGCATTCCGAGTTTGGAAAAAGAAACGCATTAATTGTTTTATAAAGACATTTCCCTTACACGCATTAGCTTTATGTCATTCTCCGAGCAATAAGTAACCACGATTGTTGATACAAGAAACTTATTAAACTGACATTTCATATTCAAAATCGAACCCATCTTTACAGAAATCATCAAATGTGGGTGTACCTAGTGCTGCCTCTGATGATGGGTCCCAGCTAGAATCCAAAACTTCGGGCGAATCAAGCTCTCGTCCCAGCGATCGCATCAAGGTCTTCACAAATTATACCTTTGACTCACTTGTTTTCATATATATTTGATATTATGTTTAACAGTATACAAAATCTGAGAACACATTTGTTCCCTGATTTTCTGTTTGTAACATCATCTTGGTTGTATAAGCGAATAATGATATGTTAATCTAAATGATCACACATTAGAATATTCAGTCGAAATTTGCTTCGGAATAGGATATGGTGTAAGTAAGTGAGGAATGCCTAATCTTATTTTGCCTAACTTATTTAAAATACACATCAATTATCGGCCAGTCGTTGCTATGAGATAGCGCGCGTATGCCTTTGCCCTGTGGTTCAGGAATGCCGACATCATCTGTGCACAAGCCCAAAGGAAGAATAAATAAAAGCACCTCTGTCAAAAGGATTTGCCTGTCAAAAGTATGTTTGTTGTTTTGAAGAAACATATGATTTTGTATGAAAGTAGCCAAAAGAAAGCGTGACATTCCCTTTGGCTTGGAGGTGAGTGTTTGCAACTCATTCAGCTGGTTGCATAGTACCTGGCAAGCAAGCTTTGAGAGATTATACCGAAAAACACAGGAATACTGTGATAGTGGGGCTTCCTTACCGTCATCGGTCAACTAGGACTGCAATGCTCATTCCTGTTTCCACATTCTTGTCGACAAAGACACTTTCAGTACGACTGTGCGCTTGCGACGAATGCAGAGCGTGCCTGTTAACAGTAAAGCACAGTTAAAGCATTCATCTCCGGTTTACCGCTTGCTTTTATCACCGGGCATACTGTCACTTGTAACTCAACTCAGGTTGAAATACGAAATTCGGCTTCGTCAGGTAAGACAATAATAATTGCAAACAATTATTAAGTCCGACCATAACTGACAAAGTAAGTGACACTTAGTTATTTACGGATACGATTAAAAAAATGAGCCTCAGATGATCATTTATTTACAGGATATATTTGTCTGCAAACACTCCTGATTGTATTAGGTTCGTCTAGCCGGTTCTCATTCAGCAAAGCGAAAAATAAATATTACTTGACCATTGTGCGCAAAATGTAAAATAATTGTTTCGAAGCTTTTTGCATTGCTGCTGCCAAAAAGGCAGTAGCGATCGTTTCATATTTTATATACCACGTCCCATTTCACAAGTATTTGCACGAAGTTTCATTGTCCAAGCAGCTGTCTGCGTATGTTCACTTTCAAAGAGGTCAACAATGCTTTCATATTTTGTTTCTTATTCACCTCGAGAATTATTAATTCCTGATATAGTTTCCTTCTGGATACAGAGCCAAGTTCTTTCGCGCAGAAGTAAGTAGCACCATGGGAAGGACATGTTTTTGCTGATGCCAGTGTAAAAAATTTAGCTGGTGTTTATAAATGTGTCACTAAAATCACACTTTTTGACAGCACAGCAGAGGCAGTCTACTCATGCCTGCCCAAGAAAAAAGCAGTTCATCTTCCGCAGTTGCCAAACCCGTCCCTCCTTTTGCTCTTACACAGTTTGTGATCGCTAACCGCAGAATGAACCCAATAAGTCCCTTCTACGATGCATGTGATTATCTTAGCATGATGAAGAATTGTTTAAAATAGGAAGTCACAATTGAGCAAGCTTGCTTAATTGAAAAATAGTAAGCATTTTAACTATCATGTGAAAAGGATCAAAAAATAAACTTGATTATGGAACATGCTGTTTTACAGAACTTCCCTAGATATGCTTAAGACATTAAATTAAGCGTCCCAGGCCTCATTCGATGCACATCCCTTCTGGTGGTTTTAAAAATTGCCTAGTAAAATTATTCGACCTCTCAGTCCAAAACATAAAACGAGTAAATTATCCTGCAAATATAAAGTGAAGAATGTTACTGGTATCTGTATATTGTATGCTTTTATGTACAGGAAGCGACAGCTAAACCCACAGGGCAAGCTGCATGCTGAATGCGTGCACAATTTCAATATTAATGATATTAGTCTGCTTTATACGACATTGCTTAAGGGGAATTAAAACTCCACACTCTCCTTGGGCCTCCTCTTAATTTTTTTTAGCAGAATAGACGACAAGGTGCGTTTATGCGTAAGTTAGAGATATATTAATGCAGTAACGACACGCGATCTATCCATTTTGCTGCCTACGAATTACACAGTTGATGATCTAACCACGGATAAATGTTTCTCCCTGTTGTATGTTGATTTGAGCTATGGGTAATTGAAGGTCAAGGCAAGGGATTGACAAAATACGCATTCTGATTAGTTTATTTTTTTGAGGAACTTAGTGCGTGGACGTGGAGTAAATCCTACTAAGCGAAACATTAAAGGTCTAGCCTGAAGTTCGCTATGCGCATTTAAACTGAAATCCAGCACTTATTGTGGAATAACCACATTCCTACTTCCATGCTGATTGTTCTTATGTTAATTAAGGTCAATTGGCTTCTGCAACACATTTAAGCGGCCTATGCAAATGATGTTAGTGCATTTGAAGTCAAAAAACATCTTTCATATCCTTTTTGGCTGTATATTGTTCCCTAAAGGTTTACACAACACGGCGAAACAATAAATGGTGTGATGACAGACTTAATTAACCCGGATCAGGCATTCATCCAATAATATTTCAGCCTCTTCTAGATTATGTTGCAAATCTAAGGTAAGAATTCGGTGCGACCGGTGTACGCGTCTTCCCTGAAAACCCCAAGCCCCTAGCACAGTCTGCATTAGAAGATAGACATTTTATGTGACTGACATCTTAATTGGAAAGATTTATAGCATAGTTTGGCCGTGAAGCTAGACCGTTACACCAGCTGACTGAAGGAGGGTGAACATTATACTGGAACTCGATTATCTTATAATCAAGAAGTAATTCGTGTTACTGAACTGACCATTTGCTTTATTACAATAAAAATATATTTCTGTATGCAGATTGCTTGCAGAATGGAAGATGGGAATTGAATTATTCGCCTATTTGTCCTCTGAATTCATCCAGACATGAGGATTTCAAAAAATACTTTGAGTAATCAAGTGGTTTCCAATGGATGCACAAAATGCAAGTTCGGTTATGGGCCCCGTAACAATCTTGGCATATTTTATCTTTTAATTTTATGCACTGCAGCGTTTAAAAAGCAAGGAACAGACAGTCATAAATATGGTAAAAATACGATCGCGTGGAGCATTTATTTACACAAGGACTTTCAAGCCCTACTGAAATTTCCAGTAATTATACAAAAATAGAAATTTATTATAACTAATGATTTGCAGAGCCCCAAGGAAAATCGATTTATTGAAGTTTTGTTAGGGTTGTATTAGTATGAAAACAGCTTTTGAACCGCTAACAAAAAATAACTTCAATTAATGCTGCTTTTATTCTTAATCATTATATTTTTTACGGCGATTCCAACTTGAAACACTGCCCTACAGTGGAAAAGCATGTAACAATAATTGGTCATACTTAATTTTACTTAAGTTAAACTGCGGAATAAATATAGGCCTTGAATTAACAGGAAGGTTTGCATAATCGCATACGGTTATGTCTGAGACTAGAGTCAATTTTTTTCCAGTAAGAAATGGGATGACGTTTTGCGTGTCAAAAGAACTAATTGGAATAGTTCAGAGCAAATAATTAAGTTAAGTATTTAGGCAGCGTTAAACAGAGCTCTGCAGAATAAACAAAACCGGTCTTGATGACGCAAAAGACACACACTTTACGGACACATATATCCATAAATCTTCTTACATAATACGTAGTCTTTTGAACTAAAGGATTTTATATTCATCACTGCCGTATATTTATATTGGTGTTAAGCGCATTCGAGATAAGAATTTTGTCTCTAGAGCAGTTTCTAGGACGTCTTATATTCCATTATTTTGTATAATGACGATAGTGACTACACACTAAATTTGTATTTCCGCTTTAAAAAGCTGACGACGTTTTGTGATCTATACATTCATGTCAGCGTTGTTTTAACCTCGACTCCTTTCCTGCTGAACGTGGTAGTTTGAAATATAAATCCCATTTTTCGTCTGCCTGTTGACAGTGCTGTTTACGTTTGCTGAGTTTTTGGATAGCGTTTTGTTGTGAAACACAACTTTTGAGCTGGATAATTTGTGTCCTTCTGATCTTCTGTTATTAGTGAAGCTGCAGCAATCTTCTGAAGATAGACCCACAAACACAACATCAGTCCCCATTGCAATTTGATTTGTTTGCCCCTAATTTCTTTTGCTGCAAGATGTCTGAAAAGATATAAACTATTTTTTCCGTTACAATAGCAAACGCATGTGTAAATATAGGCACCGTAGATTTTTGAAGTCTGGGGAATCTCTTGTTTGTTGTCTGATATGATATTTCAGAGGGAAGCCCTTTAATGTTTAATTGTTAATGAGTTCCGTTTGGGGTTTTACCAACTTCCAACTGTTAGAAAGATGCAAACGAGGGGTATTAACTGAAGCAAAGTGTTTATGATCTCAAAATATATACAAATTTGCATAATACAGTAATTCTCTCAGCAATCTGCATGTTTCTTGAGCTGGTGCAATCCTTTACGCCTAGGACACATTTGTTTGGGAACACTTCGTTTGCTCATTTTGAAAATGTTTTTTGAGGTTTCATATCTGGCAAATTATCAGTAGGAATCAGTAAGTAATTTTTTTAACTATTGAAAATGGTTTTTCCCACATTAAAAATATCATATCCGATCACCAACCTTAAGTATAAAAAGCTTATCTATCTAACTAAAATAATCCCGTACTTTCTTATTTCATTCGTTCAAAAAACAATCACGCAAAGGGCTCCTATGAATCATTAATAAGGCTTTATATAGGTTTGAGAAGTTAAAATTCACTTAAATTCTGGCGGATTACTCTAAGACATCGAAGAAGTCATTAGTCTGCATAGGAGATTCAAGAAGAGATTATACACCCAATTGTCGGGGATATTTTGTTTTGGTTGAAAGTTTTTAGCCCATAGCTTTGTTTTTATTCGATACCTCGATTTGGGCAGTAGAGGATCATTTGAAAGTGAATATGCTAGGGTAAAAGGCATGAAGTAGTGAGCGTGTATATTCTTTTAAACCCCGGGTAGTAATGCAACTCTATGCCAGAAAAATAAAACAAAATTTAAAATGACATGTCGCTGTGTCTTACAGGGTTTACGGTCAAAATTAGGTCTTTTGTTGACAAAGTAATTTAAAGTTTGATTTTGTAACTGAGAATACGGTAAATTCCCGACAAAAAGTGAAAGTTTCATCCAGTGATCACTTCTAATTATCCCTTTTATCATTTCCATAATTAGGATGACTTAACAGCAGTAAACGTGAATATGCTGGTTTATCTCAAACAACCTTCATATATTTCACGCTAAATCTGACAAAATTGTTTGCAATATAACGCCCATTCACTTCAAGGAAAATGTGTCTGTTCATTTCTTTTAGATAAATATATTAATTTGTGATCATGATGCATTTCTTGCAATAACAGATGGAAATTCATGACCAAACCAGCTACTCACAGTGGTGTCCGCATGCATAATCGTGGTTTCCTTCCAATTTTACGGTTTGCGCGTTAATTCCAGCCCTTTCAAACGAAGTAATTAGTAGTATTATGGGTTCGCATTTTCAATTAGATTCTGTTTCATATATCTAGCCATAAAATCTAATATGTTGTGCGTGCCACCTGAGAGTCCTGAAAGAAGTAGGAGTTTAACCAAAAAGTGCCCTGACAGCGGATATAGGAGTTCAACAGTAGACAAAGAGTGCGCGAAGCCTAATGCTTTTAACTTCTTCTAGGTTTAGTTGAAAATGTGTAAAAACGGACTTTGTCTACCGGAACCCATGAATGACGTACAGACGTCTAGCTGTTGTGGTTTTACGCCACCTAATTGTATTTTACGGGCAGTTTCGTGCATGTTCTTTAAAAATGCACTTAAACAGCCATGACTTTTGATTTTTAAGGTCGTCAAAATGTATCCAATAACTTGAAGTTACTTAAGATAAAAGTTGAAATGAATAATTGGGCCAACTTCTATCAGCAATAGTTAGATAACCGCGTAATTTTCGAGGAACTTACAAAAGCTCTAAGAAACTTACTTCAAGCTGATTTACGCCACAGTAGTGATCAAATTCTGAGAAAATTAAAGGAAAAAATTTCAAAAATGAATTATTTACCAGAATCACCTAAGTAATGAACCAAAATCCCACAGCTATTTCATGCAGCCGCAAAACATCAAAGAATCACATGTTTGGGATTTTAGCTAAAAGCTGTACTCTCAGTATGGTGTAGCATGTAATCCCTATACCTCCATTACTTTCAAAGGCAAATAAACTTAGTTCTTGCTAATTATTAGCAAAGCGAGATTCAAAATAGTCAGCTTTTATTATTCAATATTTTGAACTGTCATTTACTTACCTCACATTCTTCAATAAAAAATAGGAGACCCAGATGCAGTAGAAGAATCACCATTGAAGGATTTGATGTATCACACTTTAACTTTGGTAGAAATCGCATATTACTCCTGTTCTAGGTCTGAGGTCCTACGCTTTCACGTGGCTTTTGCAGTCGATAAAAATATAATTTCTCGGCAGTTAACCGTCACAAAAAACATGAATACTGTTTCTCACAGCTTTGAAATGGCAGCACCGTGATTTTCCGGGATGCGATAAGAGCACATTCTCAACTGACGTCCACAGACACCCGAGGCTGTTCGTTTTGGCAAATCGTCAACTAGCTTTCAGGAGTCGAAGATGCAGCACGAGGCCTGGGTGACTGAATGCGTTTGGAGGCCGTTGTTGATCTTTCGGACACACGCAATGACGAGAGCGTGTTGACAACGGGGGGGGGGGTGTGTGCTGGGGCAGCGGCGGTGGACCTCGCATCCAACGCCTCGGATGCCAATTGGTTGCTCACCCGTCGTCCACTCAGAGGAGCGCGCTTCTGTTGGAACGATTTGGGAGCGTGCATAGGCCCTTATAAACAAACAGACGGGTGTACATGTGTGAGTAATGCTTACTTGCTTGTACCTATCAAGGTGTGCATGCTTTCATAATCGGGGAATTTATTACTCCTGCGTCATAGCAGTGTATTGATGGTTGTTTCCAACTAAGACGTCTAAACCGCAGTATGTGAGAATTTCGATCAACGTCCATGGATTCTGTTTTGGTTAAATTGGATGTTTTTGTACTGAATGGTTTCATTTGTTAACAACATTTAAAGTTTCAAATTTATAGTAAAATAAAAAAGGATAATTCCTTAGTTTTTACTTGAAATGAGAATTCCTTATTTTATTTAAGTTGTTAAACTATGTTTACATATTTTATCTTTTATTGACTGATTTTGGCGTGCATATCTTTTCGGATAGTGAAGTAGCATACACACATATATATAATTCATTGAGACGTTATAATTTCTTAAAAAGTATGTGACCAAATAAGAAAAAATTACATTTCCATTGACTGCGGTCGACGCCAAATCCACAGAGTAGTTAATCAGAATTTTGTCAAAATTCATAGAGTCTAATGTGTACCGTAACACAAAAACCAGTCCCACATAATGGATCGGATAAACGTTTATATGAAACTTGATCAAAATAAATTATAATTAACTAGATTGAATTCGTTTGTGTTCTAAAACTGCTCAAAACATAACCAACGGCTTGTCTTTAACAATAGCAACACTTGAAATGCACTGAAAATACTTCATTGGTCTACTTTAAGAAGCTATATTGCACGGTGGAAATACATTCAAATCCGGCAATTATCGCTTAAACCCATATAAACCACGTTTTCTAATGATCGACCTCTGAAATACAAACTCCATATGACCTTTTTGCCATTTTACCCAGTAAGAGTTTAGTGGAAGTTTCCATCTTATATACTAATACCTCATTTGTTATCAATTCCTTCTGGATCTTTGGCGCTGTGCTTATAAAGAAAGCATAAAATGACCTAGCATTTCATTTCTCGGTATTTATGATTAAGAAATATTAATACGGTATTTTTTCACATGGAAGCAGTTCGTCAACTTCAACCATAAAACACACTAAAGGTGGTGTTCAAATTCGGACAATCAGGGGGCAGTTCAAAACTAGGAAATATGCAGTGATCCGTTAAAAGACTTAGGAGTACCAACGTTGATGTTATTATTTTAATAAGTTAAAAATCTTCCTTAATTGTTATGCACTAATTCAAATTCTAAGGAAATTTAATGACTAACTTAATGACACAAGCAAATTTCTTTTAGGCGATACAGCCTTCGCAAATGATAATTCCTTTGTCGCTCCTACATATTACTTTAGGTGGTGAAGCTGGTAAGAGACGCAAGAAACAATTCATGTTTTCCTAATTAGCGTATTATTCTTATACAAATGAGTACGGTTTTAGGTACTGAAACGCATAAAGCAATGCTAAACAGAGTACTTTCAAGGCAAAATTGGTTGTAAGAAATCTTTCTAGTATATGAAATTCATTTGTATAAGCAGTCAGTCATTAAAATATAATGGTTGCATTCCTTATGACGAACGTTATTAGAAGTCAGCTCTAGCGAATCAATTCAATGCGCATGTATAGATATTTTTAAGTTGTTTTGACTTTGACAATTTATGCACGTTACTATAATAATCTATGCATTAACCCGAGCTTATATATCCTGTTGCTCAAAAGCTCAAAGTTTAAGAAAGATGAGACAAAACCTTCTAGTCTAGCGTGATAGGAGTCAATGTTCGACTATTCTCAGCACTTTGTTTGCTAAGCATAAATGATTTTGTTTATGACGAATGTGTATTTTACGTCATAAAACTGCTTCAGGATTTGCGCTAGTGTATCCATACGATATCGGCACTAATGGCTTCAGAGTAAAAAGTCAGATAACGTGCGCACAGACGAAGTTTTCACAGGACTTACACAAACAATGTACGCAAGACTGTCATCAGAATACTCCACTAGTATGCACTACTCGCTCTCCTTCAATTGAATTCTTGCCATGATTTCGGTACACAGATTTCACCATCTCGCCAGTGCCCTATAAACTAATGCCCCCGTATATTCGGTGGTTGATACAAAAACGGGCCGGCAGCACTAGCCTTTAGGGAAAAATATTTTAAGGGGGAAGTAACTGCATATCCCATAATCTAGTTGACAAAATACGTGCAGATAACATGTTATATGGTATGTTCACGCAGCAGAATGTACATACCGTTCCGATACACTTCAGAGACCAAGCATGCTCGCACTACTATGATAGCGATCACTACCGCACACAGGCCAAAAAGACTGCATAGTGACCGTGCTAGCAGTAGTAATACGTGGGTAAGGAATGTATTTATATGGCTTTTCTAATACAGTAGATATTCAAAGCGAAATTAAAAAAGTTTGTGTTGCGCTAAGCAAAAATTACTTAAGAAGAATTGTGATTTCAATTGCGCTGCAGTCAATTCCTTCGAAATTTCCGTCACGTAAGGACGCCACCGTTTGAATAAGCTTCATTCCGATTAGACGCATAAACTGAACTTTGTAAAAAGGATAACAGGTACAGCCTGCTTTTTGCCTTGATTGTTGTTTTCCGTTTAGATTCCAATGCAGTATATAGAAAACGTGGACAGAAATGTTGTTGTATATACACCCTTAGTAAAAATTGCGTCTTCTCTAAAATTTGTATTCCAGGAAAAGATACCTTTCAGCTGTTTTAAACCCTTTTTCACTTACTGAATAATATAGTGCCTGACCTGTTTTTACACCTGCATGTAAGGTGACGAAACATGAGTTGCATATTTTCCGTGTAAACAATCATTCATTTCTAAACGTTCTTAAGAAGATATAATGTTGGACTCAAAGATTTTGCCGTGGATTTTGGCCATGTAAATACTACATAAGCAGTGGTAATGAATGTACATAAATTAAGTGTTTTGCTTGAGAATTGCACGTTTTCCAAATCTTATTATTACAAACTAGTTGAAAACAGAATATTTCAATTTCCTTAAGTATAAAATGTGATTAAACCGTATCTTGCTACCATATAATTGCAAGAAAGGAAATTGTTGTGCCTGTTTTCAATCACATCAGTTTCGTGTATAAGTGCACCAAAGAGCAATGAGAGAAAATTCAAACTAATTGCGTAGAAACTTAAAACCGTGTTGATTTTCAAGTGGTTGAAATAAAAGTTCTGTCGAAACCAGAATCTTTTTCCGTGACTGAAATATTGACGGAATATGCTGCAAGGACATCTTTATTTAAAAATCAATTTATGCAATAAATTCTTACGAAAATACCTTTTAGATATTTGGTTAACTATTCATATGATGGCTTATCTGCTTTTTTTCTTCCAAATACCGGCTGACCACATATTGACCATGCGCATCTTACATAAAAATCTAGGCAACAGTTGAATAGCTTGTTGAAAATAATATTTTAGGTTTAGCAGTTTTTCTGTAATCTTGTCGCTCCACTGTTATAGTCGCCAACTCGGAAGCCAGAATAACTGGTGTGCGTGCATCCATTTGCAATAGACTATATTTGAGAACCTCAGGAACGACTTTATTCAGGGGATTCATTGGTGAACTATTTTTTGGTTTCATTGAGGCCACATTATTAACGGATAGTTGTAGATCGTTTTCACAGTCTAGGTGCGCTGTAGTTTAAACAAATTGTGGCCGGCGAACGGGACAAGAGATAGAATTCAGGCTGCTTTGACCGAATTTTCCCCAATGTGATTGAAAGATAGGCAAAAAATAGGCATGAAGCATTGGGCTACTGGCAGTTTCAGCGTACGTCATCATGCGAGATGCTTAAATTTCAGTATTTCAATATTATTGCTACTAGGTCTTGCATACCCTCAAGATTTGCTTTGCATTTCATAGGTTTTCACGAGTTCTTACGTGACTTGGTACCTCAGATGTAAACATGGAACCTGTGTCAATACATACGATGCTTATCGAAAAATCGGTAATTATCAGACAACTATCTAAATGAAGGAAAAATGCATTCATTGAGGTTTCGATTGTATTTCACGTCATTCGCGATTCCTAGATAATTTTACTTCCAAAGGGGCTTCTTTTCTGGGACCACTGTGTAACCCAAACAATTCTCCTCGGTTCAAGTGAAATGGGTGCGGTCAAGCGCGTCGAAATATCCAGAGACCCCCAATTGCCTCATGTAGACGTTTGTTGTAAAAAAACCTTAACCTTATACAGAAGTGTTAATCGGCGGTAACCCTAGTATTATCTGCGCAAATGTAGGTGAATTAAGGCAGTTATCGTTTTGTCTCGTTCAGTTGTGCGGACATCGTTTGGACACAAACCATTTGGACCTACCTCTGAGGCATAGAAAAGCAGCCATCATTATGTGTATCCTGGTAAGCAAGCCTTACCACCGTCAACACACGACATTGCTTAACCAGCGACATATATCGTCTGCGTCAACCGCTCAGGGTTCTGTACATAATATTACTCACGGAGCTGCCTTAATTTTTACCATTCCAGCCGGGGCCTAAGCTGAGTTTGGCGCTTATGACAGCACCCACTATCCAAAAGGATTCAAGATGTGTTCGGCTTGGAAGCTGAATGCGACGCCTGGTCGCTTGCACCACAAATTAGTAAGTAATACTTTTATGCCCTCCAAAACATGACGCGTGAATATGGTCTTCCCGTACAAATAACAAAGTTGCCTTGCACATAATTTCACGCAATTTAAATTTTCCTGTTTTCTAATTTCGCAAATAACCCTTACGTACACCATAGCCCTCATGTTAACTCCTAACATGCCATGAAACCGTACTTTTCAGCTGACAATCATCCGAAATTACCTCAATGCCAATCTTCGTCATTAACTTAGTCTTAAATATAAACTTAAACTTAGCCCTTACTACCAATTTGATCCTATTTTCCCTAGAGGCTTCACCAAAGACATATGCAAGCCCTGGTTCCTATCTTCATGTACATTTCAGAAAGCCATATAAGTCATCCATATTAACAGTTTTATTCAACTTCAAAAGAGAAAAGGACACGGATAGCCGAAGCAAGAGGTGAGAGCAATCATGCGGGCTCAAAAACACACGTTTAGAAACACAAGATGCGGCTTCATTTATGATTGTATTCTGTCTAATGATTGCTTGATTGCATTTAACTGCAGGTTAAATTGCCACGGGTAACTTGATGATATAAGTGCAGGCCCCTAACGTCTGGTGCATAAAATTGTTATTACAGTGAATGGCTTTCTGACTAATCAGAGCTCCAGTACCGAAAAACCGAATTTATGCTGAGAATCTGGAATACATTTTTTGTGCATTGCAAAAAGCCATAATCTAATTGACCATACACTCGCCTATTTTCTGCGTAATGTGACATACAGACTCGTCGGATCAATAGAATAGGCCTCATCTATAACCGAAGACTAGAATGTCTCTTCCCGATCTACCTGCGTCAACTGCCATTCCCACTGTTGCAACAGACCAAAGTGGTTCAGAGATTAAGCATTTTCGATTAATTTAAAACTACTTAAAGCCATGAGATATTATCTTTCGACTGCGTTCTAATGATTAGAAAGGGCTGCCTCGCGACAACAAGGAGCCGAGTGTTTGAAGAATATAACTTTGGTAAATTCAGGCCGGCCGTAAAGGCCCTTCCTTGCATATCAAATCTCCCCCAGCGCACTTTTTCAATAATCACCTTTATTTTTAATTATTTGGACTCTTTCAATGTCTACAAACAGGTATTCTATGACGAAGCAGAACGAACATGTCTTGGGCATAAGAATTACATGCGAAACCGAGATTATGCATGTCTCTCTCGTGACTCATGCTTAAGTGTTTGTGGCTATATCCCACTTTTCATAAAGCGTAACTTTTAAGCAGTTTCCTGGCGCGTCCCGTCCCCAAAGTTTGAGAATGCTGCCTCCATCTCCGCTTCTTTTATTCAACAACGCAGATATGGGAGCTGAGAGGAGTTGATTTGACTGACGTCTCCAGCGTGAAGTCCTAACTGAAAAATCATCAAATGTCATGTAGTAAATGCCAGTAGAAAAGTCAAACTTCCATATTCCTCCCGGTTCTTGTAAGAGATATTATCTAGTGTGATTTAATTGTTAGGCTGTCGGAACAGTCATTCATCAGTAGGTTTTTTGGAAAACAAAATAAGTATTCGGACCCAATTTTGATAATTTCTGCGGTTTTGGTAAGTTTCTAACTAATGCCACGGAGGAGAAGGTGTGATTGCAACCAACGCTCCAGTACCTGAGCAATGAGAACCCGCCTGAAAGCCCCATGAATCTGCATGGATAGAAAGTCAACCGTTTACTGGACTTTGTACATGGAAGATTGCGTGGGGCATATTCAGGCGAAAGAAGACTTGGATCGGCTTCTTTGATAAGGAATGTTCTCTCTTTATGAGAGGAGACGACAGTTTTGTCTTTTCTTTACCGAAACGGACTTTTTTAGAGTTTTCCTTTAAATGTGACCTACATGCGAGATAACGTGGTTGGCTTGACGCAACAAGACCTTTATTTAACAGCGGAGAACGGCCTTTTCATAAGTCTTCTCTGGTGTTTTTCTGTCCTTTTGCCCAGATAAACGGGATTTTTATGCGTTCCGTTAGTGAGACTCCCGGTAGGTAGACGGTAATACTTTTTAGTCTTTTTTAAGTTGCATATTGTGTAGCTTGTCGGGATGATATAAATATCTTTGTGACTATTTTTCGTTTTATACAAGTATTAAGGTGGATACGTGGCTTTAACACAGCCTCAACGTAAACTGTGCTACAAGTGTGCTGGATGAAACATTGTTTACACTGGTGCGCGTCTTTTGGACTGCAGGGGGCAGCACGAGCCCTCAACTATTGTCATGCATACCGTAGATGGCCTTACTCATATAATATCATCCTCAAAATTTAGATGGTCGAATAGCACAACTTTGATTTAGTTAATTGTGTCGTTACACTGATTCGAGGCGTAAAAAGCTGTTAAACTAAGGAATATTTTATTTCATTCCTGTGTATTAAAGGCAAAACTAGGCAAAATGGGGCCACATCCGACGTTTCTTGATTTAAATGTGGTTTTCTACGTTATTGCAACTTTTAAACGAAACATTCTTGTTTATGTGCCTTATTCTATAAAAGGAATATTCATATAAGCAAGAACGTTTAAAATAGATGCCTTCAGAGAACGGAAAATGTGATCGTGCGTTTACGAAAAGCAGGTAAATGGAGATATAAGAAATTGCACTGCTTTCTTTAGAAAATAAGGACGAACCTAGTTTTAAAAAATTGGTTTTCCAAATTGGTAACTTCGTATGCCAAAAACCTCAGTAAGAAACAGGTATGAGTGTTTTTGGTTTTACCAAACGGATAATTGGGACTGGCCTTACGGCTGCTGGCGGAGCTTTAGAGTTAGCCCCAAGGCACAACGGGACGTGTGAGTCCTGTAACCGATCGGTGAGTGCCCAACTACCATATATATATATATATATATATATATATATATATATATATATATATATATATGTAGTGACCCATATATATGCAGTGACCCCTAAATCCAACCCGGAACCATGATCGATAATCCAGCCGGCCGTAGTTACTCGCCGCCCACCTCCCTCCCAAACAAGCCAATGTAATTGTTCTCTCCTCACCCCCTCCGTCCCTAAAAACATGCCCCCGATTATTGGTCCACCCACCACCCACTCACACCAGCTGTTTGTTTGTCACCATCTGTCCTGTCGCGCCACTTCACTTTCTCCTCTGTTCATTTCGTCTGACGACGGGTTGGTGTCACCAACTTGAAAAATTTACGAGTAAAACTCCATTTCCCGAAGAGCATTTTTTTCTTTTTCATTATACTATCTCGGGATGCAAACAACCTCTGTTATTCAATATATATATATATATATATATATATATATATATATATATATATATATATATATATATATATATATATATTAAAAGCAACCACATGCCGTCATTTTTCTCTGTCACGCCGTACGCGAAAGTTGTCCAGAAAATACCTATCTGCAGTTGAGTATTGATGAATATAGAAAATTGAAGAGGAAAGGGCAGATAATTCAAATTTCTTCGCCAAAACTTATTTTCTATTCGGTCACCTGGTTATGCATTTGAAATCTTAGAACTAGGCCAAAAAGTAATCAAATATATCACAGACTGCTCCAAAAGAAAGTAAAAAGTCAGTTATTTCATTTTCAACGGACATTGTATCCTTTGTTTTTAGGGAAATCGAAATACCGGTCACCATTTTTCCTTGACTTGGTCTTGGAAAATGGCTGAGTACACCAACCTTCGAGAACGAAATATCTAATTGAAGTATTTTTATAGAGGAAACTTATTTTAATTGTTTTCTAAATCGATCTTAGTCATATAAATTGCCAAATTATGTTTTGGGTATTTATTTTTCTTCAGGATGAATTTTCATGTTTTGGTTAGTCTAAAAATATGAGCCATACGGTCAGTTGCGTTAGAAAGACAGTCTCAAAACTCACTATTTCGGTAAATGTTTTTAAAAAGTATGTTATTTTGAAGGTTACGATAAGCACGTACAACAGAATCTACATTTATGTGCAATACGCAGAAAACACAGGAAAACGTAAATTATTTACCACCATTTTTAGGACGAGTTGAAACTCATCATAATCCAACAGCCACAATAATTAGGAAGACAGTTAGCGAAAGGAAATTCCTCTTCATATGCATAAAATGCTACGTTTATGATTTCACCTAACAATTCCATTTTAATATATTAGTCACTAACCGGCCTATCAGCATGTCATCTTTTGAAATATTTTTTTTCTGACGTCCCTGCCGACGCAATCAAACGAAAATCTGTTTGCCTTAGTCAAAAGCAGCTTAAACAATGTATAAACGGAAATAGAAACCGTTATTTTGTCGTGAAACCGTGTAATGGCTATACTTTCGATGCCCTTAGTCATGAAGACCACTCCCGCGGAATGTACGCAAAAGAACTATTTTCAAAAGTCATTCTTCTTGTGGTGTTTTATTTGCTCGTTTGTTTACAAGTACGAGCATTCTGTACATTTAAAACTTCAGGTTAATTAGTTAACCTGATTTTTGACGTTCTCGGAATTTGCAGCATTTTTAAAAATAGTATTTCTAAACAACGAAATAATAATTTTTAAACCACAAAAGGACTTATTTTTAAGAACGGTTGCTTATTTACTTCTGTGAAACTTTGGGGACGCAGTTTTGGCTGATATCACAAAACGTGCCCTATCTCATGAAATCCATGGAAGCGTGTTTGATTCCTGTGAAGCAATTTTACTGACTCATCCACCAATCTTTCACGATGAGAACTCTGATTATTCGAAGAGTCGCGGAGAGCTGTAGCTTCGAAGGTTTCCAACTACGAGCTTGTTAGAATTATCCGAGGGCTGAGTCAGGCTGCAATGTGGCCTTCACTAAGCCCACATTGATGGTACATTCGATTCACCTTAAGGGTATCCTAGCGCATGGTGAGGTCAAGATCACGCGTTTGGCACGTGTAATTAAGCTGGTTAGCTTCGGTAATTGTTCGTTTGGCGTCTAAATTTGATCGTTATGATTTTATAGGCAGGTGAACATAACCGCAAAAGATGAGGGAGACTGAAATGACAATTTGGGTATATTGACCTTAATCAAATTACTATACTCAACCCAGGTGATGTAACACCCAACGCTCGAACCCGTAACCTTTTGATTAGAAGTCCACCGCTCTTACCATTGAGTCTCGGCTGATGCACCACCTGGGGTTGGATATAACTGGCACGACAGCTAATAAGCCAGAAATGGCCATTCCAGCGTCCCTTGTCTTGATCAGCAGTGTTCATCTGCCTATGTTATTAGCCGGCCTGCGGCTGCTGGCGGCGACAGGGAGTGAGGCCCGAGGCATAACGATACGAGTGGGTCCCGTAACCTTTCTATGAATTGTCCATTCACTAACGTCTTGACATTGACTTGTTAGCTGGTTGAGTGAAGACAGAGTTCGGTGGATGCTGCTGTCCGCCTGTTACTGTGGTTAATGTGTGGGACACATGATTGACATATTCGTTCTCGAAGTATGAACTGCCGACTGTCAGACTCTTTTTATCCATTCTTAATATGATCGTCCATAAATGCTTTTCCATGTAAGATCAGACTTGATCCGAAATGCAGTTTCGTAGATTGAGAGTAGATACGAGCTTTTGTACTACAGTATTATGTATACCTTTTGAGTGTTACTAGCTGCTGCCTTCGCATCCATCTTGGATCCTCAGAACGTTTTCTTCCCATAGGAGCAAGGTGAATGTATTCAAGGAAGGAGTGCGGTAGGTGCATGACCTGTAAAAAGTTAAAACAAGCCCACCCTTTGCTAAGCTCGTATGAAAAGGATGGACGTAGTCTTGCTATTTGATTAGAAAATAATGAGGACAAGCGGGTTAATTTGGTTCAACTTAATGTGACGTGTACCCATGTATTGAACCCAATAAAAAGTTAAAAATGGGTTTTTGGATACTTTCAAAATTTTATCAATTTGCAAATATTATATTGGCATCTCTCAAAAATCACGATTACCAGAAAAGTTAACTAGCAAAGAAATCATAAATACTTTTACTGCGCTCAGGGGAAGGGTTTCAGTTTCTCAAATAATTTTCGAAATCAAATAAATGCATTGAAATAACGAATAAATAATAAATGGATGATACTATTGCCGATTAATCAAGTAAATAACATTTCAATGCTATGAACGTAAAGGAATAACCATATAAATAATGCTCTTTTGGTAAATTCAAGCAAACTTGAGCCCACAAATCTCGAGAGTGGAATAGAATTCAGCCCTTACAAAAGAAGTTGCTGATATACTTTGCAAATGGAGTAACATCTTGCGAAGTAAGCTGTGCTTGGCATAACCGTAAATGTCCTGAATCTCCACTGAAAATTTCCCAAATACCAAAGTGTATTTAGGTCACTTAGTTGAGCAGACATTTTCGTGTATCAGGCAACCAATATTTTCAAATAAACTTCTAGATGTTTTTGAACAATAGTGAACGCTCTGGATTTCTAATTATGCCTGAAAATGTATGTGCAGCTTTTTACAGCATCGGTGACATAGGATAACTTTATCAAATGTCTGATTGCATGCTTAAAGTGTATTAACTACGCATCTTCTGAAAAACGTGAATACACAAACATATTGGCACCGCTACAAGGGGTTGACGCTTTGTTTCTGGCCAAGTGACATGGAAGTCAATAGAAATATTGCTGCAAATTTTGAATGACATGTTCTCATGCACCGATAAATCTCATTGGCCTACTATACTTCGCTCAGCAAATCGCTCCTATCCACGTCTGAAGAGAGGAAGAAAGCCTCCGTAAGTGCAACCTGCTTGAAAATTAAATATTTACCAATCGTAGACCGAACATATTTATATAAAAATCGCACAAAAACAGCCGTGGACCCCTATAACTTGGTCAAGTATTTGCTGGAATGATGAAATCTGGCCAAGATTAAAGAAAACACCGTTAACATGTGTGTGAGATTTTTAAGTATTTTGAGGGCTTTCTAAAAAAATTAACAACTAACTAGCCAGTTGGAAGAATAGTATGATGCAGAAGCCATGATCCAAAATGAAGGCAAATCTGTTAGTTGCGTTCGTCGATGAACTCTCAGCAATCGATAACGAAACTTACTCGCTCCGCTCTGTGTTGAGGCTCATTCATGAGCCCCGCCAGCAGCCGCACAATGGCCAGTAGCAAAATAAGCAGACGAATATACTCGAAAAAGACAAGGGAGACTAGAATGGCCATTTCTGGCTTATTAGTCGTAATCAGCTAGCCTATCAATTGGGCCTGTCTTTAGAGCATGGTCAGTAGCTGCACAGCTGTTAGTAGTGGAATAGGCAAATGCTTATTGTCCGCAAAGAACAGGGAGATTGTAATGGCCATTTCTGGCTTATTAGCTGTCTTCAGCCAGTCATACACAACCGCAGGTGGTGCACCACCCAAGGATCACACACGAGACCCATTGCTCAGAAGTCCAACGTTCTAACCATTGAGCCACCTGGTTACGATCTTGTTACAGGATGGTGAAGCCCCAATCACTGGATCAGAATATTTTTTAGCCTCAGCTTTCAGACTCATACTGGACTCCGTCATCAGGGACGCTGTGCGTGCAACAACAATTTAGCTTTTTATAGCCAAACAGCAAGGGAGTTGAAGGGAGCGTCTCCATGACAGGGCCAACATTGGGTCACCAAGCTCACACTATTTAGGTGCAGTTTGCGCAATTCTACGTGTACACATAGGCAAAATCACAAATTGCATTCATAAAAACATGCATTTAATTATTTTTAAACACTTACTTATATCATGCATGCTCAGGAAAAATATATCATATTTGAGATGTACCTGAGGGCAATTGATATGCATGCGCCCAATAGAACTTTGTTCTAAAGGAATAATTTTTATCCCTATATGAGGACAACAGGGACGTGTGGTGACCATTTTGATTTCTTGGTGGTAGGACTTGCAGAAAAGGAATTCCTTGTGATGACAATTGGTGTTCATGACGACAAAATTGCTGTTTTTGTAACCAAGCTGATGGAGTGTGATTTGTTGGCCAAAACGCAGACTTCAATTATCAAAGTCTGAAAATTAACAATACAGCCCCTTGTACCAGTTCAGACAACAGACAGAACGTTTTACTCCCTGGTATGCGATGTTGAGACCTCTCCGTTCAATTTATGACAGTACTTTGTTGCGTTTTTCCAGGCACGAAGAAACAAAGCAAAGAGGAAGAAACATCATCTTATAACCGCTAATTTTACCTTTTTTGGAACGATGTATGATAACAATTCAAATGTATTGAATCAAAAGGCAATCCAGTATTTCAACTAAAACATTGTGAGAATCACAAGCGTTTCCAGTTAATTGTGCAAATGTTTTTTAAAATTCTAGAAACATTGGAGCGATAAAATTTGAGAGACAAGTTTCGTTATAACCACCTAGCGCACTTTCAGTTTTATTATCAATATTACACAGAAAGCATGCAATTTTACTCGCGTCTTAACCAAATGGGTAGCATCGAACTGCAGTTCTGTAGGGAAGGGTAAAACAATTAATTTTCAGACAGGATAGGAGCCTATTAAGTAGCTTCTCATCTGGCTTTGTTTTATGAACACGAGTGCTTTAGACGTTTGCCAAAGCCAAATGTTTAATTATGAATAAAACTAAATTAAGAACGATTTGCGAGACAGTTTTACACTGAAGGGACATTTTTGCACGTCCTTTCAGTGATCATATGCGTAAATTGGACGAGCATCGATCATTAGTGTACAACCTCGGAAGATTTAATAATGATGTTTTTGAAATGAATTGCGACCAAAGGTGTGTCAACAAACGACTCAGTTATCTGTGATTATACTTTCTTGTAAGAATTTTTCGATAAGATGTGAATATAAATTTTCATAGGAAAGAGCACTGACTAATTTTGACTGATATTTCGTGCTGTTCGGTGGAATTCGCAGCGAGTTCTTATTCAAAGAGCACAACCCAGTTTCATAACAAGCGAAGTTAATTTTCCTATCTTCAAAGTTAATATGACCACTATTGACATGTTTAATAAACTTTGAGAATGTCTGATTAAACGCAACGGTAAATATTAAATCAACAGGAGCACATACCTATGCTTTTAGCTGTTTTCTGGTAGCAAAATATGATTTCACGTTCATAATTAAACTTTTACATATTTGCCTTTAAAATACAAATTGTACTATGACACCTTTCCTGCTATTGTAACTTGGAGTAAATGACTGGCAGATTCTGCATCACTTTGGTAATTATGCGTCAAAATTCAATAAGTCTTGTTTGTTTAAATTATATTTATTATGGAATTTGTATACACTAGAAGTTCCGTTCATATAAATTAGCATTTTGGCTACTGGATCTTTGCGCTCGCACGATTTGACCGGCGCATCAACGTGCAATTTCAAATACACTTTATTGCCTTGTTGCTCGGACGCATATAAACCATTCCATGAATTATTTCTGTCTTGCGAATATATCATCGGGAAAACCGTTGTGAATTTCTGACGAAAAAAGACATGAATGATCAATATTCCATATTATTTTTCCTTTCTGCTAAATACAATGCAGCGATAGAAAATTAAAACTTAACTACGACCACCAAAAACGATCTGCTGCACTTACAGGTTAAAAGGCAGCAATTAAATAAAAGTATGCAAAATCACTATGAAAATTTAATCAGAATATGAATGTTTTCGGGCTAAAGCATGAAAAGAGAAAACTTGAAAATTTATATTTTGGACAATTTCTTCAAAAGGAGGGAAATTATAATATTTAATAGTGCTACAATTAAAATATTAGTTGCAAATGGTGCTGCATACGTTAACATATCACATTTACTGATACTGCCTCTTCTTTACAGCAGCTGAAAATTACATTGATGGCTTTAGTGACTTGTCACATCTTTTCGCATGAATTGGCATATTTTTCATCATTATTCATCAAGCGTTAGATTTAATGATAGTTAGACTCTTTTACTTATATTTTTGTGGCCGTGACATTTGCCTCCCGTTTCAAACCTGACTGATAGCACCGCTGAGAAGGCAGGCATACGCTATGGTTAACATGGTTTCTGGCAACGATGTTTCTCTGATGAAGCATCCACCCAAAGATCAGCTCTCTCACGAGTCGCTCCCGCTGCAAATCCGAAAATGCGCAATTTTACCGTTCGTTCTTGCCACAAACATGTGGAGACGTATTTTAGTCTTTAAATATTATCGACGAAGTAGTTGGGGCAGCCTCTATGGCAAGTTAGCCCTTTGAACGTCGGCTGAACGTTATAACTACGGCAACGCCTGCCTTACGGCATGACAGGGCTAGTTCAATGCAAGTGATTCGCTATCAAGCAGTTTGAGGGATGTCTCTCCATTGATAAAACCGAAGGTTGGGCAAAAATTGAGGCGAGCAAACGGAAGAAATCAAGGAAAAGAATAACAAAGTCTTCATCCTTTTGAAATGCCAAATTAACTGAATATTTTCGCATATTTGACTAATTAAGAGAAACCGAAAACTTTGAGAAAAACCAAGAAGAAAACAAACAGCGGACATTAACTAGACTCTGGTGTCCATTTGTGAGTTCCATTCTGACATTGATCAACAATAGCTAATGACAGGTAGTTTAAACGTGTGATTTGAATTTACAATCGCTTAACCGACAGAAACTTTAAAGCGAGCGTCTTTTCTGTTTAACACTTGGCTTGCAAAATTTTAATCCTGACCAGAACTTTCCAAAATCTTCGGGATATGTCGCATTAACGGCCTTAATGTAGGAAGGAATTTATATTTTAAAGCCAAATTTAAGAGCCGCCAATTCCTTGGGTAGCGCTGCTTGTTGAATAAAAGGAGTCAGAAATAAGGGTTTATCTACCTTTTTGATATTTGATCTTTGCCTTGCACTTGTCTTCTAGGCACCTTGACAGGGACAACATAAAAAAACCTAACAGCGTGTTTTTTTTTATATTTTTTAGAAATCGTTTAAAATTGTACAACAGAATCTCCTGCCTTTTTAAAGGGTCTTAAGCTTCCGGTCCATTCTATGTTTATTTAATTAAGTATTAAAATGCCTTCAAATGTTTGGCAAAAAAGAGTGGTATCTAAGGCAGTCGTTCTTATATTAATCTCGTGAATTTATGTGATGTTTATAGTTTTACTATAAAAAGTGTACTGATCGGGGCCTTCGTGCTGTTTTTCGCACCCTTGACCATAAGAATTGGGATTGAGAAACGATTTGCGCTACGAGGCCCCGACCAAACTTTTACGTTTTATGAAAAATGAGCTACGTAACATATCCATCCTGCAGTGAAGTACAGCAATTACTTATTTTGACTTAAAAAACTTACCGTTCTACTAAGTTTATCTAAGTTATCAACCTAAAATCCAAAGTTTGGTCTTATCAGTTTTTTTATAGTTTCAAATGCTTGTACACCAGATTAAAGAAAACTTTTCTTAGTGTATACTCTATGCCTTATCTGGTGCCTTTATTTAGTCAAGCAGGCTCTGTTCTGCATTTAAAATAGGTAAGAAAATTAGGCAACACATTCGCTGTACCTACCAGTCTGTTCAATATCCACCGGATTTTGGAAATATTCATTAAGGGCTATATAAACATAATATGTTGTGTGCCTGTGCTTATGCTTTCATCTTCGGATAAATGAGCTGCAGCAATATATTTGGTTTCATAGCTAAGTTGCACGACGATAGATATTTGCTTTTTTGATGATGAAGACATTCCAGTGGAAGAATATGGATACAATATAACCCAAAATTTACTGGCAGTTGTTAGATCCTAATGCAAAGTTTCTGAGCGAAAAGGATCTTCCTGACGTGACAAAAGCCTTTGTTTATGTTAAAACAGACAGGTCTCAGACTAAATCCGCAGTATAGTAAACAATGTTCCTGTGGAAGTGAAGGCATGCTATATCCTGCACTGCATTTCTATCCTCAGTGAACTACGACGGCATGACTAATTTTCCGCTCAATACATGTGGCCTAACAATTGATCAGAAAGTATTTGGCTTTTTTACAAATTTCAATGCTGGGCATTTAAATATTTAAGGCAAGATTCATTAAGATAGGTTACCAAGTCCGAACCCCATCAAGTCTGAAAAAACAAGGAAATAATGAATTGATCTCTTTCTAATAACTAAATTCTCAGTGCCCTGTATTTTATTGCCCACTAGGTGGATGAAGAGAACTTACGCATTACCATTTTTGTATTTCAGGTTAATTGAATAAGTTTACGAGCATGCAGAGTCCTTCCGACCACATTTTTTCGGGATTTTTAGACTCTGTTGTTCCTTAAAAATATCCACGGACACTTTCCTACAGTGAGATATGAACACTCACGACAACAACAGTGTGTACATTTGCAAGCGAGTGTAAATTCAGCCTAAATGCTCAACTCAAAAATCAGGCAATTTGCGACTTTGCTTGTCGTGGACGCATTTTAATAGGTAGACTTTAGCTAAAGAAGCTTTGTAATTGAAAAAACGCACAAAAGTTCTATTAATAATAACTTTGGGGCGGCTAATATCTGTGGCAGCATAAAAACAGAAACAAATAACCATAAGAGGTTCACGTACCACATCAACATTTTGACAGAACATGTCAAGTCAGCTTTTGAGGTTGCCTGCGTTGCAGTTCTGTGTTCACAAAGTGGGTGACACGCATGTCCTCAAGAAACCAAGGAGATGCTTAAAAGGTGTTTAAGGACAATAAAACAAGAGTTTTGCTGCAATCCTAAATGGTTGCCTTTGTAATAGTATCCAAGAACTCCCTTGCGATGATCGCCCATAAGTAATTGAGATCGAAAAGTTTAACATTTTGATCATTGACTGCTCTGAAGGCCCTAAATGTTTTACTGATAGGCGGACTGGTTTACCCGTTTTTTATGCATTACAGTGTGGAGAAGAAAATATTTTTGGCCGTGAAATTGTTCTTGTATTATTTTGAGCCTTCCCAGTTGTGCAGGCGTTTATCTTTTGAAGTATAAGTATCAATGCAGTAAACGACCGTGAGAGGGGTACTAGCCAATCAGCTGTCAGGAAGCAAATATGCAGGGTTTTCTATGCCAGATCCAGAACACAACAATTGACTGATTTCTAATCTGATGCCAAGGTTTCAATCAGTGTTCAGGTCGGTGTGATTTATGTGTGTGCATTTATCTCGGTGGCTAAAAAGTTGGATGCGTGATGATAAATTTGTTTCTGTGTGCAATAATTAGTGATGATTTGTCCCTGTGATTCACAGCTAGCTTAAAATCTTTCATTTTAGATCCAGGCATATTTTCTGTCTGATTTCTGCAGTGAGGAGGACAATTTGGGGACGAGAAGTGATATACTAACGCAAATGGTCTTGAAATTTAATAAACTCATAATATGTATGAGTTTGCGGCGCATAGTAGCTTTGGTTGGGGTGAGGGGGTCATTGTTACACCGAGCTGCATGTATTCGCTCGTTTGACTGTGAGTTGTTTAGATTAGAAAAGATAACTTGAGTTGTTATAATTATTAACATAGAGCATAATCACAAAATAGTCCAGTAAGCTACGGATGGCGGCTTTTGAACAGGCTTCTTTCAAACATGCAGTAAACTATGCCGTAACAAATAACAACGTAAGCAGTACGCATTTTGCACATGGATTTTTCAGTATGTTTCATATAATGCCTGCATAAAATATTCTGCTATATTCTCATTGGGCAGCAATTTAGGCCTTCTTATAATTTAATGCCTCAAGGAAGAGTATCCTTCAATTAAGTACGGTTTCTAATTGTGAGTTGTTAAAGAACCTGCAATTTTTTCTTATAAAATACCTTATCATTACAATTCTTTTTTTTGTAAAGCAAAGAACATAACTGATAGCAATATTTTGTATTTTCTTGAACTAAAATATAGGGCTTGTTGTTTTGAAACCCTGAATGCAGGTTTTACAGCATGATGTCTTAAAAATTGGGTTTAAAAAAACTAAAAGATACGCTTTTCTTATGCATAAAATTTAAGAAACATGTAATCCTCTACTAAATGAGTCCATTATATTTAATTACATTTAAAGGGATGTTGAAAATACTTATTCGAAATGCATCCTTTTTGAGCATTTTAATTTTTGCAGTGTCATTTTTGCAAGTGGTATGAAAGAAGCTCAGTTATTAGCTGAAAACGTAAATTGACTTATAAATCTGAAGTAATGCTACAACATTATTCATTTACGATCCTATTAAAGTTATCTTTAGTGATCGGAAAAATATTTTGAGTTGGAAAATAAATTAATTGATTTCTGAATTAAGTTGTCTTATGGGAAAAAACTTTGATGCATGGGCAGACCTATTCATTATAACAAGGATGTTTGAATTTGATAAAAATTAATGCTACCTCACCGACTTAAAAACGTCCTAAGGTCTTCATTTATCATTGGATTGGCAAATAAAGAAAGCATACTTTGTTTTTTTGAGTATAACGTAATATAACGCGATTGTATGCGTCCCGCACTACAGCTGCTTTGCGCTAAAGTCCAACAATGTTCGCGTTCGGCTTATTTTTAGGGTTAAAAGGATTATCATTGAAATAATATAAAAAAACCAGATAAGATACTACATTGACTGTATTATGATGGATGTATACCTGTGTCCAACCACTATATATCTATATATATATATAATGTAGGCATTTACATAATATGCTTATGGGTATTTTAAAAGTACTTGAAGGTACTGCCTTAACATTTGTGAAATTGCTTGCTAAAATGCATAATATGATTTAAAAATGCAATAACGGTCTTGTATTCGTTTGATTATATGGAGGAACACACTCCCCCCAAAGCATACCTTGTGGCTTTCAAAGATCTTAAATGTCCATGAAGATGTTTCTTTTCAATATTTTTTAAAGATGGTTAATCCGCTTGTATACTTCAAATGAGTAGAACGGAATCTCCCGCACGGTACCTCATGGCGTGCATTGAAAGCTCAAAAGAGATGCCTGGTATATTACAAAATCCTTTGATTCAGCGACGCAAGTAAACTGATGCCAATTTGAAGTGTGAATCCCAAACGTCGTGCGAATAAATTTCTTGCCCATGCAATCGCGTCTACTTTTCAATCACTTAGATGTTATCTCCATCGATCATGAACTTTGGGTGAAGTTATACCCATTTCTCCTTATACCCTCAGTCGTCTGTCGTACGGAAAACTGTGGAATGTAAATGAAGCCTATCTGGATTCTTCCCTGTACCTACGTACGAATATAGGTAAACGTTTAAATGTGGATGGTGCTGATTATCCTAGACTGTATTTTACAGCGACGTGGGAATATTAAGTTGGTGGCTTCCAACGGTTCACCACAATATTTATTGTAAACGTCTTGATTAAGAACTGTGTTGTATAATTTGCCTTTACAAAGTTTCCAATGCTCAAACTTGTGATTATCAGTAAAACAATCTTGAACGCACCCTGCAGAGTTTGACAATCAAAACCATTTTTTCGGTGGGGAAGATAATCTTCCGTAAATGTCTTCAGTATAGTAACGTTGTTTCCGTGGCTTTAAATGATTTATTAAAACTCTCAAAAATCAAAAAAACAAACCTTTCTTGTTAAACAAGCATAACTGCTAGAAGCTATGGAAGAAGTGCAAGCTGATCTCCTTAAAATTCCAGTTGGAATCTAAAATATAAGTTTTACCTGAGGCAGAGTACCTAAGTTTACGCAAGTCATCCAATGTCGACGATGAGGACGCTGAAATGTTCAGTTATAGTGCATTTTCCGTCATCAAAGGTTTGGGTTTTCACTGGCTGAGGACATCCGCAAAATGGCCCGTCTCCGTGTCTCTGGCTTATTGGTAAAAAATGTTAATCACTGCTCAGTATTCAACGGGGAACAGCTTGCGTAGGCATCCAACCTAAATAAGAGCACCACCGATATTATCCTAACTAACGCGAACCCACTGTACATTGGCGAGAGTACTGGTCATGGATACACTGACTTGGACGCAGCTATCGCGTGTGCAGCCTCAACATGGATTGCTTATGATAGGTGAATATAAATCAATCAGAAGTGGCAATTCTATTTTATGTAGCTGGCTGGCTGGCCATACATTTTATGTGAATATAAATCAATCAGAAGTGGCTGAACTGCACCTTAGCTACCTGAGGACGATGTCCTGGGGACGAAGTAATGAAGTATGATAACCATTCTGAATACATTTCTTTGGTTAATTTGTGCTCCTATTACCAATAAACCAGATCTCTTTGCCAATTAAATCCATTTTTCATTTGGTAATCCTAATATTGAAGTCGTAGACATTATAGCATACAAATGATAGTATAAATAGCTAGAACGTTATTTGTGGTTCATATGTGAAACCTAAATTCAGAACTTTCAAAATGATTTCCATGGAAATCGATCGAGTAATTGACTGGAGATAAATAGCTTTTCCTTGCAGAGCTACATAAAATAGAATTGCCACTTCTGATTGATTTATATTCACATAAAATGTATGGCCAGCCACTTCTGATTGATTTATATTCAGCCACTTCTGATTGATTTATATTCACCCGACTGGGCTGACCACTCAATCCGAGTCATCCCGTCAGTTGGCAACCTTTCAAGCCACGGCTTTTGACGCACCGTGATATTTTCAAGCGCGCTAGCATATTGTAGTGAAGAAAATGCGCTGACCCGTTGACGTCACTTTCCCCCCATTCCCACCCCCACAATCAGACCACTACCCGAGTTGGTCAGTTGTCTGTTTCGGGAGTTGGGTTTTGCAAAATAAATACCGCTAACCAAGTTATCGCCTCGACTGGCCAAAATCTGTTCAGTTCCAGGAATTTGTCTCAAACTGCACTTTCTATTAAACATAAGACCTCATATATTAGTAAATTTCGTACCAATGGCTCGCTGAATTGGTAAATTGGTGACTTTTTGGAAACTGCGGGTAAGGATTAAGATTAGGTTTGGAACTAGGGTTATGACACGGGAATATATTAAGGTCCTGGGATTTAGCTCTGGGTCACGTGTATGGCGTGGAGGCCTTCCTACATTCATGTCCTGTCGGGTTGTGGGCCTGATAACCAGGTCCAACTTCGAAGTTTAGCATGGGTGAAATTCTCACGGAAAGTAGCAGTCACATCTGTCCAGATCTGCCTGAGGCATGTTTCTCCAGCTAAAGGTCTTGTGAATATAAATCAATCAGAAGTGACAATTCTATTTTATGTAGCTCTGCAAGGAAAAGCTATTTATCACCAGTCAATTACTCGATCGATTTCCATGGAAATCATTTTGAAAGTTCTAAATTTAGGTTTCACATATGAACCACAAATAACGGTCTAGCTATTTATACTATCATTTTGTATGCTATAATGTCTACGACTTCAATATTAGGATTACCAAATGAAAAATGGATTTAATTGGCAAAGAGATCTTGTTTATTGGTAATAGGAGCACAAATTAACTCAAAGAAATGTATTCAGAATGGTTAGCATACTTAATTATGGAGGTTTTTGAGTATTTTATGTGATCATTAACGAAAGTCTAATAGACAGTTCGACCATTGGTTGGGAAATGGCAATCCAATACCATTTTGCTGCCACAAACACTTCGTTTAAATTAATTCCGGCGTAGTTGGATGGAGTCTGATAATTCCTTTTTGGTTTTTCATCCCGTGTTGGTCGCCACGGTTAAAGTGATGAAAATTAACACGAGTATTCATTGCCATTTTCAAACTAGTGCAACTGTTGAAATCAACTGTGCTCATATAGTAATCTTACTAAGTGTTAGACCGGGAGAAAAAATAGCAGGCTCATAGGGCTAGAAAACTAGTTTTGATGGCTGTGATGTCGCTTCTGAGCAGTGAATAATAATTCAATTTTGCCCGAGCGGCTCATTTGCAGGTGTCAAATAACTAGTGCTTCTAAAAATGCCAACAGGATCAAAAACAGACGAATGCATAAGCATACATTTATCAATAAGAAATAGTTGGTGATTAAAATACTATTTCTTACTGGCAGGGCTGTGAACTGCAGCAGAACATTTCCTTATTTTAAATATTTTAGTTTAATTGTCTTTCTTTGGCTTCTCATAGACTTCTATGCATGACCGAATTCTCTATGTCATTTGCTATGCAACCAAACTGGGCAATGCTTCGGAGATATTAAAAATAAGGGCAGAAAATAATGAATTGAGTAAATAGTATGCAGCTGTGGTCATTCGACTCCAAAATGTTTCCCTTATAACTCTTTCAGTACGAGTTTCATAATCTCACTTACGCTATCCAAGTATTTGTTTTGTGTCAAATTGTACTCATTCTCCCTAGGTAACTATACATTAACTCACTTAATGTTTAACCGCTGCACTTCATTAGTGGAATGAAAGTAAAGCCTTGTCATGGTCACTTGAGAACGTGCTGCATCGTCTGCTCCTGACTTATCGTGTACTTTACAGTTCAAACTCAGTTTCAGCAGGGTTTCGCTAGGCCGTATACCAAGTTGGCGTTGGGACAGTAATCTGCGCTTGAATTAAATTATCGTTGTAGTAGGCTTGCGCTGAATTCTTCGCAAGCTCTCCTAATAATCTTCCACAACCCGGGTCTGCTGTCCTGACCATTTCAAGAATACTGCGGATGGGAAAGGGATCAGGTGGTTGTTCCGTTTGTTGCCGCCTGTCTTGGACCCCGCGGAGTGTACAAAGCTCATTCTATGAAACTCATAGTACGATTGACACATAAACTGCGAAAAAGGACGCTTTGGGTGTACAGCAGACGATATGAGACATCCAACTCACATCTGACAGATGTCGAAAAGAGTTTTTGTGCGTTAAGAACGCGTTGGGAGGCATAATCAGTGGTCCAATGGTACTAAAATTCAGGGATGCGCACAGACCTGAGGAAAGCATTACTCACAGAGCTAATAGGAAAAAAACGCGGTCTGGACAACAAAAGCTGGAACTATATATTAAATCCGCTTTAGAAACGATCAAAGCAAGCATGTGAGTGAAAAAAACAAATTGCCACGTGCATGGATTCCTGAACACTAAACAGCAGAGAGAAAAAAATTGCGTTTAGATGCCCTTCAGTTGACGACATCCAAGCACAGCGTCACCTTCGGTGGCATCAAAATCCTCGCAACCACGCAGGTCACTTACGCAATTTTATCCGGCCTCCAGTCCATAAACCAAAAGAAAATCTTCTGACTTCCTGTTCAGCGCGCAAACATGGCCTGGACATCGTTATTCGCAATGCCACAGACATATTTGCGAAATGTTTACTCATCAAACCCCTACATTCTTGATGAAATCACAGTCACCGAAAAATCGGATGCGGACCATTAATCCATACTCACTGGACGTAAGAAAACTTGCGAAGATTATTCCTAAAGCGAATGTAAATGTCAAATAAATGAAAGCTGTCTTACATGAAATGAGTTTGTATTGTTTTGGCATTTTGTTTCGTGTTGGAAAACCCTAAGGCCAATTTCAACCCTTATTACTCTTTTGTGGTTTTAATTTTGATGATTGTTCCGGTTAGCTCAAATTAACTCTAACAATTATCAATCCAGATATCTTATCTTTACCAATCTGATAATATCTGCTGTCTTTCACATACGAATTTGGAAAACAAGGCACACACACCTTTCGTTCTCAAATGCTTCCTCAGATCATTCACCCAATTTTCGAATTGGACACATACTCTTCCATCTTTTTTTTGGTGTGTGAGTGTATCGTGAATAATGACAACCACAATTTTAGGAATATAGAGACATGCATGACTTGATTTCTTTTCTATAAGCCATAGGCGAATAAATGATGATTCTACCTATTTTTATTTTAATTGGACATAAATCTTTTATCTTAACGCTTTTTAGAAATATTAAAAGCGTATATGCATGAAATTGTTGGACAGAGCTCATGAGTTGTTTGTTTGGATAATTGGGTAATTCGAATAATAATAATAATTGGATAATTGGATAAGTGGATAATTGGATAATTGTGGAATAATAATTCCATTCATTCAATTTCTTTCTATGTTTATTGAGTGATTTTAATTTTGGTGTTTCAAACGTCACCTGTAACACATTGGTATAAAGAGAGTACATGACTACTGAAAATTTCGCAAGGTTAGCCATACTTAAGCAATATTTTACCCAAATTATTTCGTGGTCCTACATGTATGCGCCTAAATAAATCAAAAAATATTTTTAAACCGAATGTTCCAACTTTTGTTAATTAATTTCCCATTGTTTTCCACCATTATATTCATATCAGCTAAATAATGAGAAGGTCACCTGCCAAGAGTGTTTTCCCACAAAGCAAGAAACGTTTTCTTAGGTGAACATCAGAAATCACGAAGTGTTTAAACTTAAGTCGTATAACCTTTTCCTAATTTTATAAAGTGCATATACTATGATAGTTACTACTGACTGATGGCCCTTTTTATTTTGTCCCAAAAGAAGCTTAAATATAATTTGTTTTTCCAAGTTTGGTTCTATCCCACATCTCTTGACTATTTAATTTAAGTAACGTAAGCGTTCGGCTATAAAAGTCAAAGAAATTATTCTTTACTAAAGGCTGCACTTATTCAAATAGTAAATTAAAAGATCTTAATGCAGATTTTCATAAGCCTTTCTAACTGAGTAATCGACCGAGCCTGTTCCCTTTGTCACAAATTCCCCAAGGGTCTTTAATCTTGCAGCCTCAGTTAATCACAGAGACACAAATTTTATTTGCTGCCTTACTTGGTTTTAACTTCTGTCATCCTATTTAACTATCATCTTCTAGCATATTTCTGGCAGCTGTAGCACTTTCTGTGACGAAAATGAGTTAATTTGATTTCTGTAGTTTGAAATACTTCGTTTTTATCTACCTTGCCTTACATGATATCCCCAAGTCTCCTTGGCAAGCAGGCAGCTTTCAATTTCATTAAATTGTAATGACTGTATCCAGTGTTACAAGGCAATTAAGTCCTTTCGTATCATTCCGGCAGTGGCGGTCGGGAACACTCAAAGCACGTCCAGTTGAGCATAGCAAAACGCTTTCTTTCTTATTCTGCTTCGTCCGATACTGTCTTTGAAGTTTTTTCAGTACAGATTTGTATGTGCTCTTTAATTTGGATATGCATATTCCTATTCTTGTCCAATTTCAGGCATACAGATGAAAAACTATCGTAGCGAGACAACCAATAATTATAAAGTGAGTGAAGAACTTCATCAGAGTTCCATATCCACATGATCAAACTTTCCCTTAATGTTTTAAGAGTTTCGTAGCTATCTACAGTAGATGACGTAATTCATGCAACGAGAGAAAATAATTTAAGTTAGCAGTTAAGCGTATATTTGGTCTTGTTGAGTTAATTTGTTGCTCAGAAAAGCTTTTACCAAAGTACACGGTGTTTCAATCGTATATATTGAAGGAAAATAGACAGGATTTGGACAAACTTTGAGGTTGTCCGATAACCATAAAATTTCTTGCTGTAATAATATTAAAGAACTAACAACCTTGTCTTTGTGAGTTGTGCAATAACAGAACATTAATATAAGCAATAAACGTTTCGAATGAATCACTTCTATAACCTGAAAATATGATTTTTTCCATAAAAAACAAGGTGACGGCAAATGTGAGGAATAAATATTTTCAAGAAATAAGCAACTTATTAAGCTGTAAAAATTCTTTTTTACAAATTTCTGACTTTTGTTTTCACAAAACACAAAAACTGGAACCTTACATAGAATAACCATAAGATGCTGTGGAGATGAATGCCAAGAAAAAACCATGCATGCGATAAGATTCTTCGTTTTATAACATAGTTTTTGTTAGTTTGGAACTAGAAACGCAACGGAGATGAGCAGATTTTGCGAAATCTTTGTTTATCTTGGGCCAATGAGTTGTGCGTTCGACCTCTTTGAAAAGGGCATTAATGTTATTAAATATAGCAAAAACGGCCAAATAAAGCGAAACGTGAGGTCTTTCATTTTGAGCAGACGATCTTTTCGTTATTCTGAAAAATGTCAAAACACTGGTCAAAATTTTACCTTTTAAAATGACTTAACTTCAAACAATGTAAAATCCGAATATATCCGTCAGCTGCATATTTTATTCAAGCACCTTATCGACTTATTAAAGAAGTGGTTCAACTGATCATATGCATATTCATTGCCAATTATTTTGAAGATGTTTATTTTTCTGGGCAATTCGTTCCCATTTTTTGACGAACCTACAAATGATTTGTTTTCGATTTCAACTGAAAAAAAATCTATTTAGTTTTATAAGTCCGAATTAAAAGGATTTATAGCGTTTTCGAGGCACGCCGCATTTTGAAGAATCTTGCTATTTCTAAATGACCTTATATGGCTTTTCATTTTTCCTTGAAATTTGAAATTGACAAAGGGATGATCATTATTATTTCAAAGCTTTGTTGAATGCACTGGTGCTGGTTTGTAAGTGTTCGCTTTCATTCGAAAATGTTGGCACTGTGCACAAGAAAGGTCACACAATGTTATTTGTGTTTAATTTTTGAAGTCGCTAAGGTACTATCTGCTTGGTCGCAAAACGTATTTTTTATATTCATTTATTTGAATAAAAAGGTAATTGTATTGTATATAGACGTTTGCCCATTATGAACCACCAGGTTTGTAGAAATTCGTTAACAAATATTTGGCTTGTCAAATAACTTCCAAGTGAACTCTTGAACAAAACGATGAAACTAATGTCTGCTAGGCACAGGACTTTTATTTGTTTCGTGTTTGTTTTTGGAATTGTCTTTTAACAAAAACATTTCAGGCTTACTTAGTATTATGTAAACTTATTTAAAAGGGTTCTTTAAACTTGTTATTAAGTTTCTTGCTTTAGTTGGTATTGCCATTAACAGAGAACTTAACCGGTCTTCTGGACAGTGTCCTGCAACTGGCGACTGTTACTTGAGGTGGGAGTTGGTGTGTAAAACAATTCTATTGCAGGCCACTGACGTCGTTGTCTGCAACCGTCGAATTCTCTCTCTTACTCATAAGTTAATCTGTCCTCGAAAGATAACTTGGGAAAAAAGGAGAAATGTTTTTGGATAAATTTTTAACGGTAGTCCACCAAGTTGACGTCGGAATTGGTTAAATGGGCAAGTCTTACGAGGACATAGGCAGCTAGCGTCAAACAATTACCAAATTACTTGTGGTGAAATAAAATCCCACCATGATGTTCTTAATATATGTCATTTATCGTCTTTTTCACGCAATTCTGCACACCAACCAGCATCTGCTTTACGCTCACTGCTTCTACACCCTAGGGAGATATAAGCCGCCCTTAGAAGCAAAGGTATTTTCTACAAAATAACATTAAGAAATAGTGATGACGTTTATTGTGACCAAACTGCGACATCAATCTAAACCCGCATACATGAAGATCAGTTAGTGGTCAGAAGATGAGACCATCCATCAGGCATATCGTTTATGAATGTGCATGGGAGGAAACTTGGTTTGTTGAATATGCCAAATCAAAAAGGCTGTGAATGTTTGAATGCAATGGTCTTAGATGTGACTTGCATTATATGGCATATCGATTTGGAGGATTGTTACAAAATTATCAAAGACAAATTCAAACACGAACTGCCAATCACGATCGGATTACAAAATACACTACAGGCGTTTTTATGCAGACGTCTTCCAACTGTTGAGTCGGATTTTATACATGGTGGATTGTTTTTATGCACGTCCCATAATCTGACGTCGAGTGGGTGGATGAGTCTCGTAGACCTACGCATTAAATTTTATGAATTGTCTTATACTTTTCTCTCTTTCTACGTAAATCTCTCAGGAAACCGGCATTATATAAAGCGCGTTCTAGCTTATAACTAAGAGAGAGATAACGTTATTGTTTATACCAGAGTTTTTAGGCACCCTTTTTGGTATCCATCCTCAGAAGACGAATCAGAAAAAATGGATGTTCTGCAGGCCTGTTAACCACAGATGACAGCTCTTTTACCAGTTGCCGAAAATGCGTCAGAGGCATTGGCGATTAGCTGGCTTGGTAAAGCTCGAGTCGATAACTGTTTGGACCTAAAGACACTTTTTGCTTAACCGAATTGGTATTAGTACCCACTGCAGGTTCTTTTGCACTACATCCTATAGAAGAGAACTTATTTCGATATGAACATGCTAACGTTGATAGCACTAACCTTACTCTTGTCCTTTGGCTCTTTTGTTAGCCCAGTAAGAAACGAAAACAGTTGAGCTGCTGTGCGCACGATGAGTTTTTTTTATAAACAGTCATACTTCGTCATCTGGTGTCATTGCACCAATCGTGTGCTAATATGAGTGTTGTTAAAGTTCCTTGGTTAACGTAAATAATACGAAGTTTACTACGAAACATAACATAAGACAAAATTTATCAAAATAAAAACCGCAAATTATATTTAAACAGGAGTTAAGTTTACTGATCTCAAATATACATTCGAAACGCAGGCGTTGGGTAGGCAGTAATCTGATCTGCGCTCGGTACATGAGAATGCGCTGTTAGCTAATTATTGTTAGTCACGTAAATTTTTCATAACTTTAAGTAACTAAAACAAAGCAGGTTTGCTAACATCAATTGTTAAAAAATCCCTAATTGATGAGAAGCTTCAGTATTTCTGTGAATTACATTGTGTTTTTGACTTTGAAGCCTTATAATTTCTGGTAGCATTTCGTAGCTCAGAGGGTAAGAGCAATAAGCACGTGTCCTTAGCTTCCGTGGGTTCGAATCCAAATGAGAACCCGAAGCTTTTATAATGAGCAACCAGTGATCAAACTAATGCTCATAGTACACGAATGAGGATGATATTTGCAGAACTGCGTGTAAGATTTCATTTCGATATGGATTATTGACAGATGGAATAAAAATTAATTTTTTTGTTTTTCGGTTAAGCAAACATAGAATGGCTGCTTCCAAAAAAAGAAAAGAATTGGCAGAATGATTTTTCTTAAAACCGTACCTATAGAATCAAACTTTTGAAAAAATTGCATCCGGATGAGGCGTGATACGCCTTTTTACGCCACTACCGGTTGAAATTCAAACGAGAGGTAGCAAGTCCTGAGCTGCCTGATTTCCCTTTTGCCTGTTTGCAGTCCGTAAGTACGGGCAATATACCTGCCCTGCCAGGTTTCCGTAAAACGTCTTCTGAATAGACCGAGTAATCACAACTGTTGAAAACTACTTACGTTTGCAGTTCTGATGTGACTAATTTGTGTGTATTTTTTATGCCAGTCGTTTTCCTAGGGGACGAAGTTATGACAGGTGAGGACTTGTCTTTAAGAGAATTTGCATTATTTGCTTCATATTTGAGTACCTACGCCATGTGCATAAGCTGCTAGTAAAACTAATAAATTAACATTAGAATATGTATTAACACATCTGATCCTGGATCTGATAACCTGTCAAAAATGGAGGACCGAAAAAGTTTTTGAATTAGTAGCTTCATTTCTATTTTGGCATTTCGAATATGTCATTTCTTATGTCATTAAGTATACCCAGAGTACCATCCATAGTCCCAATAATTCCACCGAGCCATCGCCATCTGGGAGTCAGATGGCGATTGCTCCTTCATAGCTCCTGGTTTTGGTAATCCTGATGTGCTTCAAAGTGGCCATGTCATGCTCTGGCGCGTGCACATAGGTTCGCCGGCCCTGTCATTCACTACGGCCACTTCCACATCAGAAAGCTGAACAGCTTAGACGGTGGCATGATGCTCGGGATGCAAGAGAGACTAAGGACGACGGATCAGCGCATTTTTCGAACTACAAAAATCTTACGCGCTTGAACCTATAATGGTGCGCTTAAAGCAATAACTTGGAAGACTGCCAGCTAACGCGCTATCTCGGTCTCCGGACTGAGAGTGAGACTGCCGTGGCTCCTTCTCAATGTGGCCTTTATGGCATATGCGCACTCAGCTGGCATCTGGTGAACCACAGTGCGTGGACCTGCACATTCTCTGATCTCCGGTCTTCTTGACTCTGTTTGCACACCGAGCCTAAGTGGGGAGCGGAACAGTTAGGAAGATAAATGCCGTGTTATTATACTCTCACTTTACTCTAGCGCAAGTCATCGTTCCTGCGCCACCCTGTGGTGGAGCAAAAGCTGGATCTCGTCAAATATACGACGTTCGAACTGTCATGCTGGATGTCAGTTCGCATATTCGCAAACAACTTCAGTCTATGTCTCTAAGTCCTAATTTAAGACTGGTTCACTTAAAGGTTTATATCATTTTCTGAGGAAAGTAAAGTGCAAAAATTTCAATTTTGAAGTATCTACCGGGAAGCAGACGGGGAATGCTGGCGGACCCACTGATGAACCGAACTTGACGCAAATTTGCCTCACAGCAGCGGAATACAGGCGAAGCACATGTCTGCGCTTTATGCCTATATTTGTGCTGTCCCAATGACCTATTTTGTATCCACCAAATACGCTGACTGTTGGCGGTGTAATGTGTATTACATGGTTGTCCGGCTGTGGCTGATAGGCGTCAGTTCAAATATTCATACCAAGGTTCGGGCTAGGCCTAGAAACGGAAGTTTAAGCTACTTAACCCATGTTAGTCATGACGATCTGAGGAAATTAAAAGGCAATAATTGGTCAATGAATGCTACGTCATCTCATTGTATTGAAGAGAAGTATATTGGTAACAAGGTGGAGACTGCGCACTCAACTTGATCGAACGCTAGCGTCTCAACGCCCTGCATCGTTCCCACGGGCATAGGGTTGTCTCTCAGTGAAAAATTACAACTTGTCCTAAAATCACTCTAAGCAGAGCACAATTAGCAGTCCAGTCCTGGGTCGTTGAATAGATGCGGGTATAAGGGGGAAAAGATAGCAGCAGCTGACATTCAGCTCTATTTGAAAATACTTTGGAAACGAAAGCACCTATTTTGAATTCTGTTTTGCCTTCAAAAATATTTAAACTAAGCCTTATTTGGAGAAAACTGAATTCTGAGATCATAAACTTGGGCAATGCTAATAGCCACGGCTCGTCCCTTGTCTAGACTGATATCTATTTATTTAATGGAAGGCTCACTTTTATGTATTTTGCCATGTGATTAATTCTGAAAAAGACGTGCATAGAGTGTATTCAATGGTCTGAAAACCGCAGATGTTTAAAACACATTAATGGTTGGTTTTGAAATCTAACCCCTGATTTTGTCGTTCTTGCTGTCTATTGAGTAACAAGTTTCCAGTTCAACGCTTAGACTAATGTAAATGAAAGCCAGCAGGGAGAGTTTAAAGCATCTGGCAACATTTTCAAGGCATAAAAATCTTCTTAAGCAAACTCCAATAACATTTCAAGGAAAAAACACTTTCTTCTTAGTTTTTTCTGCATAAGTGCATTTTAATTGTTCCTACTTATCACATTACTGCTCATTCACAATCGAGGAAGGCGTAATGGAGTAGAATGAAGACAGCTCAGCCTGTGTGAATCAGAATTATTTGAATATAAGGCGGTGCTTTTGAAGTGTGTCACACAGGAGCGCTTAGTGAGATATATGACTTCTTGGAACGTTCACATCCTGTTGGCAAGTACACTACCATTAAATACTATTTTATAGGTTTAGAAAGGAACAAGAAGTACATGTTAATAGAGGAATATCTTTTTATATGTTGTGATAGGTATGCTCCAAGAACCAAGTCCCCATCAATTTTCCAGTCGATAAATGCGTAACCAGGTCGTCGTCGTACTCAGTTGAATATCTTATAGAGGTCGTTACACATTTTTCATAAATTTTCTCAAGAGCAATGCTTAGCTCCTCGTCCTGAGTGAAGGTGTTTCACCAAGATCCTGGTGCATCTTCAAGAGCGTAAGCAACCAGTATATTTTAGGCCCCTTCAATGCATTCCGTTATTCATTAAATCTTCCAAATGCTGCACATATTTTAAGATATGCAGTAACGAAATTTATTCTGTGTTTGAGCTTATACCGTAAACACAATCAAATTCCATTTGATTTAATGGACAGGATGAAAGACAACTGAAAATCTTAGACCAATAAAAATACCACGGTGGGGTACTCCAATGAACTAACGTGCAGTTGTTCCGTGTGGTACACGTAAACACACGTCCCTGACAAGTCTACAATACAATGTAAAGAGTTTCAGCAAAAGCCGTTAGAACGTTTTCTGGCTACCCACATTTTTTTAACTGACAGAACCTGTATATATCTGTCTGGAAAAGGATGTCAATTAGCACCGTTTGTCATAAACAAGTGTGACATTTGAAGTGTAATAACCACTCTACAGTAGATTGAAACTAACAAATATCTTATTGAATATCATCTAATTTGGTAGACTATAACATTTCTCAAAATGATGAAAACCATATTCTGCATGTACACAAAAAGACCTTGCAGTTTGTATAGCGAAGATTAAGGATACAAATATGCAAATAAAATATCTGAAAGTAAATAATTTTCTGTGATTAAAAATGTTTAAAACATTTGTCAAATCTTACTTTAAATTAGCATTTGCTCCTTGGATTCTTACTTGCAACACCAGTAAGTATCATTTCTCTGATAATTGTGGTAATGCATCCATTTAAAGAACGTGGTGTTTAAAGTGGCGCTTGGTAATTTATCTTAAAATATGGCGTATTGTTAAATGTTCGGGACCGAGAGAAGGAAAACGAAAACGCTACTGGAAGCTATAAAGATGGCAAAGTGTGTGGTAGAAATATTGTTTTGACTTAACAGTCTGCTCAGGAAATTTATTTGCTAAAGATAAATGGAAGCCATTGTTGTATCAATGAGTGCTTAATTATTATGCCCACAGTCAATGCATAAGTATGCATCTTTCTATAAACGTTAGTTTTGAAACCACAGTTCAGGCAATTTTTGGCCCTTTAGCCTATGTTATGTCGGAATACTTATATTTATTAACGTTCAGTGAAGTGCCGTTTTTCGTCCTAACGAAGCACATGTACAACAGAAATATAAAAAAACAAATTGCTCATTTTGTGAATATTAACATGTTCCTTTTACTTAATTACCCCATTTTTGCTACAAGTATTTCTAAATATCAAATACCTTGTGCTGAATTAGAACCGCTTTAGAGCCAAAAGGTAGGGAAATCGTAAAATAGGGTGTTTTTTATTTTGAACAATGACGCCAAGGTCTCAAAAGTCTCATGTATGCCGATACAAAGAACAAGAGCACATAAACCAAGTTTTCTCAAGTTTATTGTTCCTGTGGCTGATTAAATTATCCTTAAAGCCTACTGGAAGAGAAATTTATCCTTCCTTTGTCCCAAAGAGTATCTATAGAAAGTTTTCGGGCACAAGCGTAAAATTTTTATTCATTAGGCCTGCATCAAAATAAAATTTTAGGCTGCAATCTCAGTAAAAGTTAAAATGCCTTGAAAAAAATAAAGCAGCGTTTCTTTGTGAAATGATTTGCCCTTGAAAATATATGTTATGGCTATTAAGTCCTCTTGCTTTTATGCTTGCAATGCCCTGTCGGTTCGGCCGTCATGAACTAAACTTTTCACCATGTGCTCACGAGCACTTTGGACGCAGAGTCAGTGAGTTACACATGAAATTATTTGGGGATATTAGACGTGCATAGCATCCACAGAATTATCTTTCCCATCCCATATCTGAGCCCGGTGTCACGAGCGTGTCAAGCCTATCGGAGTTAAAATCAGGTGTGGTTCTTGTCAAGGAAGCACCATTATTTTAAACACCAAATTCTTTGACTTATTCCATTTTCAGTCTCAAAGTTGGGAAAGGAGAACAAAAAATACCGCAAAATACCCACAAACCAAAATATTAAATATACTGCAAGTTGTGAATATCTTCAAGCCAATTATTACGAGGTAACTGGTGTCTGCCGAATAGGCCCTGCTTGTTACCATTTCCAGGGTCTATCCAGAATGCAATAACATTAAGTGGGCAGTCTCACGCAGAATTATCATGCAACTTCTTCCATTATGTCTACCATATTGTGTTATGTGTTCTGCAAACGTTTCGAAAGAATCGAATGTTTGCTCAAGTGAAAACATGCATTCATTTTGTAAGTTGCCTTCAATTTGAAACGGTTATATTGTGAGGTTTGATCTAGGAATTTACTGATCAGAGGTTAACTTAGTCAGTTAAAATGGGAGTAATGAACGATGGAAGGGAAGGGATCATCTTCCGTCATTGCGAAAAATTGACGAAAGTATGTTTTTATTATCTGCATCTCAGTAATGAGCAAATTTACTGTATTCGCATCTATAATCGCCAACCCAATGACATCATAAATACTTCTAGTACTTCATTTCCGCACATTCGGTTGCCGTAAAAGCTCATCTGTCGACAAAATGTTGGTCAACATCGATTAAATGCCCGAGTGAATGAATTGTAGTTGATTTCTATGCTACGTTTTCCAAGTCACGCTAGTACTGTTCCGTTTCCATCTTGCCTTATATTTTCAAAGAATGTAATCTCTTCTGCATGAACAAACGATAACATGCATGTACCAATAAGAGGGACCAGGACTGGTCCAGCACAGAATCAAGTAGTTTTGATATTTACACTTTCGAACTTGTGCAGAAGTACGTCAATGACGCCGATGAGAACCATCATCAGGTTCCAGACATCAGGTAATTCTCGGCCTGGCTTGCTTTTTTATATAGGCAATACCTTTCCCTATTACTGCTCCTTGGTACTTAATCAGTCCTTAATTTTCATTATCAGCTGCAAATTTTAGATGTGAGCCATTTCACAATTCCGAAACCGGGTCTCTCATAATTGTTCATGGTCGCATCAGAGCGTTTGCCAATATCTGGCAAACGATGTTATATCCTTACGCCCGTCAAATGCGAACACCTAGGTATCGGCGTTTAAACGATTTCGGATGGCCATGGCTCCTGCATTCGTCTTAGAGATATTGTGACTCAGATGATTATTCTCCAGATAACCGTATTCATTATGGATCTTTCTCGACAGCGTTCTATAGACAAGCTTGAATGTCCCCACCAGCAAGACATGAAAACTGTATCCGCCTGTAAAAAGCGGCTTTGAACTGAATCCCAGGGATATTGGGGTAAATGGTGGGATAAGAGTTAAGAAAGGGTTTTCGGTAATGATTTGCGTTAGGTTTACTGATAGTATTAGATCACGAGTATAGTAACGTACTGGAGATGCGCGCAACCTTCGTGTCCTACGAGGGCCGTTCCTATTGCAATGTCCTGTCTGGGAGGAGTGGAGTGGGCCATAAAGTAATTCCGAACAAATGTCCTCAAACAGCCTCGTTTTCAGCCGCTTTATGGTTGCTGTTAAAACTGAAAAGTTGCATCTTCCTACTTGCCTTCCTTTAACCTGTCATCTTAATTACACCGTCTTAAGTTCATCTGACTGGCAAATCAAGGAAGGAAAACTACGGCTCTAGTTTTTCTTCCCTAGTAAATTTTATATCAGGTAGGCTTACGTTAGGCGAAATAGAAAACTTCTACAGTATGGTTTTCTCGTCGGTTACTTACTTATCGTCAAGATAAAAGCATCAACAGGCTGTTTTCTATCGGACTAAGACTATCTTTTACTCCTGTATGATCTGTTTTGACAGCAAGCCGGAAATTCGAGAGTCAAGCGCTGTCCGGTTCAGCTGTTCGCATGTATTTTAACAAATATGGAATAAGTTTACTTGGAAAAAGTCAAATAACCCATGATATTCTCATTTTTTAGTTAACTCTGCGTCAAGTTAAATTTTTCTTAGAAGCTCTGATGCGAGACCACGCGTGTCGAATTATGTGGCATGGATTTGAATGAAGACATCACGCCGATAAAGACTAATTGCATCCTCCGACTTTGAAAGTCTATCGAAAATTGAGCGGCTGATCAGACTATGGCCATGCAAACGGATCTGCCTTTGAAGGCAACGACAGACTGAGGTGGGATATCTGGTTCATGTATTTTTATCGGAGCATAAAATACGGCCAAAGCAGCTTCGGTTATTTTTATTTGATGCCAGTAATTCTTCTTAATCATATTTTTTGTCGAAATTCTCCAAGTACTTTTTATAGAAGATCTGGTTTGGCTGTGGTTTGTGTTTGTCTTGTTGTTCTGTCATATGCTCAGTAATCAGGAAGTACATTATCGTTATCGTTATGGATTTATCGTTTCAGATTCACAGTTGTTCATCACTCATAAGCAAACATAATTCTTTTAGGCCCCTTTCAGTTTTTTATAGGTTTTTAATCACTTGAGGAACATTAAGAGTTCATCAGCGCTTCTTCAGCAAGGTGGTGACACGTCATCGAACGAAGTGTTTATTGATCTCATTTGTTTCATTTCTTACTGATATATCTTTTATTTCTGCAATTGATTCCACCGGGTTTGCATCGGCTGGGTTCAAACAAGCTTAAGTACGTAGTACTTATAGTTTTTACTCTGTTACCAGTTTAAGCAAGTGGCTGTGGACCATGTCCAAGCTTCTGGTGTCTGATAGGCTTACTTTAAACAGTTTCATTTGCAAAACATCTCCCTTTTAACAGTCTGCGACGTAACAAAGTGAGGGTCATTTTCCCAGGATCCTCGGCATCAAAATCATCCGGTACCTTGAGATGCTTCCTTCTATTTTAATCGATTACAACCTTATGTTTCTGTAGATGCCATTGGCATTCGTCAGTCGAAATTCTCGTCAACTTGATAAATTACTTCAAAACGTCTCTGGCTATTTACCTGTTAACGAGAGCATCGTAGATTAGGCGCAAAGCATCAGTCCTTCTTGGACACGCTTCTGCAATAGACGCAGTTGCTCATACGTTGCTGACCCTCAAGGTGAATATATCTTCCAGCTACGAGCTGCTCAAACTGTATACCATTGCCCGATGTATGTATGAATATGCAAGAAGAAGAATAGGAAGAATACTGCTGAAGTGCTGGCATACAGAGTTCCGCGCAATAACCTTTAGCCCCGCATCCCTGACCAATAACTGCTGATGCATCCTCCTCAATGATAAATACCTGGAGATATGTGAAGCTCAGATCAATAAACAAATAGTTCCGGTGGTCGACGTGTTTGCTTCTTTACTCATTCATACACCTGGAACTTGTACATTCACCTCCATTCCGGACATGCGTTCAGCGTCATGTGGTTTGCATATGAGTGCTTGATAGGGTGCCCACAACGCCGGTACCTTGACTACTATAAAGAACAGTTTATTTGTCCGATTTGAGTGCTTTATAGGATATAATTCCTGACGCTAACGTAATTTGTGATTCTATACTTCAATGTATACTTATTTTGTCTACAGCTAAAAAGTGATATAAAAATTATAACTGTACTTTTGAATGAGACGTGCTCAGCTTCCATCGTGAACGGTAACTTTAAAGCTATAAAAACAGGTTTTATCTGGAGGGAAATATCTTTTCACAAGGAGTCAAAAAAAGAAAATAGGGCATCAAGGTTTTATTTAATCGCGTTTGAGTCTGCTTAAAATTACAAATATTCCCATAGTTTAACACAATTAATATAAGCACTTTTTTTACGAATAATAACTAACGTTGAAGATCTGCATGGGAACTACGAGCTCGTGTCAGATAAATACACTCCTGGTCACAAGGAGCAACGTTTTCTTAACCTTGCACGTTCTTAATAGCTACAGAGTATGTCCTTGGTTCTGGCTCTTCGCGAAAACCCATTTGCATGTTCACAGCATCTTTTGGCTCATGAAACAAGAAAATGCTCTGCAGTTATAAAATTGCAGTAATTAGCGCATATCTGTTTTTGTCGGTCTCTATCTTTAGCGGCGTTAAGTGCTGATTAATCCACAGTCTAGGCACGCCCGTCCAAATATTAGGTTACAAATTTAATTGTAGAAGTCACTCTTTTCAGATTGCAGTTTTTCGTTGACTTTGGAACTACTTGTGCCCAAGCCGACGTAAACAAGTAAGTCGCCACAGTTTTCCTCAGTGCTGCGGGTGCTTGTCCGATGGTTGTCTGATATTGTCTTTGAAAGATAAATATGTCGATGCATAAAATAACTTTTACTGCATGCTGCAAACTCTTTCCTTCAAATGTGACGTGTAAGCGCTGCATTTGCACACATTTTAGCAGATTCCTCAAATGTATACCAAGAAAACGCATCTATCAGTTAAAAACACCAACCAGTTTTTGTATCCACCCTAACATGTAATCGTGAGAGTCCCACACAATGACTTACCATCTTCGGTTATTTATTCTACCAGTCTCGGAAGAAAAAGTATTGTTGTTCAAAAAACTACTTAACATCATCTTTAACTATGAAAAAAATCAAGACAGGAAGCCCTACCGTATGCGACCGTAAATATCATAATATGTTTGCCACTTATGTTTAAAAATATATGGATTTTAATCTAGGCTTTTGAGAAAAACGTGGTATCTATACAATAACAATTTCTCGGAATATCTTTTTCCAATATTTTGCCATGAAAACATAATGAGGTAGTTAGTAAGCTCAATCTTAATGGCCACTCGCCCATGAATATCATTGTCAAATTGCAAATGGCCAGGTCAACAATGTGCATCATTATCGACCCTTAAACGAATGTTGGCCGCATTGGCAGGGAGCCTGGTAGTATAAAAACAAAAACTTTTGAACCCCTTATTTTATAATTGTTGTCCGGGATTGTTTTTGTTTCAATTCAGCCGAGGGCATGCAAAAGATGACATTAGAGCTTGAGATGTCGTAACAGGCCGTCAGGAATGTTGTGAAAAAGAACCTTACGTCTAGGTCAAGGGCTCAGACAAAAATAATTTCGTTAATGAGACTTTGAAAGAGAAGAGACTGGAAAAAGTAATAGAATCTTGGGCTTCCTCAAGAAAGGACCACACGCAGTGCTCTACGTCGGCGAAAACACGCTTTGCAGTCGATTTGGTGTCCAAGAGTCGAACAGATCGCTGCATAAGCCCCCTGAAGGTCAACGAGGTACCTGAGAAGATTATGTAAAAGTTTCAAACTAAACATCCTGCGTCCGCATTGGTCTTTGACGTGATTGCCTCAGATGGTAAAGTAATGTCCCGTGTGTTCATAAACTGTTCAGATGTGTAACAAGATGTTTTTCATAAGCGTTTCGAGCATTGGGTAGATTTCAAATACACTCCAGATGGTCTTTTTTGTGGTCTTTTTTAAAAGATGGGGCACCTCCACATACGTTACGGAAGACACAGAAGTAGCTGGAAGACTGCATGCCCTGTTTCTGGCCCAAGGTCCATGCTAACCAGACTTAGATCCCCTCTCCTTGTCAAGGTGATTTTTCAAGTATAGGTAAGAAGCTGTTCTAAATACAGTCAGGGGCAGTCTACCCCATGTCCTCGGCCGTTTCCAAGTCGGGTTGCATTAGGTTTGCAAAGCTCGACAAGATGTGTTTCTCTCACTACTGCTAGTTTCACTGAATTTTGAGCCTCGTTAACCTGGGATCCTTTAATCTACCAGATTAATTGCTACGGTTATGTGCAAAATGGTTGTTTACACTAAGCCATGGTATGATAACTTGAAAATGTATGGCTTAGCATGGGTGGTGATAAATGCAAGTCCTAGTGACGTTTAATTTAAGACTCAACTCAAAACAACGCTTAGTGCAGTCTCCTTACCATGTAATTGTGTCTCCATCGTAATGTCTTAGCTGTATCAGCGTTGAAGATGTGTCTCTCGCAGGCTGCATGGTTGGTCAACGGTGATCAAGGGCCAAGCTTCACATTACTTTTGCAAACGCATATGCAAATGGCTGACTAGTTTTTACAACATGAGTCTTCTCTCTGCAGCTGCATTGCAACTACTCCAAGAACGATGACTTAGCTTCTAATATACATTATGTCTTTTGCGGTTTCTCCTGTCAAAAGTTTTGCAATGAATCTACCTATCTTGATATTCCAGTTCCCGAAATACGCTGCACGTTTCTACAAGGTCTTCACATAACTACATATACCGGAGTGAGTGAAACAGTGGGCTGACACAGTAATGAAATTTTCATGATCATTCTTTTGATGAATAGGCTATGAGGGTCAGACCAAGTAAGAGAACTACAGTTCAGAATCTGTATTCAAAATATGCGACAATATTTTCTGATAAAGACTTATTTTGTAAAAAAAACTTACATGACCGCCTTATCAGGATATGACAAACAAAACCGTCTGAAATGCATGGGGATTGGTGATCAATTCCGAAGAACTTCGGTTTAGGATAACGTTAAGAATAAGAGTTAAATTTAGGGTTAGGTTTAAGGTCAAAATTAGAGTGAGGGTTAGGATATGTCAAGGTTTAGGGTTAAGGTTCATGTAAACTGGAGGATTTAGAGTAAGGGTAGTGCCAGGGTAACAAGGAAGGCTACAGTTTAGTTTAATGTTAGAAGTAATGTTAGTGTTAAACCCCGGGAATTTTCACCCTTACTGAAATGTAATGCCAGGTGACTTGGGTTCTTATTTTCCCGTATGCTGACAAGGCGGCTATAAATGTCATTCTTACCGATTACTTGATTGCAGAGATGGTGAATTTTAAATTCGTTGCATATACTGTGGTGTGAGGAAATTTTTGTTGTAAAAGTCATAAAAATGTTGTGCATAGGCAGACAGGTTTCATCCGGAAAATATGAACAGCAGTTGTTAAGGGTTTTGTGAGGTTGTTAAAAACAGAAGGGAGTTTAAAGACCAAGACGTGCAGAACGTTTGCTGTAAGCAAATATTAAACTCTTTTCCTGTTGTACGTTCTGGTCATAAAACATTAGAGGATTTTGCAGACTGAAGTGTGTTTTAAACCCGATAAAATTAGTATTTTGTAGTGTTTTCTGTATTCACATAAAAACAAAGGTTTATTCTGTTACGCTTGTTGTCACTGATAAAGGTGTAGTAGATGCTTTTTCCGGTGTATAAAGATTGCCAAATTTATATTCAAAAATTAAGACAAATATAATCTAGCTTACCAAAAGAGGAAAGCTTATTGCCGTCCGAAACTTTTGAATTTTTGAATTAACAGGATTTTAACGATTTTTGTGAAATCTGTACCATTATTATGCTTATTATCTGTCATTAACTCGGTGTCTGTTTGCTGATCGTTCTAAAATGCTTTAATAAAGAAGTTATATAATTTAAAATAAATCAGTTTTGAAAACTTACCCTAAAGCCAAATGACAGCCAATAAGATACTTTGACCGAGCGTACCTGCTTGCAATTATGGACCGTTCCTCATTTTATCTAATAATTACGTCGATATCGTGCGTCCCATGTAATCGTACGCTGGCGCACCGGAAAACATGGTAAATCAGACAAATTATTTCGATTAATCTTGTAAGGTCCTAGAATCATAATATTAGCTGTGCCATAATAATAAGGATAATTTGCCATTTAACTCGGTTGTAAAGCATTCACTTTTGATTTGTTAATCAACTATTTGAACTTTAAGAGAACCTGGATTTAACTGAAAACACGACTGTTGGAACAGCATTTTGGGTGTAAATCATGTTGTTACAAATATGTTGTATGCACAATTTTAACATCTACCTATACAACATCGATCTTTTCTGTTGAATCAGTAAGATCTCTTGTGTTAATTTCTTAGTAGATGTTAAAAATACAAAGTGGCCTGTAAAAAATGTTATCTGATCGCATAATTTTCTCTCAATGAGAAAATCCCTGCAGCACCGGGCTACCTAAAACGCTTTTACTGATTATAGTTGCATAGGTAGAACAAATCGCAAAAGACAAAATACGATGGCTATCGTCAAATTAGCAATAATCTTTTATTTAATAATTGTCAACCGCACAAACTTACCGACAGAAAATACAGTATTGAAATGGCACAGATGAAAAAGAAGTGTCAAAATAAATACACCCAGAATTCACCGCAGGGTGAATGAAAAATTAAAGTTCACTCTTGATACCCATTAAAATATATAAGGTATAAATGCACACTGATGTGCGCTTTTGGTTATCCATCATCCGTTCAGTGTCGTAATATACGGTTTATCCATGAATGGGCAATGATGAATGAAGATGAAAGTTGAGTGGGCGTCTGGTCATGTTTGAAGTAATTATGATCTAGTAGGTAGGAGCGGCAGAGAATATGCGCGTATGTGGTGTTTACGTTTCGCCTGCATGGCATGATATGGTAGGTAGATTGAATATAATTGCACATCTTGTAACAGGAAGAATACGGAAGATGAAGAAAAGAAACCGAAGAAAACGAGGGAGAGAAGGAGGAATATGAGGTAGTAAATTATTCCCTTTATATTTTATTTTAACATATGTTTCCTTTTTCAAACTCTAAACCTCAATTTATTCCGTCTCATTGATGAATGACTCATACTGATTTCCAAGCTAACAGAATGAGCAGAAAGCACTGGGGCGTAAAATAAACCATATGCCTTATGACATAAGCAATGGTATATTATACTCAAATAAAATGGCACCGAAAACGGACTTAAAGCGTTCCATAATAGACTCAGAAGTGCAGACGATTAATGTCGAGTACGTCAAATAAATGCATGTAAGGTAACATAAAAATAATCCAAAATATAGTTCTTAAATTAGTATATGTTCTCTATATAAGCTTCTGGTAAACAGATGGAAATAAATTAGCATGTTTCACAGACTTCGGGAGCTTTTAACAACCATAAAGTTTTTAAAACGCAAACCCGATTGATAGTACTAGTGAAAGAAAATGGAATTCTTTAAAATAATTAGAAATTAGTGAAATAAAAATCTGACTGTTGCAATGTTTTTATTAGGATAGAACTCACCAACTAAGTGGCTGAGTTTCCGATAAACCTGCAAAACAGAACTTAACTATGCTGTTTCCACGTGTCGCAGTAAGTAGATTAATGAGGCTGTGTTTTGACGAAGGTAAACATCAAGGAGCTATGCGTAAATATCCCATAAGTTGTGCTAGGTGTTTTGTCAACGTAACTTATACTTGAAAGGTAGGCATAATCATCTCGCAGCGTTCTTCAAGTTGGCTATAAAAAATGACTGTAAATTGCTGCCGCGTTTCGGAAATAACTGGTTTGCTAAGTACCCGTATTGAATTTTGGCTGATTGGTTAAAGAGGTATGGATGAAATCACTGAGAACTACATAAGACTTTAAGCAAGTTTTGTTTACCGTACGGAAAACGTATATATCTCTTAATCATGTAAAATAACTTATCATGAGTGACGAACTATTAATAATGTTTTCCAGTCGTTATCGCGGATTATTTCGCAGTTTATGCTTGAACGCCTTCTATCAGAATACTATTGTGTCAGGAAAAACAGTCTTTCAAGGTGTTCATAAAAATTATTTTCTAAAAAAGATCACGAAAATATTTCATTATTTCAATAAATTTATTAATTTTTCTGTCTTACTTTACTTTGTTTGCTAGATGTAGCAAAAAAATAGGTGGCTTTTCATTATTATAAAAATTGCCTTCACTTAAGCGGATCTCACGCATTCCGGATGGTTGACACATTTCAGGAAAAATGTTGTCTGGACGAAGGCATGGAGGCCTGTACTGCTTGCAGGCATTCACTAAATCATGTTTTTTAGTCATTCAAAACTCGATTTTGTGATAACTTCCATTTGAGAGCCACGAAAGACAAGGAACAGGAGGGCAAATTCTTTTGAGGAGCAGATAACATCTTTCGAAATTTAGCTAGGCATCAAGTTAGACAACTGTCGATTTTTCCTTGCGCTGGTTCGCATTTAATGTTAGCTTAATATAATTATTCGAAAAATAGGACGGCTAACATTTTTGCTCTTAGTATCATCTTTCGCTATAAAGGTAGAATTTTTTCGCGGTTTAAGCTTCAATAATATGTGTTTAGCATCCACAGTGGCTGACTAGTGGAATACATATTGTGGTTGATGTTTATTGGAATAACGAATAATGTGTTGTTGCCTGTCAGTCCTGCGTATTTCCCACGAATATTGTGGAGACTACAAGAAAAAGTATCAAATCTGATGCTGTCTGAAAGAACAACGACCTGACAATACAGAATTCACCTCTCTGACTGATGGCACAGTGTGTATCCTGTCTATCATCTTTGAGGTCGTTAAGCAGATAATTACAAGTCGAGAACATTCAGGTGTCAGAGGGCAAACAATGCCTGTGCTTTTAATTTGACTGTATTACTAATGAATACGATGGGTATTTTGTGGTATTCGGCCAGAACAATTAAGGGAAAAATCTTTGCTCGTAAGCTGTGGACCGGGGTCATTGAGGATTACGCTTTAAAACATTTAAAGTGCTGTCTTTAAAGCCGTAATACCTAAGGCATACCTCACAAAGCTGGATACTGAGGATAGTAGAAAGGGAGATTTCCATAGTGAAAACTTCCGTCAGTAGTAAAGTCCAGCAAAATTTTGAAATTTCGTTTTCTCTCGGACAACTGTATATTGGGATGCAGGTGTGTGATGCCTCAATGAGATGAGTCAGCAGCCACTATGTTGTGTGCACCCCACCACAAGGAAAGTGAAAAGTACGTAACTAAGCTTAATTATCACAAGTACGAGTGTCTGGAAACCCAAACCAAAGGTTACGGATATCAGGTTTGTGCCCCCTCAGCGTGATGGAGTCAGAGAGGTAACACACTTGTGCACAAATGATCAAGGGTACAGCAAGAACCACACTATTACCTCTCTAACTAACTTCGGCTCAGTCTCAGGGTAGAGTTGATACGAACGGAGTCGGGATTTGGCACAGGTTGTTGACACATCTAAGCAACACATTTACGCATATCAACCACGATAAGCCTGGTTTTTACACAACACCAAAGGGGCAGCTCGGATTCCAGCTGAGAAGTAGTGCTATATTAGCCACGTGGAGAAGAAGCTTTTGGATCCTGACTCTCCTTCCTTAGTGGATTAAAGTAACCGCTCAGTTGACGGTCTTTAATGCCATGGCTTTTCTAAACCATGATAAATTAAAATCATTTTAGGTTGTTTCTAAGGGCCATGGGGGCGGAGTACCAATTTTCCTGTTTTCCCATTATCCAAAGCATTTTATTTTCTGGGGCTGAAACCCCTCGCATGTGAGTGTTGAGGCATAAGCCCGCACATATGCTTTTTACCAAACTCTCTATGCATGGCCGTCATTTTGGTGTGCATTGACTCTTCACGGAGCAATAAGTGCATTGCGTGCCCTAATTGAACCACTGCGTTGGTCCAGTGCATTTCCAGTGTGGCCCATTTTAAAGGCAACATCACTAGGTTCTGGGATCGGGGATCATCTATTGTAAAATCAGAAAGAGTCTATTTTGAGCATGTTAGGCTGGCTCAATGCCAGGTATCCGTGTTATGCTGACACCGACGGTAGGCATTAACTCGCACTATGAGTGTATTTGGGTGATTGAAGGTAAGCCCGTACTTCGTCTGTGCCAATGGGTAGTCGGTAATTTCGGACTTGGACCCAAAAATCTGGTGTAAGCAACAATCCGCCAACTATGAAATCTAAAAGACGTGGTTCCTGATGTTTATTTTAGCTGTAAGGCATTTGTTTGCTCGAATAAGACTGCAATCAATGTTAACGTTTTGATCCGACCTTTACAATGAGTGCAGAACTAAAGAAGAGCAAACAAGGTATTTAAAAAGTAAAACATGTATAAGCATGGGGAACAGTTAATTTAAGGAAACACGGCAAATTAAGATGGACTGAAAACAAAGAGATCGTAATTATATGCATGAGTGACTGCCACAACTGCGGTTTTCAAAGGATGACGGCATTGCTACAAGTTTTCAGTTTTAAAACTAAAGTAAAGGACGACTTAAAGCCCTCGTTATATTGTGGCCTTGGTTAGACTGCGCATTAGTGCCAACTATGCTAGTGGATTGGGTGCGCCGTCATACAAGGTGGACTTCCCTTGGAAAGTTTTTGATCTAGTAAACCGTTTTTAAATAAGTTTCGACAATTTGAAATTAATTAAAAAACATTTGATTTTATCATGGATGAAATCCAGGATGCTTTATTCCAATAATGTGTACGCTGCGCAGCCTCAAAGTTGGGTAAAATTTCACCATAGGTCTTTGCAAAATCTCTCTTTCAAACAATAGGTTGTGTGCTTTGACAGGACTAATAGACTGCAACAAAATTGACTAGCGTTCGCATGCTATGTAGGCGAATCGATACAATTTGCAGCAAGACAGCCGTGAAAACTGCCGAAGGGAAGTCCACCTAGTAAGACGGCGCGCCCAATCCGCTAGCGTAGTTGGCACAGAGGCGCAGTCTTACCGGGGCCAAAATACAATGAGGGCTTTAAGTCGTCCTATCTCTCGTCCTCTGAGTCTCGTTACCATGGCGGGCAAGTGGGCCACCTCGAAATTGGGATGGCTGACTCATCCGATAGGTCGGTAGTCGGCCGCAGTGAGGTGCACCACAGGTAGTGGGTGTAACCTGACTAATGCGCGCGTTTTTTTATACTAAGAGAGAGAAAGAGAGACTTAAGCCGCCTCAGATTTGCAACTACATCACTTTGTCCACACACATACCATGTTCCGACTGCAAAGCTTAGAATGGTAAGAATGAGCCTGAGCTCAGGCGCTAAATAACCGGTTTAGGTTTGCTGTCTACGACCATGTCATGGACGCCGGCTTCCATTAGGGTGTCTCAAAAGTTTACGTTACCGCAAGTTCTACCAACGTCACAGTAATGATGAGACATTTAAGCCTGGCCCTCGATTCAGAGTAGAATGTTCTCGTTTGAGAAAGGTGATGGATTCAGTGGAACAACCTTATCGAACCGTTGACATTTTGGTGGGCTTCGATAGCAAAAATTGGACAGACCTGCAACTGGCTTACCGAGATAGAAAACCTTAGGTTGATTAATATTTTGTTTTTTACACTGTCTCAACACTTCTATAGATGTTCGATGGGCTTTACAGCTGAGTGGGTTACGGGTTATCAGGTCGATAGAGGACGATCGAGCCCTCGGGGAGGGGAAGGGGTTAATCGGTCTCCCCCGTCGTCCAATCGTATCTTTTCACTTGTCAGATGTTTTGGGTAATTGTATTTTTCTGGCATTTCTCTATGTGAGGACGCAGGACTTGAGAGACGAAAGAATTTTCCCAACACCCTTTGGTGGAGCTGGCATTCGAACGACACATCTCAATTTTTAGTTTTTCTATCCTCAATTTACGCCGACATATATTGATGGCTAATTCAATGTCAGCTGCATGGCCATTTTTACGTGTGTGTTGCAAGGTGAAATACCGCATCTGGACTTAAAATCGAAATTTTTTCGTTTTAATGCAGGTTTGCAATGTTGTTAGTCTTCACTACAGTATTTGCAGTCGCCATAATTGCAGCATCTTTTCTAGACAACTGTTAAAATTTCGATGAGCACCAGCATCATACGACTATGAATTGTTGTCTGGTGCTCAGATGGTTTGCTTACTCTGGAAGTTTGTAAGATTCAATCCATCGCCCTGGACTTCCCTTTCATATAAGAAATGTCACTACAGACTTCGGTTTGGGAGTCGTCAATTCGCACGGCGTCTAAATTTACCAGTAAGTTTCGGGTATCCATCGGCTCTGAAGCAGTTATGGCGATAAAGTGTTTATGCTATTTGATCCGCTGTCGTGCGGCAGTGTATTAACTCTGGAACATAGTCCGACCACAGCTACCTTTGTTTACTGCTGTTGACGAATAGTCTTTGTCGGTATCAGTTCCAAATGCAGTAGTTTGCAGCAGTGCAGTTGCCTATCGGTTCACAAGTTCTTGAAAGAAGGAAGTTGGTATTTTGTCGCGGCTTCCATCGTAAGTGGGATGTTCGGGTCAAATGAATTCAATATTTCGTAAGTTAATTTAATTTTGAGTTTTTTGACGATAAAGTGTCGTAGTGATATCAAGCCACGACCTTTGGTTTATAATTGATGAATACCAAACTTGTTACCCATTGTTATATCCACTCATCAGGTGTAAAACAAGGTCCCACGAGGATGCCTTTTCTTTTGTTCACCGATTTGTTCACAAAAAAGGAAATTGATTTAAGGCAGTGTCGTTTAAGTAATATCACATATTTGAAATTCAAATAGTTGTCCGTTTAGCAATAGCGTTCAGCCAGTAGTTGTTTTGCTATTCCTTGTAAAATAGATGTGAATAATGGAACGGCATAATAGGATAGCATGGATTTATTCAGTTCTATATCCATGTGTTTTATGCGTTCAAGGAATTGATTGGGAGGAGGTCCTGTTTTCTAGTATCATTTTGACCATCAACTGAATATGATCAATCATCCATTTTAACATAACAATTTCCAAGTAGGGAGACGGTGAAACGGAGTGGTATGCTTGCCTTGTATAGCCTCGACTGGCCGTAAAAACAAACCGTCGCGGAGTCAGTTTAGTTTCGTAGTGAACCATTCGCTGAGTGTGGGCAGACGTTTTGTTTATCTGGTGACCAGTTTTTTCATCTCACAGGTACGCATAGTTTATACACGTGTCATTTATAAGATAGGCTCTGAGATTTGAGATGGGAATGAAATTCTTTGAAAACTACTGTGGAGTGACAAGTTGATAATGTCTTTATGCACATTCAGTGTGGTTCTTTGTTAAGGAGTTCCCAATTTTTATTCACATGAGTGACGAGTAATGTTGCTGGTAGAATAAATGTTTCGATGTCTTCATTATTACTCAAAGATTGCGAAATGTGCGATGTTGAAAGCGCTTCCATATTCGAATACCTCACACTGTGAGCCGAGTTGAGAGATTTGAGTGGAATTTCGCCACTGGTATTCTCTCAGCCATTTGATACGTACGTTTTGGCTATGCCCTCCATACCCTTCGCTTATTTACTGGTGAATGCCAGGAAACATTCCTTAGATTCACCGATGTCCAAAATTGTGACATTTCAATCTTAATTGCAGGCACGAAGTTTCAGTCTATGAATTCACCTGCCATGTCTAGCCAAAGTCCGGTCAGGGAACAATGATCAAAGCAAAAACCGTCTCGCGTTCAAATAGTTCCCAAATGCATTTAATTATATGTGTTGGCGAATAGCATCTCAGATTCTAGACAAATAGGCTTGATAGTGCTGTTTTTCCAGAACATGTTCAGGAACTGAATATTCACTTCCTCATTCCCATTAGAAATAACAATTTCTGCCGGCGTCGTATCACACCCTTTTCGGCCTACCTGGGTGGTAATATCCAGAATATATCATGACTTTAGGCCCCTGACGATTGTTTTCATTCTGGCCCTTTTTGGTTTGAACCAAATTAACTTGACTATTGGGCTGCAATAGAGAATTATTGCCTCAAACTGGCCTTCGTATCCTGTTTGTCGTTCAAAGAGATGCGCTGATAGTAAGATCGGACCGAAAACAAGGAAAAGGAAGAAAACCTGTGAGTTTGAGTTAGAGGCAAGCTACATTCTCAGATTAACTTTCTTCCATTAATTCCAAGAAAAGCCGACTAAGGGATAGTTTAGGCGCAATGGTTGAGGTGATGTGAAGTCAAAGTTTAACGTGCGCAAAACGCACGATATGTTTAAAAGTAATGAGAGGTTTCACCATGGCCACATGATAAAATTACTTTGTATTCGGACACTGCTTCGGACGAGGAAAAACTTGTTTCGTCCTACTACGAACCTTTAAAATAGCAACGTTTTTAATTTTGTGATAGGTTAACGCACGTAAAATTTATTCAATTGGCTGAGTTTGGATTTTTGATGCATGGGCGACGACCCACTGTTTCACGAAGGTTGTGTAGTGATATATCCGCCATTTTATCGCTTACTTGAACAGAATTGGCACTCTGACGAAGACCGGAATTACCGTTGGTGAATTTCTGCACCTGACAAGTTAAGTAATTCTATCCAAACAACCAAATTACCTGAAGCTAATCATAGGTACGTTATGTTACAGCAGGAATATACACGGGACCCCTCCTTCGACAGGGTAAAACGCAGAGAATGCTGACAGTAGTTACGATGTTCAACGGTTTTTTAACCCAAGGAATGCTGATTTAGATATTCCAGACAAAGCCTGCAGTCGCAAGTGTTACATTTGATTTCCGAATCGCAATAAATTAAAGGTACTTTAGTTTTAAAACTGAAAACCTGTAGCAATGCCTTCATCCTTAAAAACCGCCGTGATGGCAGTCACTCATGCATATTATTTCGATATCTTTGTTTTTAGTTCCTCCTAATATGCCATGTTTCCTACAATCAACTGAAGAAACCTCATTTGACATAAAATAACTGCTTATATGGTGTGCATTTTTTCTGAAGATTTTTGATGCACTACTGAATTTAAATAATTTTTTTAGTAAATATAATCTAAATATTATCTTTTGTACTCATTTGATACCAGTTTACGTCTTTTTAAACTTTACTCTCAAAGAATCGTTGTTGTTTAGCTTTTGAAAAAGTTGTTCAATTCCAAATATTTTAAGTTTGAGTTGTCATTTCAACGGAGTTTACAGTTTTCATTCTAGTAGCTTCGAACTTTCGCTGGAAGGAATATAATACAGCGTTGGATTTTATTAATTAGATACCATTTAATGCTCATACGATTTTTCCATGGAGCTTGACTATGCAGAATGCTTAATGAAGGGCATTAATAGGCAAACAGTTACGAGGCAATTTGAATAGATATTGAAGAGTATTAAACAATCTTATAATTAAAAACATATATTTCAAACCTTTACCGAATAAATCTTTCTTCGGAATAAAGTTTTAAAAAGACATGATTTGCGATTGAATGAATAACATAAGAATATTTTATTATTTATTTTCTTTAAAGCATATTTAAATTTGTATGGGCATTGGAAAATCGAAAGAAAATATGCAGACTACATAAGTTGTCATTTTCCATCGAATGTTTTATCTTCAGGAGACCAAAAATATGAACATTCAAAACTGCACTTGTGGGCCAATTTGCATTTACTTACACTCTCCAAAAAGCTTTGATGATAAGCAAATATAAAAACGAAAAATTGTATTTTGAATTCTAACGGTAGATTAGCAGATAGCCAAATTGTTGGGCACTTCTCGTACATAGACTTCTAATACAAACCTGATCTAAGCAAACGCTGACTTAATATTGCTATCTTTATAACTCAGCCAGGTCCTCTTAACGGACCACACGGTTAATTCAGTGGACAAACATGGGAAGCTAGATCAGGGAACGGTTGGTGTTCATGGGGCCACGCTCATGTGTTCGGATATGGTGACAGGTCCACGTGCGGGCGCTCTCCCACTTCAACCGCTTACTCCCCTTCTCGCCTCCGGTCTTATTGGCTTAGTCTTGAAGCCAGAACCAGTTAGGAGAGAAGGTGAGCGGGCTGCAGATGGTGCTAACTTTAAATTAACTCACGTGGCAGTCAATGTCGCTACAACCGACCCGCTGTGGCGCTCATGGTGGTCTGAAAAGCTGGTCAGACTGTCAGTTGTGATATGAGAACTTATTTAGACCCAGAGTCGTTTACGTGAGAGCTTTTATATTCCAAAATATTTTTAAAGCACAAGGGAATAGCCGATTGATCCACTATGTGTTGGTGAAGTTTCAAGTCAGATTTTCAATATCGATTGAACCTGTTGCAGGCGTAGAATTTATCCCCGGGATTAATGGTATTTGAGCGAATTTCTAACGAAAGGGCTAATGCACTCCACATTCCGTAGTCAAGACATATCAGAAAAAAATATAAAAGCATCATTTTTAATTTGTTTCTTTATTGTCAGGCTTGTTTTAACATCTCCTCGTAGAAATATCATAGGTAACCTAACCTTACCTGACCTGAATCTAGTCAAAATATAGGCTTTCCTTCCTCCTTTTGGCCCCATTGTGAATGAATATGGAGCCTCGATGAGATTTGAATTTATGACAGCAAAGGCTAGGCTTGAGTATTTGCCAACACTATAACTACCTAAGCAACGAGACTCCACTGAGAGAAGTGAATTTAATCCCACACAAGTCAAAACACCCGCCCACATAATTGCAACTTATAGAATCCACTGGTCCTGATGTAGTTGGCTGACTATCCAAACAGGATTTCCCAAGAAATCCGCCCAGAGATGTGTTGTTTTCTCTCATGGGTCAAAGGAAGTATTTATGTCTGGCAAAAACGCTTATAAGCAGTCAGTATTATCTTGACTTCTGCCAAGATCCTAATTTTAAAGTTGTCTTAGATCATTCTTCTAAATTTAATAGCTAAACTTCTTCCATGCATACACCCGCACACTTATTCAGCTGTAGTTTGGTGCTTGCATGCTGCTGAATATTCTTCACCCAACTGGTGATGAATTCGAGTTTTTACCAGTCAGTCTGCTTAAGCCGCAAGTCCAGTAGCTTTGCATATTTGTTTTCTTAACAAATCAGTATCCTGAACCTTGCCGCAAATAAAAATGTTTATATGGCAATAGCATCGAATTCTTATTGCCTGAGGTGCTGGTATGGTGCAGTCTCCACCATGCCTGCATATAGCTTCCGTCTTTTATGGTGAAATTCGAAGTATTATGCAAACCGAAAACTGCTCGGTTCAATTGAACTAAGGTAACCATCCAGGCCAACAGTCAAAAGCGATGCCCTTAGCTCATCTTTTGCTGTGACGCAATTAGTGTTTTAATACAACACAACTGATATGCAGCACCTCTTGCTACACAGTGCTAAATTTAATGTTCTTTTTAAACTATCTTTAGATCTTTTCAGTTTATAACGTCAACACGTAATTTCGATATGTGGATCTTCAAAAAATATATCCACAGAGCAGGTATTGGTGATTTGAAGTATTGTTAGGTTTTTTTCTCACCAGCAATTAGAAAGGTATTACCAAATGTTAAGCATAGAGCAATAATCGAAATTAAATACAAATTTACAACTCAGTAACATCTATGCATGATCACGTTTGAAGGAAGTCTTTTTCGTTCGTGGTGTAATGCTTTTGATTAAGTGTATTCCCACGTTGAGATTATGTTTTATATTTTTCCGTGATTATTCTCAGTTTACCATAACTTGTTCTCGACTCTCTTTGGCTTTCAAATTGATACGTTTTTCAACTGCATGCAAGACATGGCGTTTTTGCTGACCGACCTTATAGCAGCCTCTAATGAATTTCCCGTAGGCCTATTAGTTCAGTTTACAGCAGAGTGCCAAAGCTAAAATATCGTAAAATATTTTCAAAAACTGTCAGATTAGAATACAAAAATTTTACAATTACTAGTTTGATGCTTTATATGCTGTTTCATTTGGCTGGTCTCTCACATTTGCAGGTAATACTTCTGAAAGAAAACGGAACAGACTCTTTTCTTTGCAATGTTTATGTTTAATTTAGGCTATTTGCCAAATTTATACAGTTTATACCGTTTTACTTAGCAATTTTTTTGATGCTTAATATTCTCATGTTACGTACTTAACAAGAATCAGTGTTGACGATTTTAATGACATTTCAGACGATCTATATCGCGTATCCTACAGCACAGTTTGCGCAAAAAGGGTGATTTGGGTAGAATTAAGGTTATTATGATAGTTGACTTGTGAAGTTTTAACCACATTGGCTCACATTTCACCCACAAAATCATGCTTTCGGTGGACTGTATCGAATGAGAGCTCCAAAAGTTTCAGAATTTAATTCGCAAAAATGGCAAACGGATAGATTTATTAAAAAGAATATGGTCGCAAGACCATTAAAACCCACCAAAACTTACTGCAGAAAAGAAAACTCTATTTCTCAAAGTCCCCTTTCAAATGAATATGGCAAGTGAACTACTGAAAATAAGCCTTGACCAAGCCGTTGCACGAAACATCCCAGCGGTGAGAATTCGGATATTATTCTCAACCGACCCAGTTTTTAAGGGAGAAGGTAAGCATAGGTTGCCGGCTTAGAACACCCCCATGTGCAACTACTCATTGGTCGCCTAGCCAACAAGAATAAGGAAAAATCTCCCGACATGGCTGAGAACAGGTGAAGTTAAAAGCATAATCAGCGCTATTCTCGCACACTTGGTTGATTTCGGCCACCATGTGGACCTTAACAAAGTCTTCCGTGTGATTTATAAGGTGCCACCAAACTACCATACTTCACTGGGTCAGCGGCTGCTAGCAACATCAGAAGCCATCGCCATCCGGTTGAGAAAGCTTGTCTTGTGCGCACAAAATAACCTGCTACAAGCTCCAAGCTTAGCATGGCCAACGACGGCCTAATTACATGCACTCCAGACCGCCTCCTTATCCTCCCTCTCCCCTTCGTGAACAACCACCAAACCCTCACAGCCGTTTAACCATTCGTTTCTTATCGCCACCCTCTCCCCTATTAACACGAATTACTGGTATGACGAGATGAATATTATTGATAATATCTCTTAGTTTGTACTCCGTTCCCGATGAGAATTTATCAAAAGCACGCGTATGCTCGCCGCCTAGTCTTCTGAAAGTCAAAATTGTCGGAGACGAGATCAGACACAGGTGGAGGGCGTGGAGTGCGCTCATACCTATGCATGCTAACACGCCCTCTATTCGTGACATTGGTTATGGATGCACATATCCAGTTACGTCTTTCGTGCCCTGATTCGTCTGTTCATCCAGCGTATCTGCCTGATGTACGGAGCACTCAAAAATCAATGTTGACACTTCGATAATCATCGTATAGTTGTGAGCTCGCGATTCGCAATAGGCACAGCAAATAAGTGAGTGCAGATTAAAGGTAGAAATTTATTTTGACCCTGACCCTATTACTCTTTACAGAGATTATACTTGAAAAAATTAGGCTCACTCAGACCGGTTAATCAATCCATATGTATATATTACTGAGACTATTCATCCAAATTTCAAAGAAGGAATGATCTACGCGATAGAACAAACATTTTTTGGCACTCTATGTTTACCATATCCCGGGAGCGGTCATAATCATCGTCGAACTTCAATTAATGATAAAGATGTAAGTAGAGGACAGTATCGCGTCATCAAATCTGTTCTTCAGTAGTCACATTGACGAGCCACTGGCAACCAACAGTCATCATATAATTTAAAACAAAAGTTACCGCCTATAGAACCCCAAACGAAACATTCTACGTACCCTTTTCCGGTAGATTTATCTCAATGTTATACAAAGCTTTTGAAATGGAACGTGATTAAGGATGTGTTTGGCCAAGCCAAATGTTCCAAAAAGCACAATAATGATTCCAGTTAGCATAGTGCATGATGTAGTATTCCTCAAACATCTGCCGGTACGTCGTGTGCCTAGAAGACCCAGAGTGGAATAAGGAGATGACAACCGTTGCCCACCAAACGCAATCAGGCCCTGGAGAATGCATTTACTTCAGAGAAACTGGCAGATAGCTTCAAGCGCGAACGCGTGAACATCAGTCGACTATCTGGGCGAAGGACTTAAAGTCGGTGGTGGCAACCCATTACATGCACTCGAAACGCATTTTCAGCCTTACTTTCTTTGACACTGTGGTTCGGTGCGACCATCAAATACTAAGGTAAGTGCATGAAAGCCAAAGTCACACTGGCCGCTTAGTCAACAGTCATAGAAACTGAGCAGGCGGTACCTGATTTGACACTCCGAAGCGGAAAGAGGCAGGGAAGTTAAGATTCTCTCAGAACTGTCAACTATTTAGTGGTCAGTGAAATCGGGATTGGACTAACCCACGGTAGCATAGGCTTCGGCCTCGCATCCACAGACGACGCTGTCAATCCAGACAGTGGCCGAATTTACATGCGTCCCACACGCCATTACCTGTTTTCAAGTACTTTCCTTGCCCTTACTATTGTTTTTCTAAGGAGTTTGCAAAGTTTACCTTTGAAACATTTGACTTATATTGAGTGTTATAACGAAATATCCGAATTTACCAGACCTGCCTTCTTTAACTCTGCCGTTGTCGTGGTCATCGGCATTATTTTTGTTTTTTTCATTTATGACAATTCGTTTTTGGCCATTTGAAACACATTTAACAGCTAACGGGAAAGAAATGGTGAAGATGTATAGTCAAGAAGCTTAATTGCCTGACATATGCAGCAGATACTGCTACCATTACTGACAGTGAATAAGACGTACATGCAAGCACAAAAATGGAACCTTCCTTGAAACAGTCGGGTTTTTCACAATGTTTGTTTAATTGATTTTACTGGAACTATTCCTTTCTTTGAATGATATCATGCCAATAACCCCATTTTTCTTTTGGAATCATTTTGTCACATTTGTATATGATTATAATTTGTGTGACAACTGTTACTTCTACCTCTCAAATTCCTCATGCTATGGTTTACCTCACAAATGCCTTTGTTTTGTGCTTCTTTGAAGACGTTTCGTAAATACGTTTTGTGAAATCTGCTGTATTAAGGGTGATCAATGGCGCATTTTCTTGCACAGATATGCAGAAAAAACAACAGAACTGAGTTCTTCTACCAGTAAACTAGCTTGTGCGGATAGCTGTAATCCCCAAGAAAGAACAGATAAACTTTATTTACAAAAAACAGTGATCTTCTACCTGAGCTGCAATGGAACGATAATCTACGCTCAGTATCCTCTTGCAACGTTAGAATCCTGCTAACAGCCTCCCACTTCTCATAAAATGGCCTTGGAGCCTTCGGTTGCATCCCGTAGTATCGGCAATCAAGCTGAAATTCAGAGGGAATTTCCGCCTAATGAGGACTATAGATCCACAGATATTCAGTGATCTTTGTTATTTTTCCCGATTAGCAGCAAAACAAAAAATAGTCTAAATTTATTTTATGTCCCTTATGCGGAGAGACATTGCGATAGGAATCCTTTCCAGATAATACAGGAATGGTCAATATTTCTGGGTCCTAGCCATATCTGAAGTCCTTAAACAAACCTTAACCGTAACCCTTATCTTAAACCTCCCAATTCTGAGAACACGAAGGCTACCCTTAACCTTAGCTTAACTATAACACCCGATTCTTTTTTCAAGTATTTTCTTAAGGAGGCCGCAACACTGCAACTTGGACTGGAGACACAGCTCAGTTACAAATCGATGTTTATAATCCCTTCCATCTACTAGCGTTTGTAGTTTTTATCCTCATGATCGTTGAACCTAACTACTTAACCTATTGCACCTGATATATGCAGCTGAACTGTTTAAACTGACCTCAAATCATTCTTGGTTTCGCAAAGAGTCCTAACTCTTCTACTTTCAGCTAGCTACTGTGAAGCGTTTAGTGATCTTTAAGTCCACATTTGCAGTAGTTTAATACAACTTTCCTCTCTGCGTGGTGCACTGCTTCCGGTCTGCAATAAGGCAGCTGACATTTTAGGCAATGATTTAACCATTTCACTTAAAATTGCAAAAACAAGTGAATTTTTGCTGCCACAATTGCTGGATCCGTGGTTTAGTGGGGCTGACTGACTGTCCATACATACGAACGTCAAAAACTTCAACGTTTTTGTATGGCCGCCTGATGTCACATCTCGTGTCCGAGCAAAAATGGTCCTTTAATACTCATGAAAAAATATTTTCTGTTCATTTTGGGCTAAAAACATGAAAAATTTACTTTATGAATTTCCGTTAACATTTCTCCTCACAATATTAATAGACTGTTAGCTGAAACGATTTAGATGGCTTTCTTTAAATATTCCATATCGGACATTTAACAATGCGCTTTACTAAAAAACGTCATTTTATATGTTGTACTGGTCGCCGCTCATCTCTGTGTGCATTCTCCCGATGGTTTTCAAATACATACTGAGCTACAGATTATTTATAATAATATTATTTAGAAAATATATTTTCATAGATTCCTGAAGGTCAATTCACATTTATTGTCTCGAATTTCTAGTGTAATGATTTAAAGTATAATTAAAGAATCAAATGGAAAACATTGGTTTTCTTAACTTTGTGTCGCCAATTATCTTTGTAAAAATCCTCAAGGATAGGCTGTAGTAATTCCATTACAGAACACACGCCTTACTGTGTGGGTGCAAGAATTTGCCTCATCCAGCTTAAAATCTGTGAATTCCTGACCATTTATCGAAAATTTTTGAGATTTCCTACTAAATTCCCGTTTGATGATGGGATTGCATTTTTCAAGAAAGCTCTCCTTTTATGAGCTTTTCTTCGATATGGCATACAAAGTCTGATATGTACGTTAAAATAAAAAGACTTTACATACTCTATTGCTAGAGCAGGGTATTAATAATGCTATCACGTTACTAAGTGTGGTATATTATTTCTTAATAATAAGAAAGCAGCTTGAAAGTTGGTCTTGAAACCATTAAATGTTATGCTATATTATTACCACAGAGAAATTTATAGCATTCTATTTTGGATAAAATGAAAAACAACGAGCCTGATGCTCAATGCTTAGATCGTTGGACTTCTGATCAACAGGTCGTGGGTTCAAACCTCGGGTAGGGCACCAACTGGGGTTGGTTGTGATTGGCTGTTGACGGATAATGAGTCAAAAATGGCCATTCCAGTCTTTCCTGTCTTTTTCGGCATCGTTTGTCTGCCTTTACGTCTACGACTAGCCACTGTGCGGCTGCTGGCTGGGCCTGAGAGTGAGCTTCAGTACAGTGCAGCATGAGTGAGTTGCGTAAGCGATCGGTGAGTGTACATCAACGAGCAAAAATAAATCTCATTTTTTGTGCCAAAATGTCGCTGTTTCAAATATTTCTTGCAATTAACACAAATATATAAGAATGGAGTCTAAGTTTATTTTGAGAATAATTTCCAGGTGCACCAAAAAACATGACAAAGTCCTATTTTAACTAACAGGAGAGTAAAACTTTAACTTCGTACGCATTAACGCCTAAAATATGTTAGGCATGTTTTGACAGAATATAACATACCATTATGATTATTCCTGAATTTTCCGATTCATCATCTAATAAGTGAAGAAGAAGGTTGTTAATTCACCGGAATCATGGCTTTTTTTCTGAGCTTTCGAACATTACTGACAGCAACATAAACGAGTAACATTTATAGGGGTCGGCAGGGACCAATCAGACATTAGTTCTGTCAGTCCGGGAGGTGACTACGCACGGCCTTGTATGCCGGCGCCAGATCGATAAATCGATTGACCGAGCTCTCATTGGAGGCCCACGCTTCAATCAATTATTGGCTTGTCATGCAGCTGGCGTGGCCGCGAAGTTAAACTCGTAAGACTTTTCCTAGGTATGTGCAGCCAATTGCGATAAACCGTCACCCCGTCTCACAGCAAGCTTATGCTCGTGTTTGCGCGATCCAAGCATACTTCCAGTCTGTCCTGTGTAGTTACAGGAACAATTTTTCCACAGGATGCGATACACTTCTTTCGGCTGCTCATTCGGATTTAATCTGTCCTTGATTCGCATGAACTTCCTGCGCACGGTAGCGTTGGGTCGGTGTGTGAATCTGACACCAAGTACTGCAACAATGCGCTCGGTCGCTTCTGGCACGTTCTTGATGTATGTCATCGCGTGCCATACCTTAGGGATTGGTTATGGTTGGGTCCTCCGCGGGCGAACACGGAGGCATGTGCCTATGAAGGCCTTTGGACAGCCTTTCCGCATAAACTTGTCGCGGAGGTAACGGGCCTCACGTGCTTTTCCGCCGGGTTGCTGCAATGAGTCTGGATGCATTTGATCAGTGTTTTCACGCAGCTTTCTTTGTGAGCTACCGGATGATTGCTGTGAAAATTGAGAAGCTTTGTGGTTTTTGTCGATTTCCTGTAGACAGTCGTTTCTACATCGCCTGATGAGTACGTTAAGGAAGGGTAGCTGCTGCTCTTTGTCTTCTTCCCTCAGGAATTGTATATCTGGGGAAATTGAGTTAATGGGATCATGTTAATGCTGCAGCATGTTCCTTTTCACGATAACAAATTTGTCGTTTACGTAAAAGGTGCCAAATGATATGCTGTTGTCGGGTGAAAGCGATCTTTCCTAGCTCTTGTAGGACCAATTCCGCCACTTAACTGGAGATTTAGGAGCCCATTGGAGTTCCTTGATCTGCTAATAGGTTTCTCCAGCAAAGGTGAAGTATGTATTTTGATAAAATTCGGAAAGCTTCATAAGGTGTTCAATTTTGAGAGCTCTGGGTTTTGTCCTATGACTCCTCAAATTTCCTGCGCAGGGCTTCTTGTGAATGATGACGTCACGTCAAAAGAGACCATCACTTCATTGGATTGAATCCTCCAACCTTGGAGGTCTGCCAGGAAGTAGGAGGCTGAACGGACTGAGGCAGTCGAATTATTTTGGAGAAATTTCAGTTTCGAGTTTATCCAATATGGTAGATTATAGGTGGGTTTGCCTTTAAGGGCGACTATTGACCGCAGTGGAACATTTATTTTATGGAACTTTCACAAAAACATAGAAGCGAGTCAGAGCCGTATCCGTTGGTTTCATTTGGCGCTGTTCGTTCTCCGTAATCACATTTTGGCGTTTGAATTCTCCGAGTAATTTATTCAACCGACTCGCTACCGCTTTGGCTTGTGCGTCCTGTACTGGTCTGTAAAATACTCTATCAGCAAGTAGAGCCTCGGCTTTCTCATTGCAGTTTTCTCGATTCATAACGACAGTTGATCGCCCCTTATCAGCAGGTAGAATGATAATTTGCTTGTCTGTCCTTAGTTCCTTCATAGCTTTCGACTCACTCTTCGAAACACATTGGGTTGGTTTGTGTTCCAGCAGCAAAGATGTTTCATTTCGTTGGACGGAGTGTTCTTCGTTCTCAGTTGTTTCAGTCCTCACATGCATGGGTTCCAGGGCTGCAATACAGTCGACAGCGTCGGCATTGGCGGTTTTAAAACAAGCTTCATCCCGCAGCACCCATTGTTTTTGCTCAGTTAGTTGCTTGGATGAGAGGTTGTGGACTAAGTTCAAGCTTCTTGAGTCGGAGGCTTGCAATTGATTCCATTTTTGTTCCAAAATTCCTAGCTTTTTGGCTTGTATGTGCTGAACTTGAGCCGAGATTGTGGTACCAAGGTCATCAGTGATGGCTTTACCGAGAACTCGGGCACACACTCTCTCGCTCTCTTATTCTGCTCGATCACAGCCTTGTATTTTTCTAGACGCCGGTGGCAGTCATCGACCAGAACTCTCGTCATCTGCTTGATAAATGGCCTGACAACATCCCTGCCTTTGGTCATGTTAACGTGTGCCTTATAACTCAGGCATCGTGGCGTCAGTCCCTCTTGCACGCATCGGTGCAAAAAACGTAGTGACTCGTACGTTGCTGCCTCTCGTTAGCGAATATTTCTTAGCTCCGAGCTGTCCTCATCCAATCTTCTGCATAACCTAAATTTGGAAAGCTTGATAGGAAAGCCTTTTTCATTGGCCACTGAAAATAACGAAAAGACTACTATTATTTTGTGAATAGTTCTCAATCTCAGGCAAACACTAATCGGAAATTATAATATATCTGGCTAAGATACAAAAATAAGTATAAGTGGGCATTAGACTGCTTTAAGTGGTACCTCTCGGATCCTGATCAATCTTAAGGAGATACTGTCCTCGAGGACAGCTGATTGGACAGTAAGTCAGAACCAAACGTTTGGCTTATTTTCTTTATGATACCAAGCGGAGGAAGTGGGCCGTAAATATCTGAACGCTGTGGTTTATTTTAATGCTCCGCTGTTTCCTATCTAACACTCAGCTAACCAGATCGAAGGTCACATCTATACCTATTGATTAGTTGGTTAACGATCGAAGGCTGTGAACTTTTTAAAGCAAAGCAAGTAGAACGAGGGCCAGAAACGCACAGCTTTCTAAGTGGTTTGGGTTACTGGCAGTGTCATCCGATGACAGACAAGTCAATTTAAGAAAATGTGGAAAAAACCTCTGCTCCGAATTGGGTGCGAGTAAGTCCGACCATTGGCTGGTGAACTGAGATTAATGTGCACAACACGTTAACTAGTACGATGGAAGTTATTTGTACTGACATATGTCTGTGTAAGTCCGACGATGAAAACATGCACAGCGCAAAGAATCTTCTTTGGGTGATTCTTCCACATGAAATCATCAGATTGGTTATGTGCCTCATGTGATTTAACTTTCTGATTGCCCCAGTAAGTTGGTAACTGTTTGAGGTGCATTCTCACACAGTTTCCAGTATGAGCCACCAAATGCGTTCTCACAAAGCTGAAAAGTTCTGATGTTCGTCATCCTCCTGTAAACAGTTCTCATAACTGGTTTTCTATTGCCCGCTAAGTCCTCTTTTCCTTACACCTGAAAACATCTGAAACATAGACGTTCTTCTTTCTTCGCTTATTTAATCTATATTTTGCTGCATCAAAATTACCATAAAGACCAAACATGTTTCTTGTCCAAGATCACTGTGCATTAAGAGTTTCACCAAAATCGTACAACCCCAGCAACATCTTCTAATCTTTCCTTAACTAACGAAAGATTTTCCGAGGCAGAGTGAACATGTAGAAGTCTTTAAACAGCTAATGTTGAATCAAGTAGCCCGATAGGGCCTCGTAGCTCAGTAAGCTAGAGCATGGGCTGAACTAAAACCTTCCCATTGCTGGCGTGGGTTTGAATCCCACCAAGGCTATCAGGTTTTTCACAAGTGGGTCAAAGGAGTTACTTAAGTAATGTTTGGGCAAAACCAAATGTGTGGTTTATGGGAAATGGAAAATTACAGGGTAATCTTACTTGGAGTTTACCACGAGGTCTTAATTTTGCATTGCGAAGGATGAATAGTAGCATGGAAAAAATTTAAAGGTCGATCTGCATTGAATCCAACAAAACGCATCTTCCAGAGCCAGATGGGCCCAAATAAACATAGCTCAAGGACGAAGAAAGTTAAACATACTCAAAACATTTAGCATTACCTCACAAGCACAAATAACGGAACTCGTTATATTAGGCAACGTTCGGAATGCGTTAATGAATTGTATCAGAAAGGCTTGAGAGCGTGCTGTTAAACACCAAGACGTTAATTATATTTTGTAAATTTCACCCCTGTTGTTTACGAACAAATTAAAAAAGCAACAATAGACTTTGTCAAGCACGCGCTCTATTCACCATCGCGATTCCTTAGTATTTTGTGATCGCAACTTTATGTAGAAATAACGGTGAGCGAAAAATAAAACTTCTTTAACCCAATTTCATCCAACTCATTCTTCTTAGCTGCCTTAAATGGTTGAAAGCATGTTTTTGATAAAAGGTATATAAGTCAATTTTTTAAATTTAATGTTTCGTTGAAAATTGAAAGCATTCGAAAAAAATTAAAATGGAAAAGAAGATTATAGGCTTTAGTATATCATAAATTTATATATGTGGAGGTGTCTGAAAGAAGTCAAGATATAAAATTTTAATTCTGCTTGCTCTTAAATTCTGGGTGAAACATGACTCAGAGAAGAAAACAGACGCCTCTTGTATTTACATTATTCTTGCTCCCACAGTAGAGGACTAAATTAAAGTTTTTTATCTACATATGCAATGCTTACCTTGTCCTTATAGATTTTAATATAAAATACGACAGTTAGTTAAAAATTAAAAAAACGGAGGGTCGTTAACAACACAGCATGTGCTGACGAGACATGACTCTATTATATGTCAACCAATGTCCCTCCCTATGGTTTCTTTAAAACTATAACTTAATTGACAGAGTAAAATAATTTTCATTATTGAGACCGTTTCCCAATCTATATTCGGATGGATAGTCACATAGTAAAACCGCAGTCCGTGAACGGTTTCTGATAAAACGTTTATTAACATGATAATAGCTTAAAATAATATTGAAAAGTTTTAGACCATCCTGGCACACCTTACGAATAGCATTTATCGATTTCGTTCAGCACTGTAATAAAACATGTGAATCATCTCACATTATTCCCGTTTGTCTTCTTGAACATGTACCGTTTTTTGAAATAAACTATTTAATGCCGTAATGTGTTGCAAAACACATTCAGTGCCAGAAAAGCGCAGCTGACTTACACGAATAAGAAAATTCCTTTTAAGATGCAGAAAGCCGGTCGCTTTACAGGTTTAGACGGGCAGTTGGACATATTTTATCACACAACGGCCGCACTTAGTGACATATTGAACTGAATAAATTAAGAAAACTGTCATTTTTTACTATAAATGTTCAATTTATTTTGATTCTATTATAGGAAATAGATTTCGTTGGTTTGGAAACATTTTACGCGGGAGACCTCAGGCTTAGAAACTGTGGATAGGAATTTTGACGATGGGTTTCGTAATTTGCACTGTCAAAGTTATGCCACCAGAGAGCTGAACATAGCTGCATATCGGCTGAGTGGGTTCATATTTCAAAGATTGTAATATTTCAGAGTTCTTGGAGGTAAATACTTAGTCACACATTTTTTCCCTCTGATAGCCATTTTCAAGAATAAGTAAATTCAATTGTTGTGCGGTTGGGTTCTTTGGTTTTCCATTCGGTGCAAATGGGGCACATATTCACCGTAAGCTTTTTCTTAACATTATCACTATTTAACACTTCAGATTGCAGTTACACTTTCCTACATTGAATACCCTTCTTTGCCAGCCTGTTTTTTATCTTTTGTTGTTAACGTTATTATTTTCAAACCATCTTCAAAAACAGCCAAACCCGATGGTACAGATTGACTTAATTAAAATAAACTGCAAGACCATGCGTTGGTAACTAATTAATGCATAGATGTCTCGTGTGGTGTGGACAATGATTCACTATGGACTCAAGCAAACTTATATTCAATTTATAACCGCATGTTACGGTCATATTTTGGTAAGGTTAAAAAATAAATAAAAACAGTTTTGATGTCAATTTATTGCAATTATTGTGTAATTAGTTTCAGCGTTTACTCGACTGTTTAATTTGTAGGTATATTGTTAGAACTAATTGCAACAAACCCCGTAAGTATTCTTTAAATAACATTTTGCCCTTGCAAAATGCCATATAGGTTTTCGTCCCTGAGGCGCTTTGCAGATATATAAAAGACAAAAAATCGAAGAAGGTAAACACTGGTGATCTGGAGAGTGATATTTATCACTGAAATTACACAGCATGCTTGCAGCTTTACACGTCCGTTATTGCCAGAACATCGTCATTTACAATTCACTTGTTCACGTACATTATGAGACCGGCTTTTCTCTGATATTCTGCAACTACGCGTCTGCAAATGTTTAAGTCTTTCTTCAAACTTCAAACCCAATTTTTTTTATTTGCGGCTGTTGTTGCGTTCTTTGCTAAATAGTCAATTTTCATACGGGCGTTTTATCCTAAGATTTCTTGTGCTTAAACTATACTGACGATCATGTTTTTGGCCACCAAAATAAAAAAATGACACTTATTAACAGTTTCTGCGAACTTTTGTAGGATCAGTTAACTCTCTGAAATTTGAAAAATTATTTTCAAATAAATTATCAGATATTCATACATTGAGGCTTCGACCTCGGTACTCTCTTACTCCTGGATCTGTTTGCATTCTTTTAATGAACTATTTTTTACAGTGAGTTGACCTAACTGCGTCCTCACGTCTCTCCTTTTCTCTTCCCACTAAAAGACCTGTACCTTAATTTCATAGAAATGACTATTAAATTCGTGGTTTCTTGTTCAAGTAAGGCCATTAGCCCCTAATCTGGTGATTTTTAGATGTTTCCATTAATTTTTGTTTAACCTGCATTGATTAAGTTGCGTATGTCTATTTTGAGACAAACTAATTTACTCTTTTATCATGTACTAACCTAAGTTCTGTCCATAGCGTTTGAAATACGTTTTATTAAAAATTTAAAAGATATTGTCAAAATAAAATGATCACTCGTTCAATTTTAATGAGGCCAAAATTCTGGTTATAGGTGAAAACGCATGAACCGGGCCTTGCTTGAGTCATGGTTTGCTGGTCACCAGTCTACTTAAAACTGTACCGACCTCCTTAACCCATCTTTGGTGTTGCGCCTTAGTTTGGTCAAAGCCACCCAGTGAGCGCGCGGATGAACACATTTTCCAATGCCAATGTCACTGAGCCAGTTGGCCGAGCGATCATCCTACCAACATCCAACACGGGTGGTGAAATTTCAACAATCAACGGTTTGCATGCCGGTCATCAAGTAATACCGAGCCAGATCATAATCAGCTTCGATGGAGGGCATCAGCTAATTGTTATATGTATGCAATAGCGTTGCGACTGCAGCCCGTTATCACTGAAAATCCCTCTGGACGAAGTACTCGTATTTGATGCTGTCTCTGTAGATTTCCGTAAGGACAGCTATTGTAGGTTCAAGTCAGGCAAATAAAGTTCTTATCCCATCTATTGCTTCTATTTCTTCTTCATCCGGCTAATTTGTTTACCTTAATGTTAAGGAACATAGTTAAAACTCTTATTCAAGGAAACAATAAAAAATTTCAAACTGAAATATTTTTTATTAGACTGTAGTTATATTCGATTTATAGCGTTTTGACGACGGTTTGCCTAATTTGTTAAAAGTTCACATTCTTGGTCGTATAGTTTAAAGAACTTTCAACTACTTGGGTGAATTAACGATACGTATCTCAATATTCATACGCAACTGAAAAAAGCTCAAAAAGTACAAACCTAAGACTTCCTACATTTTCATTCCTTTCGTAACCTGGTATTAAGTTTATTGTTTTAAGATTTCAGTCCATATAAGGTCAGTGTCATAAAATGTTTTCAATGACTGCACTCAGTAGTCCAGTTATTTTCAGACACTGCTTTGTCCACATTTTGACTCATTACTGATATTGCATTTTATTATAAAGACAGCTGTAAAGATGGTAACCAAGATGATGAAAGATGGTTTAACGCTTGTCTTCGTTTTCTTCCTCCTTTAAATGTCTTGCTAATAATGTTCATTTTCAGCATGAGGCTGTCTGAAATGATGCAATCTTGTTTGACCTCTACGTGTTCGGGGGGGGGTATAATATCCATGGGTTAGTAGGAAGGAATGTTGATATCAAACTCAGCCGTAGACATTGGATATCCTTGAAATGTCGAAGAATAACAAAATGAAATCTGCTAATGCCAACGCTGCCATATATTTAAGCTAAAGTCATTTACCACTCGGAAATACGCAGCTGACCAATGTTTCCAACGTTATTTCAGGTGAAACAGAAAGCAAAGCAGTCATCACGTCAATATCCAACATGGCTTATTAAATTTCAGAGCCTAACGACGCGAATGCCAGTTATCAATCAATTATCAAACTAAAGTGCAATTATCTGTGTTGAAGAGGGGAGCCAGTACCTTTAATACGTATGTGGTTATACAGTGCAAATCCATGTTCATGCATTAGCCGTATCTGATGGTGGATCCGAGCAAAAGTCCCAACGGTGAGGGTGGTGGATCATGGTATTCCGATCAAAAGTCCCAACGGTCAGGCAAATAAGCTTCTTGGTGGATCATGGTTCTTGATGGTTCTTGGTGGATCCGAGCAAAAGTCCCGATGGTCAGGGAAATAAGGTTCGTATTTCGCAGCTGCATTAGACAGTGGTACAAGGTAGGCTTAACAGGCATGTCTAAACCTTTAGCAAGTACCTATTAAGCCAGTATGGTTAATAATTACCTAGTTATATGCTACCAAATACCGGTTGGTAGATCGTAAATCTTAGGTGGTTATACCGCAGTATGTGATGCATTTTTAGTTCAACTATTCATAATGAATTTTGAAAGGAGTCTGCCAAATTGGTTTAGAAGCTGTACTCTAAGTTCACACACTAATATACTTAAAACCTAATGGAGGCAAATTATAAAATTTACGGTTCACTATCCAGTGAATTCGTGCCTTGATAAAAACATGAGGGAAGATCAAAATATTTTGCCATGTCCAGTTTTTGGGGTTAACTCGCGGTATGGCTTATATATTTAGTTTACCCAGCAAATTTGCACAATATTAGTATAATCAATGCATTTAGACATTCAGAATCATTATTTTTATACTTCTGATGGTCTGTTGGCTTCGTGTAAATTTATGCGGTTATTCCACAATACCTGATGCTTTTCACTCCCATTATTAATGTTAGATTTCCAAAAGACCCAAATGACGTTTCAACCTAAGGCATTTCTCCAAGATTGCGAATTTAATTTCTTAAAATCTTAACAGGACAATAAAACAGTCCAATTTACGAGAGCGAAAAGATAAAGCCTCCATCAATGAAATCTTTTTTCATGTATGAGCTTGCTCTTTTAATGCACGAAAGGTTTTTTAATTGTTTCCCAAATCCTGGTCTCTTGAAAGTGAACATAGCATTTAAAGAACATATTTGGTAGTTATCGGACTTGTGTCTCTAATCGTTAAATGCACTGTTACAAACTGATATATCACGAAAGGTTTTTTAATTTTTTCCCAAATCCTGGTCTTTTGAAAGTGAACATAGCATTTTAAGAACAAATTTTGTTGTAATCGGACTTGTGTCTCTAATCGTTAAATGCACTGTTACAAACTGATATATCACGAAAGGTTTTTTAATTGTTTCCCAAACACTGGTCTATTGAAAGTGCACATAGCATTTTAAGAACATATTTAGTAGTTATCGGACTTGTGTCTCTAATCGTTAAATGCACTGTTACAAACTGATATATCAAGAAAGGTTTTTTAATTGTTTCCCAACTCCTGGTCTCTTGAAAGTGAACATAGCATATTAAGAACATATTTGGTAGTTATCGGACTTGTGTCTCTAATCATTGAATGAACCTATTGATTAAATATTCCAGGGTCACAAAGAGATGGCTAAAACTCTTACATGTGTGTGTCAGCGAGCTCCAAAATTTAAAAAAAAACCTTTTTGGCGTTCAGCAATACACTTCACCTTTCGTTACATAAGCTTGTATCCTACAGTATGGTTATAAACCACTTTCTACTTTGTATCGTGCTGATTTAAGCTTGAGATTTTTAGGCGTCAAGGCATTCCCATTGTATTAATACATGTGTTTGTCACATGAGTTTTCAATTTTTAAATAAGAATTTATGCAAAAATGTAATAAATGCATGTATTTCAAACGTCAGCTTACTTATAAAATAATTTTAAGGAATCGGAATTACCACTTCATAGCACACTTTACAGAAAATTGTGCATTTGACAAAAATTTTGATTGTGAAGAGGATTATGATAGCAGCAAATTTTTGTCAGACTTGTGTTTTGTATATACTGCACATCATCTTTCAAAATGCACGTTAGCAAGACCCATCTGTGAGATAACATTCACAAAATGAATAGCGTCCTCCAATTCACAAAATAGCATTATACAACGGCCTATATGAAACCGCAACTTATTGAATATGATCACCAGATCCTTAGAAATAAGGCGGTATGGTGCTTCGAAAATTTGGCTAGAGCGTTGATGTACTAAAGCCTTCCCCTCGCTGGCGTGGGTTTGAAAGCCCACCGAGGCAGCCAAAATTTTCGAAAGTGGATCAAACGAATTATTTCAATCTGCCAAAAGCCTCCACTTATTAATTGTGCCTGGTAGTCATCTGGTGGATTCTTAATTGATTGCTTAGGAAATCCTGTTTCAGCAGTCAGCTTACAATATAAGAATTGGTGGATTCCATACGTTGCAGTAGGCTGGGCGGTTAAGTGTGATTAAAATCAAGGCTGCTGGTAAGACCTCGTAGTTTAGTTAGATAGCACGTTGGCTGTACTAAAGCTTTTCCCTTGCTGGCGTGGGTTCCAGTTCCACTGCGGCCGCTGAGTTTTCAAAATGGGTTAAACCTATAGTTTAAATATTCTTCTAGGAAATGCAGTTCATCAGCTGGCGGTAGATCCTTGCTTTCTGAATTCCATTTACACTCACTAAGAAGCAATGGACAATCGAACAACTCGAGGCTACATCGCTGTTCCGATTTAATCTTCGATAAGTATTTGTTACTTTTTATCAGAGTAATCCAAAAAGATGAATCATCGTTTTATTCTTACTAACACCTTTGAATTAACATGACACTCATCAGCATTTTCTTATTTTCTACAGTTTGCGCTCGAGCTTGGTGCATGAATTAAAGTGTCACATTCACTAGTGTAGACCGTTTTTTTTGATAAAGCAATTTGGTCTACTATTAGAGCAAGACAGTCATGTTTATTGAAAAAATTCTCCCGGATATTTATTTCAAGACTTGATATTCTAGCACCACCAGGCTTTTGCTTAAAACTGCAAGTTTTGGTCAAACAAAAATTAACTTTTACTTTTTAAACTTCCGCAGGTTTCTAAGGGACGCCGTTTTTATCTTGTCTTCTGGCTGTCTTTTAAATATAACCAGGTCTACTAGAATAGCTTGCAATTTCGCAAATGATATACGTGAATGTGTTTTAATAACCTTGAGTGGGTTTTCCAAGCGAAATCTTTTTATGTATAAAGCCTTTTAAACGGGTTCCAGTAAGATTCAGTAGTTTTTTCGATTTATTTTACGTTCACTCAATGAACCAAAATAAAAGATCGGTAATTAATATTTGGACCGCTCAATTTGATTTTTATTTACGGCAATATTACAAGTCTGATTTAAAGTATTTTATCTTCTTGGAATTACTTTTTGGTAACCACGAAGCTCAGGGAGCCAATTGCTCTAACCTAAACCTTGAACTAAACCTTTACTTTTATATAAAAAAATTTAAATTATAACAAAAACCCTTAAAATAAGCAACATCCTTCACCACATTTAATTTTCGAATGAAATTTAACCCGAGACCACCTAGAATACAGATGGTAGTTATAACGGTGCTGTGTTCAAATGTTTGTAGAAATCATGAATTGAAGTTTTAGGAGGAGATTTTGAATCTTTTGATGTGCTCTTATAAAATGATAAGTCATCAATTGCAGTCATTGCACGCGGATAGGTGTGGCTATCATAGATGGACATAAGTAGTATTTCGCCATGCGTTACTACATGTAAACTTAATATTTTCCAACTGGTGACCGGCTTCTCACTACAACACTAAGAGTTGAATTAGGATATGATACTTTCGTGCACAGTATTTGTTATTAAGTGGATAATTGGCGTCTTTACGTAACCCATTCGTGACTATGACATTATTTAAAATTCCTTGAAATTTTATTGAAGCGTTGATGTCCCGAAACCCATTTTGTTTTTAGGAACCTTGGCTTTTTCTTAACTTGTGCACGACGTAAAATAACTTATTGATACATCAACGACATTGACATTATTTTAATTAACATAACTTGAATAAGGATAAAAGCTGCACACCGTTTTAGGCAAATTTTTGCTTTCCAGTCATTTGTTTCAATGAATTACCTCCTAGGACATCTTCGCACAAAATATTCTGTAATTTGTACACAAAACTATTTATAGTTAGATATCGTTTCTTTACTTATTTTATTAACATCATAAATTTGAATAAAAAAATATTGGAAATTTGTTAGTTGGTTGCCAATTTGAGAGACAATTGTCCGGAATATGTGTATATGTTGAATGAAGTTAAAGGCTCGTGTGCAATTGCACATATATGCGAGCTGTAAAATTTTGTGTTTGGAATATGTTTGATTGGACATGGATAAACAACTAAGCTTTTGAATTGCACTACTTATTCCTCTTAACAGCTGTTTGTTTCAAGAGGTGAGCAGCTGTCACCTAGAAAGATATGCAAGCATTTTGTGATCATAACCTGGTTTTGTCACCCGTTTCTTCTACTTGCGTTTGTAGAAACATGCCGTTATGTTGTAAATGTTGTCTTTGATGTACCAGAAATGTTACATATGATGCTAACATAATTACGAGCAATCCAAATGCACAAAAGTTAGTTCTCCACGGGTTTTAGTGGACGAAAAATAAACTTTTCTCTTACGTTTTGCTTAATGATAGCATTCGAGGCTTCTAACACAAATTCTCATGTCAAAAACCCTGGTTTAAAAGAAAAACGGAAAAGGGTAAGGGGACTGGAAGTTGTCTTACACGTTTAATTGCTGTTACTGATGTGCAGGAAAGACCAACTATAAAAACAAACATTACATTTGTTTTTGCATTCTAGATTCAGATGCTCTAGACCAAACTGGGAAAGTTTTTCTTGCATGTATTCCAATCCCGAAGTAAACACTCTACATCCTTCTGATTATTGCTGATAGCTCATTAAGTGTATCATCTCAATCAATAACGCATTTTAACATAGCAGTTTTCCTAGCGTTAGTTTTAAGGCACTGGTAGATAAATGCGAAATTGCATTTACAGCTGCTCCACGTGTTTATCTTTCTGTTTAAATTATTTACAAATTGACACTTTGCACAATACAAAGAACAATCTATAGGTACTTCAGAAGCTAACATATTTATTTTTTTATGTTGAAATATAAATATCCTTAAGTGCCTACACGGATCAGTATCACAGTAAATATTCCTCTGAAGATTTTTGCACAGAGTATTTTCTCAGATTAACTATCATTCAAAAAGCATGATCATAAACGTAGCTTTTTGTTGCCTACTGAGGCTGGATGTTTGACAACGTGGCAACATTAGCCGGTTGGAAGGTGATTAAATTGGGTCCTGGTAGGAAGTATTTAATGAATGTAATTTACTACATTCATTTTCCAGAATGCATTGAATCACTTACATCCTTTTAGAAAAATAGGAGTTAGATGTTTTGTGGATTGTTTAACTGTTAGTATCCATCTTTTTGGAGCAGGAGACGGAGATGGTCAAACCTGAGGCATTTCCCCACCAAATTACCGGCCCAGGTAGTGACTTTTCAAAAGTCTACTTGAAGGCTCCAGTCGACTGAATAATAAACATGCAACTCTTTCAGTTTCGAAAGAAATTGGGTTCTAAAATTAAAATTAAAATAAAATTTATTTATTTATTTAAAATTAACATAAACATTAAAATTAAAATACGGCTACAGCATGAGTTAAGTAATTGTCAACAACTATTTTCCATAACCTTCAGAAATGCAACCACTTACTTTGCATTTACGTGTTTCCGCTTAAAATAGTCATTGTCTTGCGAGTAATCATCTCAAAATACGTTTTTTAAATGTAATTGGTATGTCTAATCACATTTGTAGTGGTAATTAATGGCCTTGTAATTCCAAGCAAATTCTAAACTTTAAAACTTTTTCCAGCAGTTTTATTTAAGATTTATATGCACCTTTGCTTTGACGGACAATTCATTAACTCGGTATTTGTTTATTCTATTTTACCGCCTTATTGTTCTCTTCATTGTCATTTTGTTTTTCCTTCAAAGCCGGAAACCCTTTTTGTTATAAGCTATGTAGGATTTCTTTACAAACTTCACTGAGCTGTTTATGAACTTTTGTGAAGCATTCTATGCGTTACTTTTAATTTTGTTTTGCGTCTGCCGCTGTTCCTTTAACGAAGGGGGTGAAATATATTTGATGCTGAAGACCTCACAATTTGGCTGAAAATAAAACTTTAAATAAACAGCTTACTGTTTAACGCTTTAAGTGACTTTTATTTTTATCAAACAATTCTGCTGTTGAACAACCAAGATGGATTGAATTGTATTGGATGTGTTTGTTTACTTTTATTCTCTCCTTTGTCTGCAATACGCACCAAATAAATCGTGTTTATTTTGATTCTAAATCTTTCCCGAACGGAAGTTATGCAACACAATTTATCTTTTATTTACTATATTATTTCTTAATTTTCAAGTTACATGACTGCAGGGCAAATAGACACCCGTTAACTAGTTAAGATCTGCATTTTTGCCAGTGTATTTTGTTGGCCCACTTAAAATAAAGAGCAATAAGTACCTTTCTACCCGATCAAAACCAGCAGTAGAAGGCGTTAATGGCTCAAAAGGTGGGGCATTGTACTTCTAAACAACAGGTCACAAGATTCTACTTGAGGGGTTGCCAAACCAATAGTTTGCTATGGCCGACTGGTGATGGATAATAAGTTAAAATGGGTATTACACTCTGATTTGTCTTTTTTTGGTAATTATATTTTACTTATATTGCAAGCTTATGCGTGACCGTTGACCAGGATCGAGGCTGATCCCCAAAACATTCTCTTCTGTGACATAATCAGTGAGTGCGTTCTACCATTTAACTATCCGTCTTAAAGATATGCGTGTATAATAAGGTGAAATTCCCATAAAACCAATAATTATGAAATTTTGTAACTGATTTTCCTGTTTCCGCTCTGTCCTTGATAGGTTTATACTACACCTAAAATATTGTAATATTAAAAAAAACTTAACTTGGCATTTCAAATACTTTTGTCAATATGACGATTGTTTTCTACTGCGACAAATAAGGTTCACGTCCTCATGACTCACGGATGCAATCAAATACCTTATGTTTCCACATATGCCCAGTAATTAAGGAAACGATTCAAAGCCCCTGGCTTGCAGTTTTGTACGTTTGCTCGACACAGCACATACTGTTTTAGTTTGGTGCACGTCATATTAAATTTACTGAGAATTGCAAATTCGCATACCTGATGAAGAGAAGAGGTAGACACGATCGCCGGGACAAGGCCTTTATCCAGCTGGCTCTTTGGATTCCAACTCAAATCCATCTTTCAAGGCAGTATCAGATTGGGGTAACTTGTACATAAGGCGTTTCAGTACTAATAGGATGTAATTACTATGCTGCTGCATATCTAGGTCAATGAACAGTGCCCCCTCATCGAAACTGACTGTCCTTTGGTGCAAAAATTGCTTGATGACTGGCATGCGGGTCGTCAGTTGTTGAGATGTCACTATCCATGCTGGAGGTTGGTGTGTTGATTGCATGGCGTTGGAGAATGCGCCTACCCGAGCACTCCCTGATTCCTTTGGCAAATTAGGGTGGGGAGGTCATTGCTTTGGTTTCTGCAATGGGCTTCTTGATGTTGAGATTGTCTGAAGGGCCAAAATGTGCCCTATCAAGCTGCCCATCGATCATGACCTGTGAATAATCGCATCTTAGTCGTTTGAGAATGTTAACAAGTTTTTATCATAAAACGAACATCGAGCTCAGTAATCCAAGGTTTTAGGGGGATAAATAATTAAGTGGGCATTCAACTCTGTGGAAAGTATACCTTTATAGGAATAATTTTATTTCCTTTGATCCATGAGTGAATTTAAGTTATTGCGGTTGCCTTAAAACTTCCGTTTATCATGTTCACGTAACCTGTTAATCCATCGACCGGCGTGGCAAGTCCTTATTTTCCTTTTTTCTTCGGGCTTTTGAAAAGTAAGGCGTCATTTCTGCCTATAGTTGTTTAAAATAGAACGTTTAAACCTGTACGCTTAATCCTTTGCGGTTAGATTTGGTACTTAAATTAACAATCCGCATCTCTCGCTGCAATCACATGTCCATTGCATTCTTTAAGTTACAGTCAAAGCTTAGAGCTTACTGGGGCATTTTTAAGAAACTTCAGACACGATACCGAGGCTGACGGTACCTGCACGCGATTCTTAAGTAAAAGTATCAAACGACGACGGTTAAAAAAAGTATCGATACGGAAGGAAAGTGGGCATTCACGGAATGAAGTTACAATACAGAGGACATAGAAGGTGAGGCGATTAGATAAGGCCAATATTTTATAGAACTCTGCGTCTAAAGTCTTTCTTTTCATCCATCGATCGATACCCAACGACGACATAGCCATTTTTTCAATATGCTGCTCAAAGAATACAATGGTAATTTTGGAATCGCCAATTTTAAAGAGGCAGCTGTACCATCCTATTTTTGCGAAACCTATGACAAAGGAATTTAAATTGCTTTATAAATGACAGAATCATGCATGAATGGCACCTGTAGTGAAGGGTTTCGCGTAAATTCTGCATTTGGTGGTCTGAACATTGGTAAAAATGTTTCTTAAATGGATAGTGTCTATTTGAATAATGGTATTTATTCATGACGAGCAAGCAAATTCAAACTATACTCTGAACTATGAGAAAGTCTAATAGTTGTGGCCACATGACAACCAGTGTTTTGAATGAGACTAATAATTTGGTAACATGCAATCTCCAAAAGCGATCATAGGTTCTGACAGGATGATGTGGGATTTAAATGATGGAATTGAGGTTGTGCACGGGTGTCGTCAAACTGCAAAGAGTGATCGAACCTACCTGAATTAAGCGACTGATAATATTGGAACAAATATTTTATTTCCTTGCCCAAAGGCCTTCCATTTGCTTCTTGTCTCATTAGAGAAATCTCGTGACAGATAGCGAATGATCTGAATATTAAAATGTGCGTAAATTCGAAGAAAGAATATTTTCTGGTTATGATAACGTTTTCGATTATGAGCCTTTTATGACAGTGAAAGGTGTATTTGTAAAGCATCGTAATTGTCTATTTAGTAATTCTTTCAATTAAATTTTAAATTTTTTTACATTTTTAGTGGAAAATTCTTTTAGCATTATAATAAATCATTGCATAATGTTTCAGAACGTGTTGATTATCTTAAGACTATATGCAGTCTGAAATCAGAAAATGCCGGTTTTAGTGCTAAGAAAATCACGTGACTAAATTATTTCCACAGTCCTTGTTTTCTTCTCTGTTTTGCCGTGGCCGTGATTACCATCTACTTACCTGAAAGCTTGACGGCTGATTTAAAGTAGCCATAATTTGTTATTAAAATAGTAAACGGAAGATTGCAATTTAACAAACAAAATACATAACCTTGGAGAGGTCATATGAGTATCTGGTTGTCAGTAAAACGTTTTCACCAGTCTGGCCACTTACTGCCTCTGTTCACCGAGTTGAGGCGTTTCCCACTGATAAGCATTTATCATTATCGTGGTTGCAGTAATAGAGCTCCATGACAAAGCTAAATATGAATGTTGTCTGGCAGGGTAAATAGATGGATGAACACAGCGCCCTTGACCATCCTAACAGTACGCGAGCCCGTAATTAAGGGATGAATCTTCGGATTAAAACTCACTCGTTAGCGAAGCCTTTTTCCGTTTTTGGTGCTTATTTGCATGAAGTTAGATCATACGTGGGATGGCCCAATATTTTCTGTTAAAACCAATATCACCTGTCTGTTTTTCCTTCAAATTGGCATTCTTCATCTGCCATTAATACTAACCACTTGTGGGCTGCTAGTAGGGCTCAATAGTGAGCTCCAAGGCAGAGCGGTACAAGGGAATTCCGTAAGCAATCAGTGAGTGTTCATCTATGAATATATATATATATAGGCAGAGGAACTTGACCGGTGAATACAAGAGAGATTAGAATGGCCGTTAATGGCTACTTAGAGGTCATCAGCCCACCATCTCCAACCCCAGGTGATGAACCACTTATTATTTTATCGCTTAGATCTCTCATCATTTTAATTTATATATATTGGACGAGTTACATTCAGTGCAGAGTTCAAATACTCCTTCAGTACAGGTGACCGCGTGCTTCATTCCAGCTGATGTTAGGCTTAGGACTTTCTTTGAGGTAAGATTTAACAGGGTTGAGAATGTTAAGATATAATTATGTTTAAAGTGGGGGTTTTAACTAAAGTTTGGAATCGGAAATACGTTTATTCCTGCGCCTTTCGCGAAGCTTAACAAAGGTTTTGCGACGTAATTAACAACAATGAACGGTCAGTACATATTAGACAGCTAACGGTCAAACATAAGTAGAGCCTAAAGCCACCGAACGAGATAGGTTTCTTAATGGCAGGGCAGTTGGCGATATAATACTACAGCGGAAATTTGCCACGCAAGATGGAGACAACAGACAGTGCCACGAGAGTCAGTCCTGTAGGGGGTAGAGGGGTAGGAACGCACGGTATCATTTTCCTCACTAATTCACACTGTGATAGTGCTTAGTAGATCACGCGACTAAATTATTTCCACAGTCGTTGTTTTTTTCTCTGTATTGCCGTAGCCGTGATTACCATCTACTCACCTGAAAGCTCGACGGCTGATTTTGTTTAGGGCCATTGTTTGCGCCACATTATGATAGCATAAGGAATGTGATGACAACGTTAATCAAATAAAGAAATAATAGTCCCGCGCAGCAGCTATCGCACTCTTTCTCTTTCCTCATCCGCCTGGGTTCGGTGTCTGGTCAGAGACAAACACACCGGAGGCAGGATCGGGCGCAGGTGACTGGCGTGGTGTGAATATGCATCACCACGCCTGCCGTGCCCTGATCTAACCCCCACTTTTGGTCCAGCGCATAAATTTTCTCAACCTCAGTAGCCGTCGCCCTCCGAACTTGACCCAATCGCGGCTCTAATCAACCTTCTCCGACATATACATGCGCATCTTGTTTCAGGCTACCACGTTGTATTGATATCGAACTGCTCGTTATAAACGTGCAGACCAGTGGCCGGTCTTACGCAACGTTTAACTAAAATTTTAAAATTCCTTTTTGATTAATAATGATAACTTTAGTAAAATTTACATACTTATTATTAGTTCCAGTGACAGCTAGCCACAGTGCCGAATTCAGCATCACAACAGAAATTGTGAACATTGCATACATTTCGACAGTTAGCAACTCGTACGTGGACTAATGAGCAATCATCGCGTCATGTAAGAGCATCAAAGCTGAATGTGGATCTGTTAATTGAACTAGGCGCGTGGTATGTTCGTCTTAAAATACCGCACCCCTTACGCCCTTATCATTATTATCTGAGATGTCTTTGCTGATGGGTTCGAGATAGAATCCGAAACGTCAGGCCAATTAACGCCATGTTCCAATAATCACATCTTCTTCTGCTGAATATTTATTGGCTTGGATCAAAATCCCATGATATTTCAGACACATGTGGATGAACGTCTTTTCGGCCCCTTGAATAAATGTTGGTTGCTGTTAATGAATTCGTATGCAATGGGAATTTTCTAGAAAATAAAAGCAAATATATTTATTATTGTAGGCATTTGACATCAAATCGCTCATTCATATATTTCGCTAACTGGAAAGGTATTTTTAGGTTAAAAAAAAGCTTTTTAATCCGCGAATAATTTGAAGTCCACTCTGACCTTGCACTTGTGTGTAGCTTTTTCAGTCTGCGTGCATTCCTGTAGATCATTAAAAAGATATCATAAATTGGTCATGCAACTTCGCAATGGATGTGGAAATTATCGTTTACTTCATTAGGGGCAGAATAAAAGAGCATATCAGATGTAATTTAAATAGACACTGTAGTCGTAAAAATTTCAAAATTATATACTTTTGAAAACCAAAAGCTAGTTTTTGTGAGTAAAACATTTGTATAGGACGTGCCTTCCTACCAACCTACCACAAGAAAGAATATAATTTCTAATATCTTCTATTAAACATATTTAAACTTGTTAAGTCATCCGAAGTCAATAGAAAAATGCACCTTATGTCAGCTGTCATATTTTTCCAGGAGGTCAAAATGGTGTTCAATCAAAGGTCGGCATCTTCTGTTTTCAGAAAGTTCCTGGGAATATGCACAAAGAAAACACATGTTACAATTCCATTTATGTACGTATGCTTCTTCAAAACACATTTTAAAATTTCGGTTAACTTTACACGTGATCGCTCACTGATTGTAGGTAATGACCGTTTGCAGTCGAACAGAGACTTATCCTCTCTATGGTCAATTCAAATTTTGCGGCGTTGTATATTTGTTTTGTAAAAAAAGTAAACATATGTAAATGCGTACTGGTAGCTTTTTTATTTATCTTTATACTGCATTTTAAAGATTCAATGAATATAAAATTCCCTTGTCCTATATTTAAAACCGTAGCATTCTGCCAGCGCGAAAAACCAATTTATTCTCCCAAAAGAGGACTTAATTTACTCGCGTGATATTGCATAATCTGTGGAGTATACCATTAAAATTTGAACAAATGCCTAAGATATTTCTATTGTGATTTTGCGTGCATAGAGAAGCAAATTAAAAAAAGCATATCCCTTAGGAGTTTCCGTCCAGTTACTGTCCTTTGAATGCGTATTGCACAAACTTCAAAACGATTGTTACTTCTGATGAGATTGATTAAGAGTGCATAAATCAATAATGAATAAATTGCGCAAAAAACTCCCAAAGTTGTCAACAAATAATTGCGTAACTTTCTGAGTGTCATAATGCTAAGCTCATGAACCAATGAGCAATTATTCGTGCTGAGGTATCGAAGCCAAGTTCATTGTTATTTTGAACTGTGAACTCATTTTTATTGCGGCGAGTAAAGGAAAAATATGTTTAAACTGGCTCAAAACAGCAACAATGCATCAAATGCGTGAGCTTTTTTGTGTTCAAATTGTACTCAAAGGTTACAGGCAGTCTTGGAAACGCTGGAGAACCCTAACGAACCGACACCGTTTAAAGTACACGCTGAAGCATAAATAATTTCAGGCTAGCTCGGATAACTGTTCTGAGATATTGGACACATATATTTAAAATAAAATTCTTAGGAGCATATTTTTATCAGGAGCTAGAGTGAATTATCTTAGTTTCCTGTAGATGAAACCTGGAAGGATATCCGCTATACTCTATGAAAGAAGCGGAGGTGAGCCATTGAAATTGTTACTGCCAGTTTCGGAAGGATCACAAATTTAAACATCAACCGAACAATTGCCGTGACTTATCGTCGTTGAGAGTATGGTAGAAAACTGTTTGAGCAGATAAATCAACCACAAGCAGATTACCTAAATCATGCAAAGTGTGATCGAAATTTGAGTGAGTAGTCTAGCGTAAATTTGATCCTGTTATTTGGTTTGCTGAACGGATTGGAGGTATAGAAAGCTTTTTTCTAAGGATCACTGCATGTGCAATCGTGTGTATTGAAGGAAAAGATACAGGGTAAGGGCGAAATCGGAGGTTGTTGGATATGCAAGAAAGTTCTCTTATTATTTAATAACACCAAACAAAATTCCAAATTTTTGTGGGTTGTGCTATAAAAGAACATTAACATAAGCAAAAGGAATTCTAATACATTTGTTCTGTAACATGAAAATATGACTTTAAGTCACTGAAAATCAGTTGAAAGAAAATGTACGAAATTGCAGTTGTTTTACCCAAAACACACCAAAGTAGGCTTGAGGAATTATTTTTTTCAAAGGATCTGGTAATGTTAGCTACAAAATGCACTACTACATCTGCCAACGAGTTTTTTGTTTTTTTAACCCAAAAAAAGGCCTGAAATTAAAATGCGTATAAGATACTGTGGAGACAGACGCTGGAGAATACCTTTGGTAAAATGGAAGCCTATGATAATTAACGTTTTTGTATAGTATAATTTCCACTTAACCGGGATTTATTGGATGAAAGGCAGAAGTTTAGCAGCTTTCGCAAAATATAAGTGTATATTTCCCCAGTATTTTCTGCATTTGCATTCTTAGATTGGGGCATTAAGTTAAACAAATTTAGCAACAAACGCTTCACTTTAAACATAAAGGTGAGTTTTTCATTATCTACAGAAAATTTATTATTCATTTTCAGGGAAGTCAATCAATCGATCAATCTAAACCTGCCCCAATGTGCAAGTGAAGGCGTAGATGCACATTGAAGGGGTCTAAAAGGGCAGTGTTTCCTTACCTTAATTGCGAAGAAGTGGGGTGCTTTAGAAGATAAGTCTTATCTTTGCGGCTGGGTACGTGCGCTCAAAATCAGCGTTTAAGCTGACGAGATAGAGGCTACTCGCCGGATCCCCTCGAAAATTCAATGTTAAAATAAGCCTTTCTTCTCAGCCATCAGCACGTCCGAGTTTGACGGACGTTTTTTATATATTTATTGATACACTCTTCGGGAAATCCGTTTTTGCAGGGTTTTTATAAGGGCGAGTTCATTTTCCAGCGTAGCAGGAGTACAAATTCTCCTTGTATGGTTGCTGGTGGTCTGAGAGTTAGGCTGCGATGGCTCCAGCTTAACGTGACCTATCGCTAGCTCACACATGTGAGATGTGAGTTGTTTAACCTCCCGTTGTGTGTTATCCTAGTGCTTCTGTTTTGGGGCAATGTCGTGTACGTAGTACAGGTAGCCGAGGTCACTAGCAGCTGCGCCCACTTACGCATCAGAAAACTGATCAACTTTCACGGTGGTCTGATTGTGCGTGTGGGGATAGAGTAAGGTCGACGGCTCAGCGCATGTTTCTCACTAAAAACAATATGACATGCTTGAAACTATCACGTTGCGCTGAAAGCCGTGGCTTGAAAAGTTGCGTGTTCAGCCCAATGTTTGCTTTATGTGGATTGGCTGCATGGCGGGCTAAGAGTCAGGCTGCAATGGCTCCTTCTTTATGTGGCCTTTATGGCACTCCCACTCCGTGGGATCCAAACAGCTGTGGTGGCACGCCCAGGGGTGACTCCGGCCGCGTCAGACACATGCGTCTTCTCCCGCCTCCGGTCTTCTTGACTCTGTCATGACACAGGGCTCAGATGCTGGAGGATGAGAGAGTGCGGTAACCGCAGCACAGGGCTAATACCATTTAGATTTAATCTACGCGCAAGTCACTGGCCCTGCATCATCATTTTGTAGAGCATACGCTGGACATCATTGGACTACGATGGGCGAACTGTCGTGTACTAGGTCATGCGACTGACTCATTATTGACTTAATCTAAAATAAACGTAAATTTAGCATATATTCATCAGCTCAATATCTAATTAAAACGCTTTTAAAACATACTATCGAAGGTTTTCATAGATCTTAAGCATACTGCTTGCTGAATTTTAGTGTGGACGTTTTTTTGCTCGTCAATGAGTTTTCGTGCTTGGGTGAATCTACCAATATCACGAAAACGGCTTTCTGCATTAAAACGAATATATAAATCTCACTAATTAGGGAAGTAATTTTATGAAATATCTTATTTTGAAGGTTTGCATAAACAAATTGAAGAGAATCAAAATTTTTTGCCCATTGCTTGAAAGCAATAAAAATCGTGGAATATTTATTTTTTTAACAGGAACGATCTGACACTAGATGATATCCAATATCAAAAATACCAATAAATAATTTTGACAAGTGAAAATGTCTCTTACTGACCAAAATATTTTATGTATACGATTTTAACCGAAAGTTTTATTAAAAGTCATTTTTCGCAGAAACAGTGATTTATAACGTTTTTGCACTAAGCTGCCTTTTTTAAAAGTTTGGTATTTCATATCAACTTAACATTAATTTTCATATTTCCTTGACGTTTTATTTTTGCATGGGGTTGTTCATTATTATTTCAAAACTTTGGATCATATTTGGGTGCCAACTTTCGAGCAATTGTCAATCATTCGGCAATTTCGGCGTTTTGCAAGCGTTAGGTCATTCACTGTACTGGCGCACTGGTATAAGTAATTATCAGGTTTCCACAGACAATAACGAAATTCAAAACGAATTTTTCCATAGGACAAGAGCTAATTCAAAGCAGTTCATTCTAAGTTCGCACATTATTATCATTCAGGAATGTATACTTTAATTTCTTAGTTTGATTTACAAAAGAATTCGTACATGCATGCTTAAGATTATGACGCATCGACGCTTAACGAGTACCTGTACGGAGAAGTATTAAAATTAGAAATTTAAAGTGTAAACATTATACTGCCTATATAAACTTCGTTTTGATCAGTCTATTAACCACGGTCTTAATTTGTTTACTATATGAAACTGTTAAAATGTTTAAAGTGTAATAAAGATTTCGTGGATTCCGGCACGCTGCAAAAGCTATGATCTGCGACTCTTTGATTAAATAACAAACTGTTTTTCCTGCGTTATACAAGGGACATGTTTGCTATTTTTATATGAATCAACCATTGGCATGCTTTTTCCATGATTGAGATCAACACTTACAAATAATTTAGCGAAATCGTCTATTTCTAGGTGTTTTCATACAGCAAATATCGAATGGAGTATTTTGCACAGTAATCTGTTGGTAAGAAACGCATACGTAGTCCAGTCTGCACTATTAAAGTAACCAAATGACCTCACCAAGACAGAATTTATTCAATAGCTTACTTGCTCAAGCGAAAAACGCAATGCCTTGAAAAAATTTTTGACAAATATGACCAAATAGCTAATTGAAATTATGCTGCCGAAAAGCACTTTGGAGAATTCATTCGGCAGTCCTAGAATCAGGCACCCAATTCGTCAAACCTATTAACCCTTCCTTAAAAGAAGAATGTATTTGAACTTCTCAGAATGCAAATGCGTGAGAAGAAAATACTTGCGGTTCAGAAACCGTTGCTTGCAGTACACTATCGGCTTGAATTGCCTCAAATCAATTGTGACTACAGGGATGGAAAAGCTTTCGTTTACAAAATCAAGAGCAATGTCGGCGATGTAGTATGCCGAGTTCAAGCAGAAAACTCCACCTTTAAATTCATTTACAAATTAAAAGAAGAAACCACCTGTCCAAATTAGCATTCAAACGCTAGCTACCGGCACACCATTGCCTCGGAAAACACTTATATTCTTAGTGTCTGCATCCCTTCTCCCACGGCCCCGCCCAAAGCAAGATTAATACGCGGTTTCGAGAGCATCGACACAAATGCATTATTTGGAGCATAGATGAGAAGAACAGCAAAGACCTAGAGAAATGGGACAAGTTTTACCCAATTTAAACAGAACGATGAAATCCACCCTACACCTAGTAACACAAATGCTATACAACTGTTTCCTTCTAAGCATATTTAAGTAACCTAGTGTTTGGAACTGTACAACTAGCAACAGACTCATTGACTGGCTTTACAAATTTACAGACTAGGACGTGGCATTATTTTTAGCAAGTTAATTTAATAAAACTCAAACGGCTGCATAAAACCCGGCACACTCTCGCTAAATAAATGGCTAAATGAGCTTTAACTGCCTTAGGACTACCAAGATTACATTTCTGCCTGATGCTCGTTTCGTTTAATTGGCATGAAATAATGAAACAGTGGTTAAAATAAAAATAAAAGAGGGATTCTACTAGGAAGCAATATACAAAGAAACTAATAAATTGAAGTCCAAATCAACTTTATATTGTGAAATTAAGATTAAGCGAAAAAGAGGAAGGTCTTATAATTAGTAACACAATTGTTCTTGATTCAGTGGTAAAGCAGTCAAAGGGGCGGTTTGAAGACTTACAATCCATCAGCGCGAGCACGTTCAATAGACCACAGAATATCATGTGTCACAGCGTGATGCAACATAAGTATGCGCTCTATCTTACAGAACCATCGGCACTTATTTACAGCTAATTCGCAATGATGAGGGCTAGATATGTTTCATTAAAAGCGAAGATCAGTGAAAAATGCTATTCTGTGTTAAAGACTCGACTTTGAACTCGCAAACCACCTTGGAGAAATCAGCTATACTTTTGGCCTTTAAGGAGCTATCCTTTTATCTGTCCAATCCTTTTCGTCGCACTTTTTATTTCCTTCTTACTTGGCACTTTTTCACAGAGAGAGGTATAAATGATCCCTTATCATAAACTATACTTAAACGTTTTTCAACCAAACGTATTTGGGAGGTAAAAGAGCACCCTTTGCCAAGGAAGGTTTTTCTCATTCCGAAGACGAATCATGGAGTTATAATTGCGGGTTTTTTAATGTGCATCCAGCAGCTCATACAGTAGTGTTTAGCCCGTTGTAATTATTTTCATTTTCCGTGTAGTTGTATCTTAAAATAAGAAGTGTTACTTTGCCCCAATGTGACCAGAACTAGATTATGGGGACGTGCGATTAGTGGCCATTGTTCTCACTGTAATGGGCAAGTAAGCCCTATAAATTGTTCACTGTGGAAACGGGACACATTATTAACGAGTCAACGCCGACTCTGTGGTGAGTCGGACATTGCTGCTGCTAGCCACGTCCCACCTGGAAATGCGTTGGTCATTGAGGACGAAAGTGTTCGCAAGATCGCATTCTGTCTGGTCGTGTCCGCTGACAAAAGTGGACTCAGCGTGTCGGTTCTTGCAAGTGCTCAGCTAGCCCTACATTCGGGTGCATACAGATGGGCACAAATAGCATGCTCATGTCAAAAACCCACATAAACCCAAGAGCAATCACAATTTCCTCCCACTCGTGCTCTGTCACTTTTCCACCCCTTCCGTTGCTGAGAATTCACACCTCACTGCCGCCTTTTCAACCAGTGCCAGACGAAAATTTGCATATGTTGCACGGCCGAATGCAAAATTGCCTGAAGTCTACAACATTCCTCTGTTCATCCAAACGCACTTGTAATAAAATTGTTAAAGAGCGATAGTGAGAGTAAACTTTGATACATAATTATAAGAACTGGAAATGTAGTATTGCAAAGAGGGATGAGGGGATCAGCCTTATTAAAATGTACGTGACATCGGATTTCTGTCTCTTTTCCCTTTAAAGCTTCCATGTGAATAGCAGTTTATTCAATTTATATGAATTCCTTAGCCAAATAGACTGCCTCGTCAACTTGAAAAAATCAAATTCTCTTAATTATCAGATATTTTAAGTATTTTTTATTTCAAAAGTGTTCGATTGCCGATGAATAAAACCATCAAATGTATGAATATGTCATAAATGAAAACTTCCCAATCAAAAATCACTTATCGCAAGTGCTGATTCTTCCTACGGGAAGGCCATTTATCGGTTCAGTTGCCAAAATGCTCTGATATGCGTAAGTTTTAGCACTAAATGAATATGAAAATTTTTCTTTCTTTTAGCGTCAAAGGTCATGTGCATTACGGACCCGAAGCATGAAGTATACGAAAGGTAGGTACATTCATTTTCGTATGGAAACGAGTGCGTACGTTAATGGAAGTCCTGGTGTCCATGGGATGAATCATGATGCTTGAGGAAATGATTTGATTGTTTTTTTTCGTGGGACAACTGTCAGGTTCTTTTGACAAACAAACCTACTTGCCTCGCAATATTGATGGGGATGCTTAAAAGGTCTGCCAAGCAGAAACGAAGACTCGGCTTCGGTACGAACTTCTGCAGCAGATAATATTCTTTAAACAAATGTACACTCCACCTTTCGTTTCTTTTAACTAAGGAAAATTTGCAGCCCCTAGACCCCAACTTCAAATCCGGAAAACCCTCTTTTGCTGTGAATGCCTTTTGCGCTTACATTTTTAGGCTAAATTGGTTAGCCAAATGCTTGTTCTTGAAGCACTTTGACATCAAGGTGTCTTCATTGTGTGATGGCCATGAAATAATGAAGCTGTTTTTATTAAGCAAATTTAAGCCATGAGGTTTCGAAGAAAGTGGCTTTTAGCTGTTTACCCGCTTAGAAAATTCAGCTCAAAGTACACATTTTTGAGAGAGAGCTCCATTCAACTGAACACTAAAAGCAATTAGTAAACGGAAACATCCTCGTAATCTTTTTTTCGAAACGTTATGGGAAATGATTAATCCTATCACCTTGTAACGTAAATTAAATAATAAAATTCTTTAAAATCAATTAAGTAATCGTGAATTCTCGTCAGGCCTATGCATTTTGATTGCTTTTTATGTATGAACATTATGCGGGCGTACAGCAATATAAATGTACAGGTGTGGGAAATTTCACATCAATGTTTTACAGGAAATGTAAAATAACCATAGAACGTCGACGTTTATTGGATCAAAAATCAATGCAAAAGTCCATTGCATTCAAATTGGTGTATTTTCCTTGAGGGGATGAATGGGAGTTACCACGTATGTTTTCGATCGAATCCATTACGAAATGACATATGAGTTATATAGATACTTGTCTCCTTGTTAAGCAGCTAAATCTACTTTATTAATAGTAAACAGGCAAACTTACATGTAAATAACTCATGGACATTTGGAACTGTGATGGTATATGGAATTATCGATTAAGATGCACAAAAAATTACGTTTCTTAAGCATATGGTCTTTGAGTATATTTATTTTACAAAAAGTGGATATATTGTTAAAAATCACATTTATTTTTGCTCTTATACGCCGCGTAACTTTGTGCATTTTATGGTTATTTCCTGTCTACATACAGTAGGCGAGGCCGTTCATAAACGTGAGGTGATAGTCCTATCAACACAGTGGTTTCAGATCTCTTAAATGCATCAGTAGTCATTAACAAAAAATGCAGTCATACCGTTGATATTTATTATCATTTCCTTCCAAAACCGTAAATTTTTAACTTGGAATGGCAAATCAAAGTGAATACGTAAAAAGAGATTATTTTTCGAAATTCTAAATAATTTTACGGAATATTCCAGGACTCTTTCCTTTGAAGTACACCGTACTCTTGATAAGAATGTCGCACAGTACTGTTCTATGAATGGAACAGTGCCTATGATCAAGCAAAATGTGCAAAAGATGCAAGGTTTTTGTTTGATATTTGCAACACCTTAGAACAGGAAAGATAAGGTTATCCATGGATTCATTTATTAGGTTGTATTGAATTCTATTCTAGAATATACATGGAGCATTCAAATCTGAAGTATAACATATCAGAGCACAAAGATGGCACCAATTATTTCATTAAAATGTCTTCATTTACTACAAGTATACATCGCCCATGTGTCCTGTGATACCAGAAATCGTATTGGGAACGCCATGCGACTCACTGAAAGACCAAATTTCTAACAAATGAGCTCCACGACGACAAAATAATAGTTATGCTGTTAGTGCCGAACATGACGTGCTGTTTACAACTGGCTGACTTGTTGCAGTTTATAAAAACCAAACTGTTATTTCATTGGAGCTGATGGGTTTCGACTTAAATTTTCATATAATATTCTGACTACGCCTATAAGGCTCTGTTCACCCAGGTTAATACCATTTATTTCGGAGACTAAAATGCTTAAAGGTAAATTGGTTTTGACGATAGTTTTTTTTTACTTTTTGCATACCTGAGGTTTACTTAACATTCTCGAGAGCCAAGTACACCCGTAAACTTCTAAGCTTTGTCCCTGTTGGTTGAAAGTTTGTATGACAAAGCGCTGTGGAGACCAGTTTGTTTGCGTACTGGATGAGGAATATCCAAGAACCCTGAGATATTCAGGAATATATTAATGCCCCTTCGTACACACTGAACTCCATTACCGTAAATACGCAGAGCTTCCGATAGGGTGACAGTGGTAGCGATGGCTGTTGTGCTAGTGGTGGAGGTAGTTTTGGTTACTCCTTCACACGCTCTTTTAATGCAGGGTTCATTCAAGAACTGTTCAAAAATCCTAATGTGTGCAACTATTCTCTTCCTAACGTAATACAAGAAATGAACTAATACGCAAATCTTGTCGCATAACCTACTAAATGGCTTTATTAAACCATAGTGATTGCTCATGACTGATATTACTTGGCTACCTCATAAAAAGTGATCGAAAAATTTGAAGGATCAAAATATTTGCTCTCCTGATTTTCTTAGTGTCTTTATTTTAAATTACTTCTAATGCATACGCATGCGCTCACCAACGCTTTGCCTGCCGCCTAGTCCACTGTCTATAAGGTGCATGATTTTGAAATTTATGTTTTATTCTAAAGCTGATTATTCAAAGACAGCTTTCTTACCGTTTTGATGCATTTAATTGCCTTATTTCTATCAGGTTGGGCAACTATTAGGCTCATGATTTAGATAACGCCTTAAAAGTATTGTGAATTTCGAAAAACGTTAAACGTATATCTTTGGTTTTGGTGCAGAGGATATTTTAAATTTTGGTTGAAGTTTCTTCGAGTTTGGCGCCAAGTCCGGTTATACATTTCAGGGCTTCGTTTTTTCATCTGCTATAATATGCGTGTAGATCAATTGAATTATTCATTGCATGAAAAAACGCCAAGAGCTTGTCGCGCGGAAAACAGAGAGAAAACTATAGATTTATATGGTAAATAACTTATATAATTAATCCTCTAACGAGATGCATTTCAATTCTGAGTGGGAGACCTACAGATAACTACATTATTTCCTCCCAGTCTGATTATTTTCTGCCGTTTTTTATGATAGCTCGTGACCTTATGCGAATTACCTGAAGAGTTTTACAAATGGCCTTCTTCTTCAAACATCAGAAGGTGCCATTCTTATCTTCCTTAATAAACACATTTTCCCACCTCATAACATCGCATAGCGGAGGCATTTAGCACTGGTTATTTCAGTCTTTTGCTATCCATGTCGCTGACAGTAAAAACTTACACTGTAAACAGCTTTAACAGACACGATTTTATCTTTTGCGCAGATTTTATGGGAATATCCGCTAATGCAAAAATAAGATGTGGTCAAAATGTAACGTCAGACTTTACTGAGAGTGAGCATGCTGCCGCAATTTGAGTTAGTGCGTACGTTTATATTTGGAAAACAAGGTTCTTTAGAGGTAGACAAGTTGCACAGCTATTGCAGATGTCATAAAGTATCCGGCATGAGTGCTTTTTAGTAGCTTTGGAGCGATTACATCTACGCCCATATCGTCCTCTATTTCCGGTTAGTTGGAAAACAGTATCTTTAATTGACACAAATTATCCAATTGAAAAAACGACATTGACCAGCATCCAAAAAAGAAGATTCATTTTACTAATATTCAATCCCTATTTTCCGTGAATTGTTAAAGGTTAGAAAATCGCTGGTGGCCTTTAGCGCTAACAATTTGCCCCTAATAAAACACAATTTTGATATAAAACCCAACATTGAAAATTTTCCATTGCGGTTTTCGTGTTTTGCTCTATTTTCATTGCTATTCCATGATGCTTGTCAGGTTAGTGAAGGCATTATGGGCAGAAACTAATTTTGTATTTTACTATTCCAGTGTCTGATTTACCTTGAATTTAAATCTGTGAAATATTATAAAAACTGTTTATAAATTTTAAAATATCCATCGAAAACCTTCAAAAGTCAATTTTAGATAATAATTTTCTGCAACTAGTATTAACTGTCGCTGTTGCAACCAAAAACCACAAGCAAATTTATGCAGAATATAACAGATACTATCACATTATCCGCAGATCATAATTTTTATGATTTTATGGACATAGGTTTCTTCTCAATTCATCAAGAGACAGTCGCGAATGATAAAAATTAAGTCCTCATATCACGTCACTTGACACTAATTTGCCTGTTCACCTGCCAATATACTGTGCTAATATTAAGGAGAAAGCATGAAACGTAATATATCTCTATCTTATTCATCGATCTGGTTGACTCATATTATCAGAAAAATAGACATATTTAGCCTTTTAAATTCATTTTTGTTAAATATGGACTGCAGCGGTTGGGAGATGTGTAGTTTTATGACTGTGAAAAGAGTTTGCTTTAAAATATTGAATATCATACATTTCGAAATGGTAATGACTGCTGATCATTAAATTGTCGTAAAAGACATATCGATAATTAGCCCTTTACTTAACCATTTTATATGTTAAACTTCGACAGAAACAATGAACATTTTGAAAGGTTGATGCGGTTTAAGTGGGACTCTAGGCGTCTTTGAGTATCGGTCTTATTTCAATGAATATATACGAACCTAGCAAGCATGTTTTGGAAATAGTAGCGCACAAATCACGTTCCAAATTTGCCACTGGTTTTGCTATGCAGCTTGAGAGATATTTTCCGATACCTTACATAACAAAACGCATACTTTACAGAATGAACTATGAGCATTCCACATTTACTGAGATCCCTCCGAAAGTATACTCAATACTGCAGAATATGCATACATATACTGCAGGATTCAGGTTGTTGTAATGTTAATTAAAATGATTGCAACAGAGCTCTCTGGAAATACGCATATAATATTGTTTGATTCGGTGAAGGCAGTATGTTATAAGTCTTGAAAGAAATATTTAAGGCGAAAAGTCAAGGATAATTTAAGTAAGAGATTATTTTTAATGAAATTAGTGCCCGAAACAATGCATAATTCATTCTTGTTAAATGGGCATCAATGACATAAAATTGTGATTTGTCAGCATGTTACGAACATATGAACCGAATTTAACTTGTTTGGACCAACAGCCTGAATTTACTCAATCTAATAATTAATTAAGCCTGACAATGTTCTGGTGGATTCTAGATTGATGCCTTAGGTAATCCTACTTTGGTAGTCAGGTTATTGTTTTCAAATCTGTAAATTTTTACTTTTTCATCAGGCCGGTCGGGTACTTTTACCCAAATTATTTTCAATTTCAGTTAGTGTCAGTTGTCCTCAATGTTTGCCCCTGTTTTTCTGGGTCATAATCCAACGAAGGTTACCGATTTTTTTCAATTTTAGTTAAAACAAAAATAACACATTTTCAAAAAATGCTGCGTGAAAGAGGTTAAAATGAAAATTCAAGCCGAATAAAAGAATCTAATTGGACCGAGGGTGCATCCCACAAGTCAAGCAAAACCTTTTTGAAGTTGAGAAGAGGAACACTTGGCAGCGCCGGTCATACATTTAGATAGACCGCTCAACTTGTTTATTGCACGTGTCCGTATATTTTAAGTAGCTATCACGGTTTTCTAGAGACCGTCGGCCAAGTATGTAAATGTGCATTGAGTAGCTGAACAGTGGACCGGGAGTCAGGTAGCGATGGCTGCTTCTTACTATCTGATTTTGAGCAACCTTTTGTGTGCGTTAAGGGCACCAGGTCATGCTGTGGCGTGCGAAGACGGGTACGCTGACCCGTCATCCAATGTGCCCAATTCTGAATCAGACAACCTATTGGCTTGGATGCTGGTCTGATTGTGGTGGTGGGCAAAGAGTGAGGTCAACAGCTCAGCGCATTTTCCTCACTATAAACAATCTGACAGCTGAGCGGACTTTCCTCACTCTAAACAATTTAACATGCTTAAAACTATCACGCCAACTGGCAAGATAACTCGGACCGTGGAGTCAGTTCTAGTGTGTGCGTTTGAGCCCAATGGACGACCGGCGGACTGAGAGTCAGTTTGCAATAACTCTTTCTTAAGGTGGCTTTTGTGACACCAACTCAGTTTGGATCCAAACCGCGCATCCCTATGTTGTTGTGTTCTTGTTTTGCGTTGGACCACAGTGCGTTGGTTTGTGCCCTCTCCCATCTCTGGTCTTCTTGACTCTGTCTTGAAACCGGGCCCAAGTGAGAGAGTGCAAAAATACAGTGAGGTAGATTCTGCGCAAGTCTACACTCAATTTGATCCAGTGCAAGTCACCGTCGCTGCATCATCCTGCTGTGATACAACGGTGTAAATCGTTGAAAACGACGATTGAACTAGTAACACTTTAAAAACGTTATGAGCCTCTATCAGCCAAATATTTTAAACTATTATTCATTTTTTCCGATATCGCGCATTTGTTAAAAAAAAACTATTCTTCCAATTATTATAACTTAAGCCTCAAAAGCATGCGTTTTGTTTGGATAATGTGCAAGGTTTATTTGGTGGAATAAAAATAAGCAAGACTGGCAAAAATGTTTCGGTTTATTTTATAATTTCGTAAATGGAAACGAATGGATCAGCAAGCATTTTTTCCAAAGTATACTGACTCCGGTTAACCTTTGATCTCTGCAAACTAAGAACCCTCTAGCCCCAATTAGCATTGGTTTTAGGAACAATATGCTAATGGTGACAGGATTGCGAGGGATTTTTCCTATACAACTGTGCATTTCGACATAAGTGTAAACACGTAAAAAATAATCCTGTTAGTGAACTGTGCACTTACGTTGCCGCGATGGGGGACGATTTACAGCTCCATTATTTGTGACTTGATTATCTTTATACCTGATTCTCCACGGATTAGATACGCAGTATTTCCCCAATTTTTTGTGAACTCTTAGGTTTCGTATTTTTGTAAATATCGTCGTTCATGACCAACCTTTATGGTTCTATTATGTCAATAAATCCCCAGTGTGTGAAATGCTCTCACAGGGGATTTTCAAATACTAATTTTGTCATTTCAGTGACAGTTTACCTAATAATGTCTCAGAGTATCGATGTTACACAACAGCTAAACGGGGAATATTCGAATTTAGCAAGATTTTTCAGGTCAATAGTTTTAGCATATTACAGCAAGACTTAAAATGGAAGTGCGCAAGTTAGAATACCAAAATTTGGTGATTCTGGGATTTTAAAGGTTAAATTGCTTGAGATCACTACGGGCGCACTCCGTTTGGCTTTTTTCTCAAACTCATTGAAAATTTGGGTAATTTTTTGTCGTACTGAATATACTGTTTCTTGTGATTTTCCCTTCTGCGCGAAAAGTTGTTGGATAGCTAGTGCCTCACCGTACCAATTTCATTCATACTTCTGTGGCTCGGATATAAAGTGCGCACATATAGAAATTGAAAAAAATATCTGAACCTGTATCAAAACTTACGTACACGGTGGAAAAGATAAGCAGTGATCTTTACATATTGGAGCATCTAGCAGAAGATAGAAGACGGCAATATTCCCAAGAAAATGGAAAATAGTATCGTAAAAAAATATAAGTTAATTATTTCAACCACTGCGGAACTTGGCCTCAATGCTGCTTCTAGATTTAGGGTCAATGTGAAAAAATATTTAAGCGTGAAGCACTTAGCAAAAGTGACCGTCTGAATTTTGTAACTGGAGACAATAGCATACCCTGTCACCGCTTACTTCGATCGTTCTCAGCAGATTCCTGATTGACGATAACTAAATTTGCACATGTTAGGAACTTGGTCTGTTTTTTAAGTTGTCCAGTTTCAGTTACTTAAGGCCTATAGGGAGCAGAGGCGTAAGAGTACAACGTGGATATCCAGGTTATGTGTTGCAGTTGACAGTAGTGCATCTTATTAATTTACGTAACTTGCAGTGTGAAATATTCCATCTTATTGCAATAGGTTGCCATCCATGTCTGGTAGTTCGAATTCACCTCTAGTGCACTCAACTCTATGCTCTCTGTGTTGAGTACTTTGCCTGTCCACCTTCTTAACCAGATCTACCAAAGAAAAATAAAATCTCATCATACTAGCCATTTGTGCATACAAAACCATGGACTTGCGGCCAAACTCTGGAATCAGTGTGAAGGTTTTTAAAGGATTGGTGTTATCTAATAGTGGCGAGAACTTTACCGAAATTTCTAATGAACAAAGCCTGGAAAAATTGGAAAGGCCTGAGTTTATCAAAGATATTCTGAAAGCATTTGGTCTATTTTTAAATACGTCTGTATGCTGGTAGTTCTCATAACAGGTAAAATTACCCCCATAGAAACAAGTTTAAAATCGAAAGATACTAGAGAAGATTAGTTTAAACCTGGGAACCAAATGAGGTACGATGGAAAATACGGACATTTAGGTTGGTTGTTGGAAAGTGTTCAAAGTGACCGAACCTTCAGATTGGAATAGAGCAGCATTAAATTATGTAAAAATTAAACGCCAATACTTTATTCTGAAAAATTAAACAGTACAGAGGAAGGAAAGATTTTTCAGACGCGGTCAGCATGTCTTACATGATACAATATTCCAACTTACATGACGTTCATTGTTCTGCTCATAGCACTCACTGCTGTTGCTGGTGATGTTGAATTTATTTATAATAATTTCTAACTGATATGCCTTTCCCCATTGATATTGATTCAAGTTTTGAAGTTGCCAATTTACCACATTTCACACCAATGACTACAAAAAAGAGCCCTGATAAATCTTAAAAACCTACTAGTTAAACGGTTGGCAACTCATGAGAAAGTCCTATCCATATTTTATATACGGGATACTCACCAGAGTTTCCGAATTTATCTGCGTGATATTGGATTATATTTTGCTATAACTTCAAAGTTTACGTTGAACGCATACGTTTTTTGACACTTGAAGCATCAACGATTTTTGTGAGGCTTTCAATTCACATTATTCATAGAAAAAAAAACAACAAAAACCCTCTCCGATGATCGCACAACTGATCATTCCTCAGGAGCGTTCATTTTGTGAAGGTTTCACGCTGTTCGATGTTAGAACGCAGTTTCACACTTTTAGTCTGCATTGTTTCTCCTCTGGTTGGATATTTACTGCTTAATATAATTTGAGCCTAATTTTTTGTCAAAGGGAAAGCAATTTTTCGGCAACCTATACACCACCTCGGCACAGTTTTTACGTTGCTGGGGGAGAGAGTAGGAAAGACACTGAGCCCTGAATGGGCCAGTTCTACACGAACAAGTTGTCGTCATCAATAATTCACACTTAACCGTGTGCCTATGATTTCCACGGCTTACCGGTGTTGGAAGTCAAGCAAGTCTAAAAAACAGAAAAAACATCTTGGCTTCATGACTTTTGAATTCATGAAGTCAGGCAAAGAACATGAATCATTTTCCACTTCCGGCATTCCAGCGTAATTTTTTGCAAAAACATTATATGCAGACAGAAGACGCGTAAAGGAAATAGAATGTGAAATAAAGAAAATGTTCGCCCTCTTCTTGGTTTTTTCGAAAAGAAAATTATGGAGAACACGTTAAGTTATGTCATCTGCACATCCAATTTAATATCTAGTAAATGCACACCTTGGCCTGTTAAGCATTCTCTAAAACCCCAAACTGGGTTGTGACTTTCCATTTATTTAAAACGCCTGTCACTAATTCAGAATTATCAAGGATATTTTTCATTCAAAATCGAAAACAAAAATAAAGGTGCAGATGAAATTTTCATTAATGCTATATTCATTAACTGTTATCTGGAATACGTTGTTTTTATCATTAACTAGTCTCTAGGAGATTGTTGTCAGGAATATTGACCTCGCTAATAGAAATGAAGAGGCGAGTTCCAAGAAGCCGTCGCGAAGAAAGAGGGACGACGACTGGAATAAGAGCTTTATTAACCTGACGTTTCGGATTCTCTCTCGAATCCATCATTAGAAGCAGTATCAGCTATGAATATTGGATTGACCAGGTTTTCGCAATGCTTATAGGATGCAGTTGCTAGACCACTACATGTCTGTCACAATCAGCAGCTTCTGAATGCATCGCAAATATTTGCGCAGGATGTGATAATTGTCTCAGCATGAATTTTTAACAGATTTATAGACTGTAATCTTGCTTTAGCGGGACCTCATGCGACTTAAAATATTTCCGTATGCAACCAAAATGTGTGCGCATGTCAGCAATGTTTGAAATATTTGACTCCCGCCGGCCGCATTACACGGGTCTGAAGCTCACGTTTTCACCGCCAGATATTTTCCTTCTAGCATCCCTTGAACTTCTAATGCGCAGTTTGTTCTGAGAGATAGCGGTTTACTTTCTGAATTCATTTTGAAAGGGACGTTAAACTTTAAAAAATTGAAGCTTTCGTTTACATGGAGCGTAATTTTACCGAAAAAACTATCTGTTTCGTTGGATAAATGGAAAAAAATATATTCGGTAGTTTTGATATGTGACATTTTAAACAGTTTGAAGTATATATTGGCCTGTTTGTTTAAACGTTACATTTTATTTCTGTGTATTTTGATCGAAGGTGAGTGGTTATATTTGTACCTTTATTTATCAGGGTAGGTGTCATGTGTTATCGGTTAAAAGTGGCCTTTCTAAATAAAAATAAAAACATATACTCTTATATACTCGAATAAGAAGGCTTATCAAAGGGCGCTTGTAATGGTATTTACCGTACATCCTTGTGCGAGGATATTGCGGACATGGCAGGATTTCGACTTTTGAATGCATCACTTTTTGAACACCTTCAAAAACCTTATTTATTAAAAAGAAAGCAATGCTTAAGAAGTATGCATTTTTCCTTTGATTTTAGCCGCACTTTCTAAATTGCATAAAAAACATAAGCAAGAGAATTCGTTTTTGTCGAAATTGTGTAGAGAATGATGTGGCTTCATACTTTATCCTCAAAGTAAGGATAAATTTAGGTTAAGAAACATTATCCAATTCCCAATCTGCCGTTGCATTTACGTTTAGTTATCTAGTCTCCAAACTACATACTTTCCGGACAGGGAAAATGAGAAGGTTTCAGTTGATGTGAACTGAATTGTATTTTTCATAAATGACATTAGTAAATTGACGGTTACGAAGCTAGTCGAATGGGCATTGTATGATTTTAAGAAATCTCCTAATAATAAACTATTTTGGAACCAAATGATTACTTGTCTTCGGGCAAAGCCAAAGTTCTACCCTGTTCATAGTATTCTTGCATAAGGATGTGTGATGTTAATGTTCCTTTGTTATCGTACACACATTTCAGAATTCTAGTTAATTTTCCCTGAGGTTGGTTACTCATTTTACATATGTACAGTTAACATTGAAATGTCTGTGATGCATACAAAATTTTAAATAAAAATTTGTATATGTTTTCTCCTGCATCGGCAGAACTGCAGTGCATGGCTGACCTTCAACCGTGGCCTTTAACATTTTGAGCCAACCATGCCATCTGAATCATTGGCAGCTCATTGAATTTGTTTTGGTGCGCCATTCTTTGCTCGCTCAAAATAGGTACTCTGTCAGAACTTTAAGCCTGTGAGTTCAGTCATTTGAGTCACTTTCAAAAAGTAGTTTATCCAGAAGGATGAATATTGTTGTTTTTTATATAAAATTTGTTTTTTTTTATAATGGAATGACAATAAAAAGTAAATTGACAAATATTGGAAAAATTATAAAATTCATACAATTCGGAAATAAGACCTTGACAGAAGACCTCTCATCCCGCACTTTAAAATACATGTCAATTTAATTTGTCACGCATTTCGAATCAAACGGCGAGAGGATCCAAAAAATTAGTACATTTGCGGTGCACTTAGGAGAACATTTACTTCAAAAAAGCTGTTTTTCAAAACATTTCACTTGATTGTTGTGCATAATGAGGACCAGAACGCTGGAATTGTAATTTGGCTAGGTAGAAATATTATCTATTCAGTTTTATGCTTTGGAAAAAGAGGCGAATTTTTTGCCTTAAAATAGAACAATTTGATGATGCTTAAAATGAAAGGAGTTTGCTGAGATTTAATGCCGCAGATGATGATCAAGTAAAAATCAAAAATGATTTGCTAACATCTGCCGACACGTAAGACTGAAATGTCAGTCTTGAATAAATTATTTGCTAACTTCTTTTCCCTGAGGTCATGAGAAACTACTTGATTTCGTGTCTCAGTCAGTTATACAAGCTTAGCAAATTTCATCTAGTCTTTTACGATGTGCTTGAGCGAATAATTTTGTTTATGCTGAAATTTGGTGCCATCTTCTTAAACTAGTTCAGATGTCATGTGAAAGGAATTTTGTGAAATTAATTCCAGGTATATTTCAAATTCAGACATATATTTACGAAATGAGTAATCAGTTTAAGTTTGCTTTGCTTTAATGGTGTGAACATAAAAACGCAGCGTTGCATGGATATTGAGGAATAAATGTTTACGGATTTTTGATTTTTTTACTAATGGCATCAATCGCTCTTTGCATATTGGAGACCAAAATGTGTATGTGGTTAGTTTGCCGCATTTGTAAAGGTTTCGAAGGTCAAGTGGACTAGGTGCCGGGTGTTGATATTTACGAGAGGTTGGCTTTGTTTCTTCTAGGTTTTTAATTGTCTCTTATAGAAAATAAACAATTTAATAATTCGTGCCTTTATACAATTGGCTCATTTGTACCTGCAAAAATCCAAATAATTTAATTTTGTTCAGTTAGGTCCTCAAATTGAACAGATGTATTCAAAAGTAATTCTCTTAATTTTGAGAATGGCGGTAGAAAGTTATGCGACAAATTCTACATCACTCGATGGGGTTAAGCCCAGGTTTGACACAATATGGCATTCAGAAGTCCTGGCAGTCTTTTTATTTATTTTAGACATTTCAGCCTTCTTTTTAACAAATCGTGGCCAGGTGAGCAGTTTTTTGGAATATAAGGAGGATGCCAGACAATGAAAAATGTTTTACCTTGAAAACTTGCGGGAAGTAGGATGAGCTCGATGGAAAAAAGCACAGAGCTGGGAACTGGACAACTGGTAGATATAGGGGATAATAAATAGGTTCTTTAGGGTGCCAAAAAACCGAGCAAAATTGATCTTACCACTTGGGCTTTCAAGCTCATTGCACCAATCTATCGACAGATGAAATGAATAGTCTCTGAGCTTATCGCATTTCAACGTTTGGTGGAACATAAGTTATAAAAACTGGCAGCTACCCAGCGAAGGAGGATAATCATCATGTTCTGATGTGGTTGTAGTGGTGCTGGTGGTGGTAGATTATATATATATATATATCAGAAGGTGATAAGGATATCTCTTGGATGAGAAGTTTGCTCATCCGAAGTTTCAAGCAGTCATGCGAGCAGATCGACTGGGAATAAAAGATTTTACAGCTCACTGCCTATTTAACTCAACCCTGCAACAAATGGCCTTCAGAAGTTCCGTTGATTTTTTTCCGACAGAGCCTTATAAGCGGCTGTCTGATTAGTATGCCTTTTAATCGAGTTCTCGGTCGAAAGTCACGCTTCCTGCAGCAAGCGTAGCATGCCATTGTCTGCCTTAAAGCGACAGTACAGTGTTCTTACGCAACTTTCTGTGTGATATGAAACGGATTCTGTTATCTGGCCTACAAAATTCATTTTGTTGTAAACGCGTTGGATTAAAACGCAGAGTAGGTTAGTTAGTCGCATGCGTTAATTGAGCTACACAGCGACGGCCGAGTCCATATGTAGTACATTTAGTGCTGTACCATTGTTGTGACGTAATTTTACCTAATGTGTCCGCTTCCTCTTACCTTAACTGATTGTTCGGGTGAGAATTCAAATCCTCCGTAAACTCTAAGGTTGGATCAAACAGTTACCCTCCCCCTCTTCCCCCTCAACATCATTTCTACCATCTGTCACGTTTTTTTGACCTTGTAGTATAAATCGAATAAAATATTTGTTTGACAGATATGCCCATTAACATTTATCTATTGGTTGGTTATAAAATTACGTTCATTACCTGTTAAGTATATTAAATTGCGGACATTCAACACGAATTTATAGTCCCAGTACTTAATCTAATTTTAGTATATGCGAACTTCTGAAACTAAAACTAATTCTAACATCTAAGTTGACTTTTTGGAGGGTGGGTTAAGGATTTTTACTCCATCACAACTTCTGAAACTAATGCTTATTTTAACCCAGATTATTTTCTTTGTGCAGGGGAGTTAGTAATTTATTTGAGTCAGGCAAATCAACCAAAGTTTCTACCCTTACAGGTTCTGTGACTGGAGATTACTGCAGAAGGAAAGATTTCCCTTCATTACTGTCCATGTCTATGGCGAAACTCTATCCGTGCCTTTCTGTGAATATGCATTAAAGCGCAGTCTTTGTCGGATTCAAACATCCTTCTGTAACATCCAAGCGTGCCCATAAAGTTCGAAAGATAAGTGATGTGACTGATATGGAAAAATGTATTTATCACCAGTCTTTGATTTAAAGAGATTTATTAGAATATATTGCAAGAAAGGGCAGATTACTTTTTTGCAAGATAAGCTATTAATGTTTGATTTGTTTGAGCTTCTCGGATGTGACACTGCCTGGTTCGTAAAATTTGCCCAGTCCGTAACAGTGGGAACACGGGCGTTACAGAGAGTTATCGAGGGCTTCCTGAACATCTTTATGCCCTTGCCCGGGTTATGACTTCTCGATGGATATCGTTAGTCTCATCGATAGAAAACAACACGACAGTTTCCGTTCCAAGATACGTTGATGTCTGTGTATTTAACTCATTTTTTCATTAAGTCGTAATCTTTTGTGCTCATAAGGTATTGTGTGCCATAAGATGCAAATGATTTTAGAATTCTACCTCGTCTGTTAGTAAACTCCCATATTTTATTCTGGTCAACATGGATTTGCTAGGAACTCGAGAGGAAGTCACGAAGAAGGCTTGTGTGATCATTATCTTTCCCTTCACCTTTCACCTTAAACAAAGGGAAAAATGTTGTTGATTCCAACAAGCTGACCAACTGTTTTTTTCGTATTTTGCCCTCATTTTTTTCTGTCCAAAATGCAGACTACCGGGTTTGCGTCAAATATTCTTTTCTTGCCACAGGACAGTACATTTTTTACTTTCAAATGCAAATTGCTGTTTGGTCCCCCAAACAATTTTCTCTTTTCGGTCGAAAAGCGTAGGCGAACGCTGACTGATCTTTTCCACCAAACCTGCTTCCGCTTCCCAATTTTGATGACTCGTAGGACGCGAATAGGAGACGAAATCCACGTAGTGGGCAAAATCCATGTACGTTAGGTGAACTGATGTCTAACAATTTGACGCGACTTATCGAATATGTCATCACGAGGTTTTTTACATATTTTGAATATTGTAGGAATCCTGAGGCGAAGGAGAAAGAATACAGATGTTCAGTCCGTTACAGTTTAAAAGTCCACACTACGGCATACTGCTCTGAAGTTTTGAATGTTTCACTACTGTTAACTTTGACACACTTTGTGTTATACTTCGTGCGGCGTGATTTTATTCGGTTTCGCAGTCGAATCAAAACAGTTTTTGCTTCTAAGACATCAGGTAACCAACAGACTTTGTGTATAATCGAGCATGAACGTATTAAGCTGAGGGGAAAAGATAATGCGTAGCAGGGTTATTTCAATGTTAATTTAACTGAAATGCCCGAAACCCCCACGTTTGTCGCCTAACGTGCAATAGTTAAATAAATTTCATAAATTATTACAAAAGCAAATTAGCACCGTCATCGTTAAAGGCCTGTCAATAAATAAGTCAGCGTCAACTTGGTTTCTGGCACGAAAATTAGAGAGATGCGCCATGGGCAAACATTTGTGGTTGCCTCTTGTTATGTAAATTCACTGGCAGTAGCCTTGAAACAGAAGTTAAAGACATCAATTTGGCGCTTTTCATTTATTGGATCCTTACAGCAATAAGAAAAGTAATAGTGCATTATGGTTTTATCTAATAGGACTATTCTGACTTGGAATGAGAAAACCACACCATGATTTTGAGGTGCTGCTCCCAGGTTTCGTGCCAAATTTTGGATTGCGTGCTCCGAACTTCGACCAACTAACCACGTAATGTTCGCAATCACATGCTGCAACAGCCAAAACCAGTGAAGTTCATACCTTATCTTTCATCTAGAGTCTGGGCTTAGAGTAGTCTAAAAGCATTTTTCGCTGTTTGAGACGCTTGCCAAAATATTCTATTTTTGTGGAGTAATCAGTGTTAAATTCAGATGTTTGGATCTGACTGAGTAATTTGTTCGAATTTGCCATACTAAGTAAAGACCAACGATGATATTCCTTTGTGAACTGTTTTGATTTTGCCATATGTCGGATTTTACGGTTGTAGACTTGCAGCACCAGGATTTGCTTCATCGATAGGTATTTTTCAATTTGCCCCTGTGTTACACTTCATTGTCTTGCTCTTTTATCACAATATCGTGGTCAATGGAGAAAATCCTTCTGATTTTACACCCATTGGCTCAAAATGCTGGATTTATGTTGACATACACACTATTCATTGCTGACTCGCAGATATGAAAGTTAAGCTGTGATTTCCCTGAAATTAGTAGAATAAACCAAATGTTTACATAGATATTGGTACCAAAACTTGCAGTACCTTGTCTGATTACTTTACTCCGAAAATGTTAAATTTCGTTATGCATTATAATAATAATAAACGGCAGAATGTATAAGTTATATCGGCAACCACAGGCGAACGCTGGGTTATCAAAAAAAGGCATGAAGCCGAAAGAAACTGGTTAAATATGAATCTTTGAATTTGTTACTAAAATCTACGCTATGAGCAGGTAAAATTGGCTTAAATTGTATGTGCAGTAGTTATATATTATTTATTTAGCAAGCTTCTTGTTCGTGTCTTCGCTGGTGAACTAGATTGATATAAAGCTGCTTGTTAGGAGCAAAGGTTAAAAAATTACATCGCCTCCGCTAGATTAATAAATATACCAGTAAAATGTGAAAACGTTAACTCGTAATTATGAGCAGCAAACAGATGGAAATAAAGAAAAATCTGGGACCTTGAGTGAACATTCCGAGTGAAATTATCCCAGTTGGTGAGGTCCAGTCACACGGAGAAAGTTTGTAGAATATAGAACTAAGTCCGACACTAGTTAAGGTCATGTTTGGATAGAAAATTGAAGTTTATAACTTCGAAAGCCTAAGCATGAGCCTCAGGTCTAAGGCCTAACCCCTAAGCCTAATACATATCTCTTACTCTAATTCTAAGCCTCAAGCTAAACCTATTGGTAGCATTTCAAGGATGCGTGTCGGAGAATGAACATAAATTGGGTTAAATTAAGCCTACGCAAAGGATATAAGTAGGTATTTTATCGAAATGTAGACAATATTCATCCGTTTGTCCAATTCTCATTATTATCATTTCTTAAATAATCTCCCTTCTTAAAAACGGATTCAATGGAGTTTAAAACTCGGCCAGGAGGCAACATTTTTCTCCCTCATTCGTGCGACTTATGAAGTAAATGTGCGAAGGTGTCCATGTAAATATTACAAATGATCGGTCATGCACATGTGTGAGGTACTTCTCCCGTCTTTCGGCATCGCCATTGGTGACTAGAATGTAGCCAAACTAGAAGTACATGGGTAGACAGGGAAAGCCCCAAAGGATTATGTCTGATAAGCACTGAATGGGTTTGCGGTTTAAGAATCGAAAAGAAATGTTAAACCTCTTCCAAAAACCCAAAACGAATAACAATGGGCATCCCCGATATTTTATCTGGTGGAATTATTGTCCATGAAGACAAATTTCAGGTTGAGCTAAGCTGGTTGAAATGTTATGGTTGATTACTCTGGGGCCCCAAATTACAAATAATGCCAGTTCTAAGCCTTGCGGGGTGTCAGTAGTGTACTGGCGACGCTCTTACCATGGTTTGATGGTTTGAGTGTTGGACTTCTAATCAACAGATCGCGGGTTCGAGCCTCGGGTGGTGCACTACCTGAGTTTGTGTATGGCTGACTAACGACGGTTAATAAGCCAGAAATTATCATTTTAGACTCCTTTATCTTTTTTAATGTCATTTTGCCTATAATACTTGCCACTGGTGGGGCTCGAGAGCGAGTCCCAAGGCAGAAGGAGACGAGTGGCTCTCGTAACCGATCGGTGACGCGTCCATTCACCGATGCTGCATATGTTTTTGAAGGTTGATCTGGCCTCCAATATGGCGTAGCCAAATATTAAGCAGTGAAGCACTCTGTAGTTGTATCTCTTGAACGTTTTGGAATAACTGCAAAATCCAAAGGACATACGAGGTTATGACTGCTGTTTTCGAAACATACCCTTGGATGATGGAGATTTTACGAACCTGGTCGATCTTCGAAAAGGATGAATTGAAGCATAAGGCACCAAAAAAGTCCTGAATATGCGGCACGAGATACCGATCAGGATCATGTGCGTTTTTGAAAGCCCTGTATTTATCCCATAGAGGGCAGTCTTATGTGGCGGCTTTGGGATCCCTGTGAGGACCTTGGTCCAAGGACTTTCAGATTGAAGGAGGGTGGCCAACTAAAGCATGTGTACAAAGACAGTCTTGGTGAAGCCAGACGTGCAGGTGTCAGAGGGCCGGCCGAGAAAACACATGAGCGCCACTGGAGTAGGATATGTTGAAAAATATGGTGCCATGGATTTTGGGTGCTGTGCTTAGGACGGATGAGACTCTCTGAGTCAGGTTCCAGGGTGTCAAGATGGCTGGAAGGGATATTGCAGAGGGTGGGTTTGGTGGTCTGGACTGACTTCAGTTGATCAGAGGATTGAAAATTGAGAAATATTCCGTGCCCAAAAATAGCTTAGAGGGCGTCCACAACAATGAAGACACAAGGGAAGAGATACTGGAAAACGATGTCCACTGAGGGGAAACTGGTAATTAAGGTGGCGATAGGGGTGGTTTTGGTGGCTTGAGGAATGAATCGGGGTGTACGCATTGGCAGCCAACTAAGGCAGGTATCATAATTACCTGCGCACTTATTTATATCAGGAAACTTCAGCTTTGTTGGTTGCTTTATACGTAGAATGTGCTACCAATGCTCACAATGCTATGGAATCAAGGTTGACCAATTCACCATGTTGGGAGACGAAGGACTAGATGGAGATGAAGTGACGAGTTATGGCACCAAAAGTAGTCTGACACCAGGTTAAGCGGAAGGAGTAGATTGGACATGCTGGGCAGATGATCTAGGCTTGCTCCGGGAAGAAGAGGAGGCTGCGAGCTTTCTCGGCCTCACTCTGCAAGACATATATTACAGAAACCCACAAGCGTATAATGTGTAAAGTATCTAAATTAAGGGATATGCCAGCTTCTTGGTGCTATCAAAAATCTGGGGAACTATCAGGTTTGCTGTATATAAGCCGAGTCTTCAAGAAGGACTTAACTGAATAAGCAGCTGATGTTCTTGTTGGCCCCGAAATTTTAACAAGTGTAAGTTTGTTGTCCTAGGACTTCATATAAAAAGGACCAACGAGGATAATAGTTCTTCCCGAGATCTTCTGGAAAGGCAGTCTGTGTATTACGGAAAAATGGTAGGCGGACCTCAGTCTTCTGATAATTTACTCACTTAATTCATCGTTGCAGTGATTAAAGGCAATTAAACAAGCGACACCTGTGTTGTTCGTTTGAATGCGTTTGTTTGTTTGAAACTATAAAAAGCTACTCGGTAAAATCTATCGTTAATTCATTCAGTCTCACTTTGCGTATACCATACAAGCCAGGTGTCCGTTACTCACGATTGATCCTCAACTTCTGTAAAGAATGCAGGTGAAGGCAAAAAAGATGGTTTAGAGTTTTCGTCATCCCTCTTATGAAGCAAGACCGGGTGAACTTCCTTTCTTTCAAGTAATTCCGGGCAACTACGTGACGTTCTTCATCTGACGTTGTGGATCAGCAGAGACCATGAGCATTCCCAAAAATTCGATGACTTCTTCGAATTGGCTGTGGTGGACTGCCAGCATGGTTATCCCATCCGCATGGAAATCTGACAAATATAAGGGGAAAAGCCTGATAACATTAACAAATGTCAGCTATGAAGACGAAAAGTGTATAGGGTTTTTTAAGGTCACCATGAATTCCAACGATTGTTGACTCTTGTTTTAACAATTCAAATCGTTGTGAATCGGATGTGCCTACCATACTTCTAAATTCTGTTGTTCATAGGGTTGTCCACACAGAGTAGCAATTATCCACTTTGTATGTACTTAAACCACGGTACATAGTTTTTAATGATGGAACCTTCTGGGTCTTAAATATACATTTATTTATTTACATAGCTGCAGGCCAGTCAGTCTCACAAGTATTTTTGTAAAATAATGGGCAAGATAATCAAAAAAAGAACTGATGAAACACATTGTAGAAAAAAACCTTCTTAGTTTATATCTTAATGGATTTAGAAACGGTCGATCCTGCCTCACAAACCTGCTCACATTCATGGAAATCTGAACGAAATAATTAGAATTGAGTTTGTCACTCGATGCGATCTATATTGACCTAGACATCGCCTTTGGCAGGGTCCCAAACAGACGCCTGATATCGAATCTACATGAAATTTGTGTGACTGGCAATTAACTCAACTGGTTGACCGACTTTCTCCCAGTCAGGTGCCAATGTGTTTGTATTGGTGACGTCAATTCGCACTGGGAAACCGCTCACAGTGGGGTTTTGCTGGGAGCGTTCTGGGTCCCATTATGTTTCTGTATGTGTGAACGACTGATTTGATTGGCAAAATGTGAGAAGGTTATGTTTACTGATGATCTGAAGTTATGGACTTCGATGGAAAAGTCAGATTATGCGCCAAACTCATAAAATAACTTGGATCACCTGCAAAAGTGGTGTGATGAGTGGCTACTAAACGTTGCTTTCAACGAATGCCAAGTCATCCGACAACGGTCTAGTTACAGAAGAGTGATGAGGTTTGAATATCAGTAATTCATCAGTGATCACCAACTCAAGCAACGAAACGAACTAAAGGACTTAGGTGTGTGGATAATGCCCACACTCAAACCATCGTATCACTGTGCCAAGATAGCAAATAAGGCTATTTGTGTCCTGAGAGTGATCAGGAGGTCCTTCGTTAATTTTGCCGAAGGGCTTTGTGCTCGCATGTCTGAAACATTTGTCCAACTGGTGTTGGAATATTGCATCTAAGCGTGGCACCCTTGGACGAAGCAATACCATACTGTTTTTGGCGAAAGTTCAGTGAGGGCCGAAGAAACAAGTCAGTGGATACAAGTGCCTTACCCTATGAGGGCCGACTTTATAGACTTACAATGTTTCCTCTCTTATAGACAATACAGTGGGGATATGTCAAGGTCAAGGCGCGCAGTTCGTTTTTTAAAAAGCTAAGTGAAAGTTCTATTTTTTTCAGAATTTCCTTATCCAAAGCTTTAATTACTAACTGATATTTTGATAAAAACTTTGCACTTTTAACACTCTATCAACTGCTTATACCTGTAGTGCTCGTCTACTTCTACAGGCGTGAACATTTAGAGTCAACGCTTTCAACCTATATAGCCTCGTTATTAGTCAGGTGGATCTGTTATACTAAGAAGTTTCTCAAGCACATATAAAGGTCCTTAGTCAAAATTTTGGAAAAAACATTTGTCGCAGAATATTATTCGCCTGCTTTTTCTTAAGTTTGACCAAATAAAAGCCTCTTAGCAAAAATGAGAACGAAAATCTCGGCTCGTTGCAAGCTCTCAGCCATTGCACCGCAGCGTTGCTTGGTTGCAGCAAGTAGTCACAGCAGTGATATGCATATGCAACCAATCGTTAAAGCTAAGCAGCTTGATCTCTGTGCTTTACAAAATTGTAATGATTTTATGTTAAAGTTTGGATCAGTTCTCTCTATACTGGGGAACTTATTCGACGGCGACATCTCTGCTCTTCCCTCTCAGAAATGTCAGCGTCTGGATTCTCTCGTCCATTTGGTTGCTAGTGAAACATCAGACCGACAGAAACGAAATTATAATTTTCTTTTAAAAAAATGTTTCCCGGGACAGACGACCCATTGACGTTGCAGTAACCTTCCTGTACTCGTGCGGTTTCAACTACAAAATAGCGGAAGCCAAACGCCTTTCCTCACGTACCAAAAATCCACCTATATTAGTCACCCTTTTTTCACCAATCGAGGTGGACTCCATTTTTGCACAACGAGGTCACATTTCTCGTTATCTAGAAGATACAAAATGTTTCCTTTGTCGGGATCTTACACCGATGGAGCGAAGGAATGTGTCTCCCCTCTTGCATAGGTCTTAGGCCTCTCAATCCATTATCCATAAGTCTGGTCATGGCTATGCAAACCATAACGAGATGATACAGCAATCTCCTATAGTGCCCGGTTCAAAAACCTCCTTAACTTCAACTCCCGCTCTTCTTTCAACGAATCCATTAACGCCTTATTCTTCGAGAATAGGAATTTCAAACGCAGTAGCTATCAGCCATGTCGTTAGCCCACCTTTAATGTCAATAACTCCGTCTAAAGTGCCAAGACCGACTGCTTCTCCGTTTCAACGTAGTTTTCCTTGTATTCCTACTGCTGACTTAGTTAACAAAACTGGGTCAAGTCCACCTCGTTCCCATTTCACGCTATCCACTCCGGTCTCAGCTGTCCAATCTAATAAACTTAGCAAAAACCTGGGCAAGTCAAACTATGCTCCAAACTTAAGTTCCAAAAAGAAAAACGTTATTAATGTTGGGAAACCTCCTAACCCTCCAGCATCTACCATACATACCCAAAATTTCCTTAGCAATTATCCCAACCAATCACCTTTTCAGGCTGCCCCATTATTTAACCATACCCCTTACGGTACCAGTTTTCCAAAACAATTTGTTCCGTTTTCAAATCTTATTCTCCCCCCATATTATTCCAGTATTCCTCAAAATCCTATTTAAAGTCCTCCTATTTTCGCTAACGCAGAAAATAGCCTTCCTCTCAATGGATACCACCCAAATATGTTTCTCTACAATAATCCTAATTTAGTTAGCAGTAACAGCCTAGCTAATTGTAGACAGCAGCCATTTTTTCCGCCAGCACCTTCCTATCTACAGTTTACTTCCCCACCACCAAGTCTTCCTTTTTTATAAGTAACGATTAACCCTATTTTGGATACTCGAACTACGCTAGATGTCATATTTCTTAATGCTAGATCTGTTTTAAATAAGATGGCGCAACTGAGAGCCATTGCTTTCGAGTTAATGCCCGATGTTTTATATGTAACTGAATCTTGGACCCATCTCTTAATTTCTGACTCTCTGCTTGTCATAGACCAGTACGATCTCTACCGTCAAGACCGCATTAGTAAGCGTGGTGGTGGTTGTCTTCTCTATATTAAATCTTCATTAAAGCACTTCCCTCTTTATCTAAATGTTACGTCATTCTCTGGTAATTACTGCTTCGCATCCATTATCCTGTCACCCCGGCAAAAGGCGATTCTCGGATGTATTTACAACCCGCCTAATTCATCATCCGATAATGATGCAAAACTTTGTGAAATTTTTAAATTGATTTCGAAGTCCAATTTTAACATTAGAATAATCGCTGGGGACTTAAATTTTCCTGAAAATTAACTGGATTTCAAAATCTTGTCCACCCAGATTTCAGCCTTTCCTCGATACCATTAGTTTTTCTAATTGGTCCCAGCTTGTCCGTTCTTCAACGAGAGACAAGCATATTTTAGACCTGATTTTCACAAACGACATTGCTTTCCTCTTCGTTGATTTTAAGCAGGGTCTCTTCCAAAGTGACCATACACTTATTCACTGTTGCCTTCCGATTGTTTCATCGAAAAAGGTTAGTGCCGTTCGTACCTATCATGCTTTTGACCTCGCAGATATGAGCTTAATTAGTAACGTTTTGGACTCATTGGACTGGCAAAATCTCTCCTCCATGAACGACGCAGCAAGTCTTTGTGACTTCGTGTCAGTCGTTTCAAATAACATCCTGGAGCTTGTGCCAACCAAAATAGTCAAGCCCTACGTCTCGGAATCCTCCGTTCCTCATTTTCTTCTGTCACGACTAAAGAAATTGAAAAAGCAGTTGAAAGATCAATATGCTAGTTCATTATCTGTACATCTAAGGATCGCAGAGATTTTTTAATTAGCCTCTAAGATTCGTCTTGCACGTGACAGACAGAGGGAATCTTGCGCACTCAGTGAGCCAAACACTGCAAAATCTGTTGCTCAACTGTTTTTAAGTCTCCTAAAAACTCCTGTTGATTGAGAAACAGATAGGTAACTTGAAACAAGAAATGGTCAATCCTAAGGAATCTGTTCATTTTTCTGTCAGAAAAAGAATACCAGTAACAGCGAAAATCCCAAAAAAAGAAAGTTCAAATGCAAATATTGCTTTTTCAAGCATAGCTAAGAAATAAATAAATTGTATTTTTAAGACCCAGAGGGCCCCATAGTGTGGAGCTCAAAAACATCGCGTCTAAAGGGATCAGTTAATCAGTAGACATTTTTTTCTTTCGAAAGGGATGTCAAATCAGCTCATACACCTAACTATCGTCATCCAGCTCAGACAGAATCAGCTATGCTCCAGATATGCAAATAAATGCTGCATCGTTGATGGATGATGCGCCACATGGTAGCCAGCGAAGCAATAACATAAAAAAGTTCACCACAGCTGCCTGCGACTTATCGAGGGACCTGGATACAACAAACCCAAATTTAGGTTCCGCGGCAGCTATTCGAGCAAACGCAGTATCTAAAAGAACTTCCTCTGTTTTAAAGATCCAAAGTGATGTGAAGAGCAATCAGCAGGTTCACCGATGAAGATCAATTTGAACAAAGTAATAAAGGCAGTAAGACCGTGTATGATTCTACCTTCCATCATTAAAAGAAAACAAGTCGCAGACCCAGTTATTCCCTAACAGAGCATTCTTTCTTTTCATTTAGAATGTCCGCAAGTCTACTGATGAATCCCCAAAAGAAAGGGTAAAACAGGATCTGTTGACATTCCGTAATTTATTGAAGGATATTCAAGAACCCGTTGTCTTATTTAAATCTGAAAAATTTCTCGATTGGGACCTCTCGGAAGACATTAAACGCAGGAGGCGTGACCAAAACCACTGAAAGTTGCCTTGGAAAGCCAACAGTATGTAGATCTACTTCTGTCTCGAAATTCTAGACTAGGAAACAATCATCGGGGAGTGTTCTTTCAGCCGGACTACTCTTCCATCGATAAGAGGAAAATGAGGACACTGGCAACAGAATTGAAATGCCGTCAATGCGAGGGGGAAATGAACATGAAAAAGTAGAAAACAAAATCATAAAAACAGTGCCCCCGTTTTTATGGGATTGTCTGGGGAAATTAACGGAAAACATGTGAGTCTACAGCTCTGCCTTTAAATTTGCACCCAATAAGTGGATCTGATATATTCTGCAAAATATCCAGTAATACTCGTTATAAGAAACAACAAACAAACTTCATATATCAAGAGAACAAAACAAGATAACACTGATGTACGCACATGTGAAAAGTCTATCCAGCAAAATAGATTAAATCGAACTGGTCGTGGTCCATTTGCAACCGGACTTCATAGCTCTAACAGAAACCTGGTTAAATGAGCAAATCATAGACACAGAAATTAGGCTGGACGGATTTCAGCTTATCCGCATCGACCGAAACGGACGTAGGGGTGGGTTAATCGCAATGATTTATAAGAGATGGCATTGGCTACATTCTGGATGGTCCCTCACCAAATAGGAACATGTTTTGCGAAATACTTAGTTATAAATTAAAAGTCGCATACCAACCGGACCTCCATATTTCCGTGGTGTATCGACCACAGGGCATCGGATGGACATGGATGAAGCACTCATTACGGAGGCCAAGCAAATCTGCCATAGCTTTTAACTCTCTAGACATCGATTGGGAATCAATGCACTGCTCGCGATCGGAAAATTCATTTGACCAGAAATTACTTCATTTTTGTAAGTGACGAGTTCCTTACCCAACACGTCACAATGAACTCGCGGTTCCGAAATGGGCAGCACTCAAGCTGTTTCGCGCTCATCCTCAGTAGCAATGGCAATTGAATCCCTGGATTACGTGCACATACGCCCCTTCGATGAAGTGGTCATTGTTTCATGCTTGGGTTTAAAGTCATTTTTCTGTACCTGAACTTTGCTCGGTTAGGGAGAGAAATGTATAGAAAAGGAATTTTACTAAAATTTAAAGAAATACTGAATGAGATAGACGGAAGCCCTGCACACATACCTGACCCAACTGCAGTCTGGTTCCTCTTTAGTAACTTGATTCAGTAGTTGTTAGAGAACTGCTGTCCACTTAAAAGGAGATCATACCTCTCCTGACTCGAGTAGGTGACATAAGAAATAAAAAGGAAACTCATGAAGAAGAAAGGCCTCTGGAGAACATACGCCTGATATCAACAAACCCAACATTTTTCCCCTTGTATGAAACAGTAAATCGGTTTCGAAATTTTCTGAGGAAATAAAGATCAGCCTTTTAGTCAAAAATAGTGAAAAACATACCAAGAAACTTAATAAAGGTTCTTTGGTTACGTGAATAAGGCAAAACGAAATCGGGAACCATTCCTTGTCAAAAGGTTTATCAGGGGAACAAGCTAACCTATAGCTCTGATAAAACAAATCTCTTATCCAATTTCTTTAGGTCTATGTATACAGAGAAACTAACTTTTGACGAGGAAGAATACCAAAGTATTGCCACATCTACAGATAAAATAAGCACGGTGACTTTCCCAACAAACGCAGTAAGAAAAACTCTGAAACAGCTACAGCCCACTAATTTGCCTGTCCCGAATGGCATGTCCGCAAAAGTTCTGAATGAACTCACCGATCAGCTGGACTATCCACCCTCCAAGATCTTTTAAATTTCGATGGAGGCGGAGGCCTTGAATACCGAGTGAAAGCTAACCAACTCACCCCCATCTGTAAAGCAGGAGAAAGAATATCAACCTCTTTGTTCTGATGAATGCCTCTGACCACAAATAAGATTGAAAATGTTCAGAGTTTTTACTCGAATACTTTTTTTCCCTCTGTATCCAGTATTTCTTATACGGACAGATGTCAGTGCACAGTTAATTTCTCTGGGTTAGAAGACTCGAAGCCATTCTCTGTTTCCTGTTTCACGTTAACTCTAGCCCATATCCCCCACGAATTAACGTTCTCACTCTGGTTTGATCTGTCGTATGCCATTTGTTATTCCTCCATGATCATTTCACCATCCCTTAGCTCCACAACTAACCGTTTTCGTTTTTTTCTTCAAATATGCTTCCATACGGAATGATTTTGCACTCGAAGTTAGGTTGTCGTCTGCATTTGGGGTTTTCAAAACCAAATTATGTAAATATGGTAATTCGGAAGATATAAAGTCCTTATCGTCTGTTTCTTTCCTAAACTCGCAACTTTTAGATTTTGAAAAGGGTCCTTCTGGTATTTGAGGTGGTTCCTTGATATTGCATTGGTCTTTAAATATGTTTGCATTATCCTCAGTAGAGTCAATCGTTTCAATCATCATTGCCAATTGTTGACAACCTTGATGCATATCTCCGTTTCTGCAACCCTGACGATTGTCTTTGCGGTCTCTGTGAATGATTGTAGCGGATTATGATGGTTTTGCTACCTTGTTGGTGGACTATTCAGTCAGCATATTCGCATCTCTGGGATGGTCTCGTGACCTCCACTGTCCCTTCTTCGTTTCGACCCTGTTGTCTACGATAAGCTCCTCCTGTATCACCTCCCAGATGGTTGTTAACCATAGCTCTCCCACGAAGAGGAGCTTTCCGAGCCCTCATATGTGTATGTTGTCATCAAAATCACGGTCCTATCTCAATGCATCGTACCAACACTATCAACTCGAACTATTAATTTTTTTAGGGAAGCGGAATTGTTCTCCTATGTTTTCTTTTTAAAAATTGGAGCTCACTGAACTTTGCTCCAATTCTACCCGTAAGAGTGGTTTCACTGCTTCCTTCCTAGGTCACCATGAATTCCAACGATTGTTGACTATTGTTTTAACAATTTAAATCGTTGTATATCGGATGTGCCTACCATACTTCTAAATTCTGTTGTTCATAGGGTTGTCCACACAGAGTAGCAATTATCCACTTTGTATGTACTTAAACCACGGTATATAGTTTTTAATGATGGAACCTTCTGGGTCTTAAATATACATTTATTTATTTACATAGCTGCAGGCCAGTCAGTCTCACAAGTATTTTTGTAAAATAATGGGCAAGATAATCAAAAAAGAACTGATGAAACACATTGTAAGAAAAACCTTCTTAGTTTATATCTTAATGGATTTAGAAACGGTCGATCCTGCCTCACAAACCTGCTCACATTCATGGAAATCTGAACGAAATAATTAAAAATTGAGTTTGTCACTCGATGCGATCTATATTGACCTAGACATCGCCTTTGGCAGGGTCCCAAACAGACACCTGATATCGAATCTACATGAAATTTGTGTGACTGGCAATTAACTCAACTGGTTGACCGACTTTCTCCCAGTCAGGTGCCAATGTGTTTTGTATTGGTGACGTCAATTCGCACTGGGGAAACCGCTCACAGTGGGGTTTTTGCTGGGAGCGTTCTGGGTCCCCATTATGTTTCTGTATGTGTGAACGACTGATTTGATTGGCAAAAATGTGAGAAGGTTATGTTTACTGATGATCTGAAGTTATGGACTTCGATGGAAAAGTCAGATTATGCGCCAAACTCATAAAATAACTTGGATCACCTGCAAAAGTGGTGTGATGAGTGGCTACTAAACGTTGTTTTCAACGAATGCCAAGTCATCTGACAACGGTCTAGTTACAGAAGAGTGATGAGGTTTGAATATCAGTAATTCATCAGTGATCACCAACTCAAGCAACTAAACGAACTAAAGGACTTAGGTGTGTGGATAATGCCCACACTCAAACCATCGTATCACTGTGCCAAGATAGCAAATTAGGCTATTTGTGTCCTGGGAGTGATCAGGAGGTCCTTCGTTAATTTTGCCGAAGGGCTTTGTGCTCGCATGTCTGAAACATTTGTCCAACTGGTGTTGGAATATTGCATCTAAGCGTGGCACCCTTGGACGAAGCAATACCATACTGTTTTGGCGAAAGTTCAGTGAGGGCCGAAGAAACAAGTCAGTGGATACAAGTGCCTTACCCTATGAGGGCCGACTTTATAGACTTACAATGTTTCCTCTCTTATAGACAATACAGTGAAGATATGTCAAGGTCAAGGCGCGCAGTTCGTTTTTAAAAGCTTAGTGAAAGTTCTATTTTTTTCAGAATTTCCTTATCCAAAGCTTTAATTACTAACTGATTTTTTGATAAAAACTTTGCACTTTTAACACTCTATCAACTGCTTATACCTGTGGTGCTCGTCCACTTCTACAGGCGTGAACATTTAGAGTCAACGCTTTCAACCTATATAGCCTCGTTATTAGTCAGGTGGATCTGTTATACTAAGAAGTTTCTCAAGCACATATAAAGGTCCTTAGTTAAAATTTTGGAAAAAACATTTGTCGCAGAATATTATTCGCCTGCTTTTTCTTAAGTTTGACCAAATAAAAGCCTCTTAGCAAAAATGAGAACGAAAATTTCGGCTCGTCGCAAGCTCTCAGCCATTGCACCGAAGCGTTGCTTGGTTGAAGCAAGTAGTCACAGCAGTGATATGCATATGCATCCAATCGTTAATGCTAAGCAGCTTGATCTCTGTGCTTTACAAAATTGTAATGATTTTATGTTAAAGTTTGGATCAGTTCTCTCTATACTGGGGAACTTATTCGACGGCGACATCTCTGCTCTTCCCTCTCAGGAATGTCAGCGTCTGGATTCTCTCGTCCATTTGGTTGCTAGTGAAACATCAGACCGACAGAAACGAAATTATAATTTTCTTTTAAAAAATGTTTCCCGGGACACACGACCCATTGACGTTGCAGTAACCTTCCTGTACTCGTGCGGTTTCAACTACGAAATAGCGGAAGCCAAACGCCTCTCCTCACGTACCAAAAACCACCTATATTAGTCACCCTTTTTTCACCAATCGAGGTGGACTCCATTTTTGCACAACGAGGTCGCATTTCTCGTTATCTAGAAGATACAAAATGTTTCCTTTGTCGGGATCTTACACCGATGGAGCGAAGGAATGTGTCTCCCCTCTTGCATAGGTCTTCGGCCTCTCAATCCATTATCCATAAGTCTGGTCATGGCTATGCAAACCATAACGAGCTGATACAGCAATCTCCTATAGTGATCGGTTCAAAAACCTCCTTAACTTCAACTCCCGCTCTTCTTTCAATGAATCCATTAACGCCTTCTTCCTCGCGAATAGGAATTTCAAACGCAGTAGCTATCAGCCATGTCGTTAGCCCACCTTTAATGTCAGTAACTCCGTCTAAAGTGCCAAGACCGACTGCTTCTCCGTTTCAACGTAGTTTTCCTTGTATTCCTACTGTTGACTTAGTCAACAAAACTGGGTCAAGTCCACCTCGTTCCCATTCCACGCTATCCACTCCGGTCTCAGCTGTCCAATCTAATAAACTTATCAAAAACCTGGGCAAGTCAAACTATGCTCCAAACTTAAGTTCCAAAAAGAAAAACGTTATTAAAGTTGGGAAACCTCCTAACCCTCCAGCATCTACCATACATACCCAAAATTTCCTTAGCAATTATCCCAACCAATCAATTTTCAGGCTGCCCCATTATTTAACCATACCCCTTACGGTACCAGTTTTCCAAAACAATTTGTTCCGTTTTCAAATCTTATTCTCCCCCCATATTATTCCAGTATTCCTCAAAATCCTATTTAAAGGCCTCCTATTTTCGCTAACGCAGAAAATAGCCTTCCTCTCAATGGATACCACCCAAATATGTTTCTCTACAATAATCCTAATTTAGTTAGCAGTAACAGCTTAGCTAATTGTAGACAGCAGCCATTTTATTTTCCGCCAGCACCTTCCTATCTACAGTTTACTTCCCCACCACCAAGTCTTCCTTTTTTATAAGTAACGATAACCCTAGTTTGGATACTCGAACTACGCTAGATGTCATATTACTTAATGCTAGATCTGTTTTAAATAAGATGGCGCAACTGAGAGCCATTGCTTTCGAGTTAATGCCCGATGTTTTATGTGTAACTGAATCTTGGACCCATCCCTTAATTTCCGACTCTCTGCTTGTCATAGACCAGTACGATCTCTACCGTCAAGACCGCATTAGTAAGCGTGGTGGTGGTTGTCTTCTCTATATTAAATCTTCATTTAAGCACTTCCCTTTTTATCTAGATGTTACGTCATTCTCTGGTAATTACTGCTTCGCATCCATTATCCTGTCGCCCCGGCAAAAGGCGATTCTCGGATGTATTTACAACCCGCCTAATTCATCATCCGATGATGATGCAAAACTTTGTGAAATTTTTAAATTGATTTCGAAGTCCAATTTTAACATTAGAATAATCGCTGGGGACTTTAATTTTCCTGAAATTGACTGGATTTCAAAATCTTGTCCACCCAGATTTCAGCCTTTCCTCGATACCATTAGTTTTTCTAATTGGTCCCAGCTTGTCCGTTCTTCAACGAGAGACAAGCATATTTTAGACCTGATTTTCACAAACGACATTGCTCCCCTCTTCGTTGATTTTAAGCAGGGTCTCTTCCAAAGTGACCATACACTAATTCACTGTTGCCTTCCGATTGTTTCATCGAAAAAGGTTAGTGCCGTTCGTACCTATCATGCTTTTGACCTCGCAGATATGAGCTTAATTAGTAACTTTTTGGACTCATTGGACTGGCAAAATCTCTCCTCCATGAACGACGCAGCAAGTCTTTGTGACTTCGTGTCAGTCGTTTCAAATAACATCCTGGAGCTTGTGCCAACCAAAATAGTCAAGCCCTACGTCTCGGAATCCTCCGTTCCTCACTTTCTTTTGCCACGACTAAAGAAATTGAAAAAGCAGTTGAAAGATCAATATACTAGTTCATTATCTGTACATCTAAGGATCGCAGAGATTTTTGAATTAGCCTCTAAGATTCGTCTTGCACGTGACAGACAGAGGGAATCTTGCGCACTCAGTGAGCCAAACTCTGCAAAATCTGTTGCTCAACTGTTCCGCCGTCGATCCTCTTCTAAACGAGGTTATGAAATTCCTCCATTACTAAATGAAGACAAGAACTTCGTTCTGGAAGACTCTGACAAGGCAGAACTGTTTAGTGCGTTCTTTGCAAATCATCTTACGATGGAATCTGAACCGGTTCCGACATTTCAGGCATCCTCATTGAATGTTATCAGCACTATTGATTTCTCCTTAGAAATAATTCGTAAGCAAATAATTCGTCTGAAAAACTCGCACTCTTCGGGAACTGACGGTATTCCAAACTCAGTTATTAAGAGAGTGCCGAGCTTTCCCCGATTGCTTAGCCATGTATTCTCAGTTTATCTTTTAAACGGATTCTTTCCTGACTCATGGAAGACATCTATTATTCTTCCTGTCTTCAAGTCGGGATCTCGTTCGGACGTAAATAATTATCGAGGCGTTCACAAAACCCCGGCTCTTGCAAAACTTCTTGAAAAAATTATTTTTAATCAAATTCTCGACTTTTGCCTAGAAAATAAGCTTTTAAGCGACTCGCAATATGGTTTTTCTACCTGGGAGATCATGCGAAGTGTGTCACTTAGCTTTTTCTTAACCTCGTCACTTCCCTTCGTAACGAGCAACAGTCAGTGGTTGTGATCTACTTTGACCTGAGCAAAGCCTTTGACAAGGTACCGCACAAACGTCTTCTAGTGAAACTGGAAGCCCTCGGCATCCGGCCTCCTCTCCTTGACTTCATTGGTTCCTACTTGTCTAACCGCAGCCAGAAGGTCTTAGTAGGTAATAGCTATTCGACGCCTCAGCCGATCACGAGTGGCGTTTTTCAAGGCACCGTTCTAGGTCCCCTTCTCTTCATTCTGTACATTAACGAAATTTCAAATTTACTCACAAATTCACAAAATTTCTTACGCTGACGATCTCAAGTGCATTTATTCATTTTCTAAAGACACTGCTAATAGTTGCGTTGACAAAATCAACACTGATCTACTTATGCTCTCACGTTGGAGTTGTACTTGGCAGATGGAATTTTCTCCATCCAAGAGCAGTTTCATGTGTTTTGGCCCTGCAAAGCTTCCTGGACCCCTAGTATTTCAAAAATAGTACACTTTAAGAACGATCAACCATAAAAGACTTAGGTCTAAGTTACACGAATAAGCTAGCATTATCGCCTCATGCAGATCGAATTTCTGCAAAGGCTGCACAGATATGTGGTTTTATATCACATAATTTCTTCCTTCCGGAAATAAAGTTAAACCTATACCGCATGTTTGTTCTTCCTATCCTCGAATACTGCTGTCCCCTATTTGGGCTGATGAACGCCTCTGACCGCAGTAAGATTGAAAAAGTTCAGAGGGTTTTTACTCGAAGACTATTTTCTCTTCCTGGATCCAGTATCTCCTATACGGATAGATGCCAGTTAGCAAACATTAAATTTCTGTGGGTTAGAAGACTCGAAGCCGGTCTCTGCTTCCTGTTTCGCGTTAACTCTAGCCCAAATCTCCCACGAATTAACGCTCTCACTCCGGTAAATCGACCCTATGCCACTCGTAATTCCTCCATGATCATTTCACCACCCCTTAGCTCCACAACTAACCGGTCTCAGTTTTTTGCCTCCAAATATGCTTTCATATGGAATAATCTACCACTGCAAATTAGGTTGTCGTCTACATTAGCTATTTTCAAAACCAAATTACGCAAACATTTAACTTCGGAAGATATAAAGTCCTTATTGTCTGTTTCCTTCCCAAACTCGCAACTTTTGGATTTTTAAAAGGGTCCTCCTGGTATTTGAGGCAGCTCCTTGATATTTTATTGGTCTCTTATTATATTTCCATCATCCTCTGCAGAGTCAATCTTTGCATTTACATTTTTTCTACCCCTCCTTTTAAACTAGCATTGCCAACTCTTGACAACCTTCATACTTACCTCCGAATTTGCAACCCTGACGATAGTCTCCAGGTTCTGTTGATGATCGAGGTGGGTTCTGATGGTTTCGCCTCTTTGGTGATGGACTATACAGTCAGCAAGGTCGCATCTCGATGATGATCTCGTGACCTCTACTGTCCCGTCTTCGTTTCGACCATGTTGTCTACGATGAGTTTGTCCTCTCTCACCTCCACTGCTGTTTATAATCAGTAGCTCTGACTGCTATATTATCTCTCACCCGACAAGGAGCGTCCCGAACCCTCATACGTAGTCAGCAACATCATAATACTATCCCATTGCATTTAGCTATTAATTTTTTAGTGAAGCAGTTTTTTGCTCCTATTTTGTTTAAATTGGCGGCTCACCGAACTCCGCCTCCGATTAAACCCTAGGAGTTTTTTTTAATGCGTCTCTTCCAGTTCACCGTATATGCCAAAGATTGTTGACCTTTGTTTTAAAAATGGCAAATCTTTTTGAATCGGATATGTTTACCATACTACTCATTTCTGCTGTTCATATGGATGCTCACATAGTGCAGCAATTATCCACTTTGTATTTATTTAAACCACGGTACTAAGTTTGTAATGATGGGGCCCTCTGGGCCTTAAATATACAATTTATTTATTTATTCATTTATTTATTATTTTGGTCTTCAAACTTGTCAGAGGGTTGACTTTGCTCTGCAAATAACCAATTTTTGAATTGCAAACATGACAAGTTTCCGAGGTCAATACAAATTAAAGACTAACTACGCCAAACTATACGTACGGACCAACTTATTTCATGACGGGTTATTAAAGAATGGAACAAACTGACTACTGTGGTTGATCTGGCTGAGATGATTGTGATATTTAAAAGAAGGCTTGGTGAATGTTTATTTGATATCCATACATGTAGTCGACATCAATGACCAATGTACTATAACCACCTCACTAAGTTACATGTTAATTGTGAAAGCGTCTGTCTGTTAATAAGGCTTTGAAAGGCTATGCTAGTCTCCCTTATATATACTGAATTATACTGAATAAACTGCAGAGGAAGATATGCCGTATGGATTTCAAAGGGAGCGCTTTTGCGCGGAGGGTCATTAAAGTCTGAAACGGCCAAAAAATGAGACGCTTGGAGAAGAGGAAACGCGAAAACATACCTGCCTGGCTACCTCAATAGGAAATTATCGATTTCAAGTTCAATTCCTACCCGTTTAGTGGATACGAAACACCACATTGATGCGAAAGAAGCCTTTCAAATTATCAACCGCACACTCGCACACTACTCAAAAGACCCACACAAACGGTTACTGGTTACAACTGATGCAGTAGCGATTCGGTTGGTGAACTCAGCCCTCTGTTTTCAGAAGACGTTAAGACAGGCAGTCTGTCTTTCCTGGTGGACACCAGGTGCTAATCGCATGCCGCCCCACCCCCTGATAACAGTCACATGCCTTGCGCGTGTATGACGTACAGACTTCGCCGTCGGCGTATCGTGAACCCCTCTCCTCCCTCCTCCACTCTCACCTCCAATGGCCTCAACAAACCGACTCAGTCATGCAGGCGGAGTAGAAATGAAGCGGGTGACTAACCCCCCTTTCCCTCAAGAACAATATGAGCACTGTACCCATGAATTTATTCCCTATTTCATCGTACCGGCCTGACGATGAATAATTGAGAACATATAGGTAGAAAGATAGATGTTTTATTTGAGTACCCGGATGGGCACTGTCAATGGATACAAATAAATTAAAACGACTACGAAATCGTTTAAAGTTAAGTTTGAATAGTAGGTCAGCTATTGGCGATGACAATTGACACAAATGCAGTGTGGACAAAAAATAAGATAAAAGAGCAGACAGTGGAAAAATGCTCCTTTAGCATTTTTATGAAAGAGGCATACTTTGAATTGGGTTAGTGGTATTTTAAGGAGAAAAAACTGTCACTCCTGGGTAAAAACATACGCTATAGGTAGGACTGACATGCTGATAAGAGAGTATGAGCGTTCAAAACGCTCCTCGTCGTGGGAGAAATCATTTAATGACCGATGCTACTTTTCAGCATCACAGGTGAGATCCCAATGCGTATCGACTGGCTATAATCGTAACGGTCAAGGATGCTTGAGAGGGGAAACCTTCGCAGGCATCCTCCGTACGCTTAGGGTCGAACAAGGAAAGGACCACAGAGATCGTGAAAGTCATGGTAGAATTGCCAGAGAAGCAACCACGATACGCACATTACTGATTTTTCAAACCACCAACAGAGGAGCCCGAAAAGATCGTCAACAGTCCAAGTTGGGTCGACACCGTGACACTGCTCCACGAGGGCATATGAAGCAACATGGTAGGTTGCTTCTGAGCGTAGTACGAAAGGATAATGGGAGATCCGATAATTGGATAAGAAGAGATCAAAATAATTCTCTCAGGGGTGTTAGTTGGCAGGAGAATCAATAATGAGTCTGACGCCTGCACAGCTCAGTATTCAGATTTTAATTTTGATGATGGTTATAAACATTCAAAACGGAGTTGCTTCATAAATGAGCGTGCAATATGGCATATTTGTTTGACCATCATTTTATGGAGACATGGTTTATGAAGACATCATAGTTCGTGGGGGAATCTGATGCATGGAAAATATAATTTGGACATGGTCTTCTGAATTCCCGACGGTCCTTTCTCGGGGTGATGGAGAAAGCTGCTCGGTTAGAAAGAGGAAAATAAAAGGTTAATTGAATCAGTCTTAAGATTAATGTGCCGTCTTCGCTTAAATGTAGACAATTTATTTGATAACTGGAGGATATAGGAGGATATAGGAGTCGATATAATCAGTAAAGAGTTACGTGGGTTGTATGGATGACTAACGGGGATAGGGCTGGAATTCGGGGAATATTTGAACTATTAATAAGGTGATAAAGGAGGCAGAAGCCAGCTTCTAGTCTCCAAACCCATATAAATGTTAGGTTAGTTAGCTGGTACCTATTCGATTGAAGTAGTTAAAAGGGTCGAAGGTAAGAGTTTTTAAGTAAAATGTCTTGGGCCTTTTCGATTTTGGAACGGCTACACTCGGTCATTAAACAAAAAAGGACAATAATGTTCAAGAATGGGAAGGAAAAACATTTGATAAAGTCTTAAGTTGATTTCAGGAAGATCATAATTAGGAGAGATAAAGCCACAAATCTGGACAGATTTGGCCGTAATTCAAATAGCACGAGGAGGCAGATCTAAATTAGTAGTATCGCTTAAACCTCAGTCCTTGATGATGGGATATCCAGTCATGGAGGTGCCTTTAAAAATATCTGGTTCTGGTAGTCTTTCAAGCCCGAACTATTTGTATCGACACTTAGAAGGTGATGATTTCATTTGCCACGTTGAGTTTCATGCGGAAAGAGCAAACAAGTCTGCATGGGTTTCTTCTAAGTATCGTTGGGTTGAATTTTTAGAGAAGGAATATACTCATTTAAGACCATCCGCATAAAGAAAATACTGTGAGCGTTTAACTGCTGATGAAAAATCATAAATGTGAAGCAAAAACAAAAGAGGACCTTGCACGGTTCCTTGAACGACACCACTTACAATATGGGTCTCAGTTGAAAAAACGGACCCAACTAAGACCTTCTGTTTACGATTAGTTCGATACGACGTAATTTAATCGGTGAGGGGACTCTGAAGGCCTAAAGCTTCTATCTTAACTATAAGTCTCCTATGAGGCACTTTATCGAAGGCCTTACTTAGATCAAAATAGATAACGACCGCAGAATGAGAATCGTTGAGAAGAGGTGTTCTTAGATTAGAAATGACAGGTGACATTTTTCACAAGAGCAATTGGGTAGAAGGCCAGGTTGGGACGAGCTAAAAAGTTGATTGGTTATGGAAAAATCTGTAATTTGTACGGCAATTAGTTTTTCAAAGAGCTTATACTTAGATGTTTAATAGGGAATTTTTGATGCTGAAGGTTCAAATGAGCCATGATTGTTTAAGTTGTCTTATATGTTTCTATGTTTGGAAGAACGAAATCAATGTAAGTAAGTAACTCATGAGTTGTTGAGTGGAATCTAAGGGATGGCATTTGTTTCAAGCGTAAAATGTTTGGCAACGTAGGAATTAAACAATTATGCTTTATTAGCTCCTCTCTGATGAAATTTTTATTACAAACGAGTAGGTTGGAAATTGCTTTGTGAGACTCAATGGAAAAAATGGAGATTGAACACTTGAGCTACAGATCTGAGTAGTATTATCATCGTTTATTGTCTGACGTTAAGATTGAAAATGAGATTTTCTGCGTTTAGAGCGTTTCTAGCATATCATGAACAGCAGATTCCTTAGCATGAAAGGTCAAATGATTCGGAAATATATTTTTTAGTTGAGAAAAGTACTTCAGTTGGTCTGTAGTATTAATTATTCTATAGGAATAATTTCAAAAGCAATGAAGTTACGGCAGATGCTAGCTCACAAATTAGCTTCTCTGGGCTGACGATGCACCAAACTGTAAAAATGACTACTTAAGTAGTATAGCAGCACCATTGATTAAGTTATTTTTCAAAAAGAGTTCAAGGGGCTGACTTTGTATTGCCGGAATAACAAAGAAGGATTATAAGACACAGCCAATTATGGTTTTTTCTTGTGCGGTAGGATGACTGGGAAATAAAACATGTATTCCCTGGAAAACAATTGCTAAGATTGTAAGGGTTTAAGAACAGAGACAATCTAACGTAGAAGACAACCACTACCACGTTTTCAATGTGGTCTTGTGTAAAATGTTCATTTTAAAGCTAGGCTTTGGATCTTGAAATAAAGAGCATGAGCTCAAAGATTCTGTGATGCAAATAATATCTGGGTAAAAACAAATGCTACAGTTCAAGCTCAGTCCACTTTTCCACGACTGACCTTGCGTTGAGTGAAACTTGACTGTGAGCGTATTTGGAACATGAGAATACGCTCATTAGTCATTTAAAAGACTTGGTGGTGCAGGAAAATATACTGAAGGGAAGAAGGTGTGCGAGAGAAAAATAACTGCATTCTACAATTTACTAGCAGTTACTGTTAACTAAATTAGGACTGTTATGTAAACATATTTGGGTGGTATCCATGGGATAAATGTCATTTTCATGTTATCGAAATAGGAACTTAAAATAGGATTTTGGGAATATTGGAATAATATCGGGGAAAATAAGATTTGAAAAGGAAGAAATTGTTTGGAAAACTGTTAACATAAGGGATGGAGTTTATTAATTCGGGTCTGATCCAGTTTGTGAACTCTGTCAGCAGTAGGAATACAAGTTAACTGCTTTGCACTGGAGAGCAGTCAGACTTGACATTTAAATGGAATCACAGATATTAAAGTCGGCTTAAGACATGGTTGATGGTTTATGGTTTGAAATTCCTATTCGCGGGTGAGACGTAAATGCATTCGTTGAGAAAATTGGGATGACGTGGAAGAATTTACAGGTGCAGGTGTATTTTCCTTTCAGTTTATGGATCCGGTATTCTGCACAAGCGGAGTATGTTGTGATCGGTTGTTTGGCTTTAGGATAGCAGTTTAAGGTCAGAGGCGTAATATTGTCCACAAAAGGAAGTAAGGCACATGATTCAGTTTCGTGAACGTATCAGACGGAGAGAGCCGCGGGTCGGCTCGAGGTTTTGGAGGGTTGTTTAAAGTTGAGAAACGGGTGACAGGGATGAGTTTGGCACAACGTTTGGGAATTCTTGTGAGAGCTTACATTTACATTTGGCACATGTGTTTGGCAAAGTGACGGTGCATGTGACGATTTGGGTACTTGCGGAGTTCGTGGTGGGCGGTTCACTCAGGTGTCGACCTGCTCGAGATGTAAGGAGTTAAAGGTACCATTCAAGGCGGTTTTAGGTAATTGAAATGGTCATTGCGGCGTTTAGTACGGCGGGTCGTAGGGCGTGGCTCGCAGTTGGTGGTACGGGTTTCTGTGTTCTGGAGAAAATTCTTTTGTGAGAGTTAGCTGGACTTACGTCTATGTTTCCTGTCGTTTCGCTCTGGCGTTGCCGGAGGGTTCGAAAGAGCGAGGCGCAGTATTCCAGACATAAGGCCTGGCATGCATGCATACATACATTTGAATATTAACGGTTTTAAAATTTCTGAGAATAAACCCAGAAGTTTGGCGTGATTTCCAGACAATCCAGGTTCAGTGCTCCGACAGATGAAGACTACTAGAAGATGATATGCCCAGATTATTTATAACTCCGGGCAAATTAATGTTGTGACCCTCTATGCTTCGATGGGGCTGCTTTTCTCGCCAATGACCATAACGGAGCACTTGTGCCAAGAAATCGAAAGGTGCCATGTGCGATACCCCTGAACGAAGGCCTCAAAACCCTTTTAAGAGCTCCAGCACGATATTGTAATTAAGCGGTTTTATATCGATAGAAAAATTTAAAATCGTCAGCGATACATAAAAAGCCTACCATAATGAAGGTAATCTGGAACATCCTTGACAAAAAGGCAAAATATAAGCCGATCAAGCGCTCTACCTGAATTAACTCCACTCCTCACATTCTTGGGGCTGGAGATATTATCGGCAATTTTAACTCGTTGTGCCCGAGCATTCAAAAAGGATGATATTAAGTTCAGAAGCTTGTTACCTATGCCGAAGGAGGCAAAATTCAGCAGGGAGAATATCATGGTCAGCAGTGTAAACGGTGTAGATTGCAAAACCGTTGTCACTGATTGTAGCAAATGATCAATGAAAGAGATCTGGCAGGTATCACAAGATCCTTTTTCGTGGAACCAATGCTGCACCAAATTAGGTTATTCTGTGTTGGTAACACATTATCTTGTCTTTGCTCATGGTCTTTAATATCTTCGAGGGCTGCTGGCGGTGTATTTATTTGCCAAAGTCATCAAATGACGTAAGGTCGGCCGTGTTTTGGTATAGGCAGAATGTGCAATTCGCTTCCATAAAAAGGATAGGTTTCACAGTCAAAGAGCAATATTAAATATTTTTATACAGAGGGCAAAAACATACCATTTGCATCTGCCTTTAGAACGCTGACCGGGACGCCATCTGGTTCAGGACAGTAAGATTGAAGAAAACGCCGAATGGCTATGGTCACGTCCCAGAGGGAACAAATAATAGTTTCGAGGACGTGACTTGTCCAAACCCGGATGTCAGGAAGCGGACACTGCCAATAGTTGCGTTGATAAAATTAACAACAGATCTACTTATGCTCTCATGTTGGAGCTCTAGTTGGCAGATGGAGTTTTCTCCATCCAAGCGTAGTTTCATGTGTTTTGGCCCCGCCAAGCTTCCTGGACCCCTTGTATTTCAAAATAGTACACGATCAACCATAAGAGACTTAGGTCTAAGTGACACGAAAAAGCTAGCATTATCGTCTAATTCAGATTGAATTTCTGCAAAGGCTGCACAGATATGCAGTTTTAAATCACATAATTTCTTCCTTCCGGAAATAAAGTTACACCTGTACCGCTTGCCTGTTCTTCCTATCCTAGAATACTGCTGTCCCGCTCTTTGGGCTGATGAACGCCTCTGACCGCAGTTAGATTGAAAAATTCTTAAGGGTTTTTATTCGAGGACTATTTACTCTTCCTGGATCCAGTGTCTCTTATACGGAGAGATGCCAGTTAGCAAACATTAAATTTCTCTGGGTTAGAAGACTCGAAGCCGGTCTCTGCTTCCGGTTTCACGTAAACTCTTGCTCAAATCTCCCACGAATGAATGCTCTCACTCCGGTACATCGACCCTGTGCTACTCTTAATTCCTCCATGATAATTTCACCACCCCTTAGCTCCAAAACTAGCCGTTCTCAGATTTTTTCTCCAAATATGCTTTCATCTGACATAATATTCCACTGCAAATTAGGTTGTCGTCTATATTAGCTATTTGCAAAACAAAATTACGCAGACATTTAACTTCGGAAGATATAAAGTCCTAATTGTCTGTTTCCTTCCCAAACTCGCAACTTTTGGATTTTGAAAAGGGTCTTCCTGGTATTCGAGGCCGCTCCCTTTATATTTTATTGGTCTCTAATTATATTTCTCTCATCCTCTGCAGAGTCAATCTTTGCATTCACTTTTATTCCCCACTTTTGAACTAGCATCGCCAACTCTTGACATCCATGTTATTTTCCTCCGATTTTGCAACCCACACGATGGTCTCGAGTTTCAGTTGATGATCAAGGCGGGTTTTGCTGGCTTTGCATTTTGATTGGTGGACTATGCAGTCAGAAAGGTCGCATCTCGATGATAATCTCATGACCTCTACTGTCCCCTCATCGTTTCGACTCTGGTGTCCCCGATGAGTTCCTCCTCTCTTACCTTCAATGGTGGTTACAAACAGTAGCTCTGACTGCTATTTTATCTCTCAAACGACAAGGAGCGTTTCATACGTTGTCAGCAACCTCACAATATTATCCCATTGCATCTTGCTATTAATGTTTTGTAAAGCAGTTTTTCTCCTAGTTTTTTCAATATTCAGTTAACCGCAGGAGTATTTTTACTGCTTATTTTCTAGTTCACTGTATATGTCAACGATTGTTGACTTTTGTTTAAAAAATGGAAAATCGTTCTGATTCGGATATGCCTACCATATTATTCATTTCTGTTGTTAATATGGCTGCTCACGTAGTGCAGCAATCATCCACTTTGTATATATTTATACCGCGATGCTAAATTTAAAATGACGGGGCTCTATGGGCCTTAAATATACAAGGAAAGCATATAAGCTATCAGCTGTCAACTAAGCGTCAGCTATAGGGTTTCCTAATGCGTCTCGAAGTACGGTGTGCTATGTTTTTCTCTGCGCTTTAACCGTGCGCGACAACAGCTTTTGCAACATTAAACGAAGGATTTTCGGCAAAGTTGAACTTATCATATAGTCACTCTTCGTCAGATAGCTTCTTAGCCTCTTCAAAGATTTTTTGGATCAAAGGCAGGACGGAAGTGTCGTTTTCTAGATAAAAACGACGTAAGAGACTTTGCAGTCTACGGTGAAATGATAAAGGGAGGAAGTGATCATCCTTGACATTAATTATTTTCTTACGGGAACAAAAAAAATATGAGTGAACCTAGCACTTCGTGAAGATTGCAGTCACCTGCAAGCAAGCATTCCTTCAAATTTTAGTCAGCTGCGGTGTGAAATTAATTATTTATCTATTGCCAGTTTACAGGCAAGGTCAAAATATATATACAAATATATATATATATATATATATATTGATAAGATAGAATCTCGGGTGATCCACACCTGGAATTTAGTATGACTGGCTGATGATGGCTAACAAACCAGAAATGGCCATTCCAGTCTCCCTTGTCTTTGTCGGTTCCATCTTATCAAAATATATCTCAAGTCGCTAGGCAACTGCCCGCGAGGGCTCTTAAGTGAGCTCCAAGGCACAGTGGAACATAAGTGTTCCTTAACCAGATCGGTGAACACCACACTTTCAAAGTCCATATTCCCGATTGCAACCGACAAAGCAACGGGCCCGTGGCTCAATGATAGAGTGTTAAGTTCAATGACCAAAGTTCGTGGGTTCGAATCTCGGGTGATCCACACCTGGGATTGGGTATGACTGGCTGATGATGGCTAATAAACCAGAAATGGCCATTCCTGTCTCCCTTGTCTTTGTCGGTTCCATCTTATCAAAATATATCTCAAGTCGCTAGGCGACGGCCCGCGAGGGCTCTAAAGTGAGCTCCAAGGCACAGTGGAACATAAGTTTTCCTTAACCAGATCGGTGAACACCACACTTTCATAGTCCATATTCCCGATTGCAACCGACAAAGCGACGGGCCCGTGGTTCAATGGTAGAGTGTTACACTCAATGACCAAAGGTCGTGGGTTCGAATCTCGGGTGATCCACACCTGGGATTGGGTATGACTGGCTGATGATGGCTAATAAGCCAAAAAATGGTCATTCCGGTCTCCCTTGTCTTTGTCGTTCCATTTTATCAAAATATATCTCAGGTCGCTATGCGACTGCCCGCGAGGGCTCTAAAGTGAGCTCCAAGGCACAGTGGAAAATAAGTGTTCCTTAACCAGATCGGTGAACACCACACTTTCATAGTCCATATTCCCGATTGCAACCGACAAAGCAACGGGCCCGTGGCTCAATGGTAGAGTGTTACACTCAATGACCAAAGGTCGTGGGTTCGAATCTCGGGTGATCCACACCTGGGATTGGGTATGACTGGCTGATGATGGCTAATAAGCCAGAAATGGTCATTCCGGTCTCCCTTGTCTTTGTCGGTTCCATCTTATGTAAAATATATCTCAAGTCACTATGCGACTGCCGCGAGGGCTCTAAAGTGAGCTCCAAGGCACAGCGGAACAAAAGTGTTCCTTAACCAGATCGGTAAACACCACACTTTCATAGTCCATATTCCCGATTGCACCTGACAAATTTAACGGGCCCGTGCATCAATGGTAGAGTGTTACACTCAATGACCAAAGGTCGTGGGTTCGAATCTCGTTTGATCCACACATGGGACTTGGTATGAATGGCTGATGATAGCTAATAAGCTAGAAATGGCCATTATCTTGTCTTTGTCGGTTCCATCTTATCAAAATATATCTCAAGGCACTATGCGACTGCCCGCGAGGGCTCTAAAGTGAGCTCCAAGGAACAGTGGAAAATAAGTGTTCCTTAACCAGATCGGTGAACACCACACTTTCATAGTCCATATTCCCGATTGCAACCGACAAAGCAACGGGCCCGTGGATCAATGATAGAGTGTTACACTCAATGACAAAAGGTCATGGGTTCGAATCTCGGGTGATCCACACCTGGGATTGGGTATGACTGGCTGATGATGGCTAATAAGCCAGAAATGGTCATTCCGGTCTCCCTTGTCTTTTTCGGTTCCATCTTATAAAAAATATATCTCAAGTCACTATGCGACTGCCTGCGAGGGCTCTAAAGTGAGCTCCAAGGCACAGCGGAACAAAAGTGTTCCTTAACCAGATCGGTGAACACCACACTTTCATAGTCCATATTCCCGATTGCAACTGACAAAGCAACGGGCCCGTGCATCAATGGTAAAGTGTTACACTCAATGACCAAAGGTCGTGGGTTCGAATCTCGTTTGATCCACACATGGGACTTAGTATGAATGGCTGATGATAGCTAATAAGCTAGAAATGGCCATTCCCTTGTCTTTGTCGGTTCCATCTTATCAAAATATATCTCAAGTCACTATGCGACTGCCCGCGAGGGCTCTAAAGTGAGCTCCAAGGCACAGCGGATCATAAGTGTTCCTTAACCAGATCGGTGAACACCACACTTTCATATTCCATATTCTCGTTCGCAACCGACAAAGCGACGGGCCCGTGGCTCAATTGTAGAATGTTACACTCAATGACCAAAGGTCGTGGGTTCGAATCTCGGGTGATCCACACCTGGAATTGGGTATGACTGGCTGATGATGGTTAATAAGCCAAAAAAGGCCATTACGGTCTCCTTTGCCTTTGTCGGTTCCATCTTATCAAAATATATCTCAAGTCGCTATGCGACTGCCCGCGAGGTCTCTTAAGTGATCTTCAAGGCACAGCGGAACATAAGTGTTCCTTAACTAGATCGGTGAACACCACACTTTCATAGTCCATATTCCCGATCGCAGCCGACAAAGCAACGGGCCCGTGGCTCAATGGTAGAGTGTTACACTCAATGACCAAAAGGTCGTTGGTTCGAATCTCGAGTGATCCACACCTGGGATTGGGTATGACTGGCAGATGATGGCTAATAAGCTAGAAGTGGTCATTTCGGTCTCCCTTGTCTTTGTCGGTTCCATCTTATCAAAATATATCTGAAGTCGCTATGCGACTGCCCACGAGGGCTCTAAAGTGAGCTCCAACGCACGAGCGGAACATAAGTGTTCCTTAAACAGATCGGTAAACACCACACTTTCATAGTCCATATTCCCGATCGCAACTGACAAAGCACCGGGCCCGCAGCTCAATTGTAGAGTGTTACACTCAATGACCAAAGGTCGTGGGTTCGAATCTCGGGTGATCCACACCTGGGATTGGGTATGACTGGCTGATGATGGTTAATAAGCCAGAAAGGCCATTACGGTCTCCCTTGTCTTTGTCGGTTTCCATCTTATCAAAATATATCTCAAGTCGCTATGCGACTGCCCGCGAGGTCTCTAAAGTGATCTTCAAGGCACAGCGGAACATAAGTGTTCCTTAACCAGATCGGTGAACACCACACTTTCATAGTCCATATTCCCGATCGCAACCGACAAAGCAACGGGCCCGTGGCTCAATGGTAGAATGTTAAACTCAATGACCAAAGGTCGTGGGTTCGAATCTCGGGTGATCCACACCTGAGATTGGGTATGACTGGCTGATGATGGCTTATAAGCCAGAAATGGTCATTCTGGTCGCCCTTGTCTTTGTCGGTTCCATCTTATCAAAAATATATCTCAAGTCGCTATGCGACTCCCCGCGAGGGCTCTAAAGTGAGCTCCAAGGCACAGTGGAAACATAAGTGTTTCTTAACCAGATCGGTGAACACCACACTTTCATAGTCCATATTCCCGATCGCAGCCGACAAAGCTACGGGCCCGTGGCATCAATGGTAGAGTGTTACACTCAATGACCAAAGGTCGTGGGTTCGAATCTCGGGTTTGATCCACACCTGGGACTTGGGTATGAATGGCTGATGATGGCTAATAAGCCAGAAATGGCCATTCGATCTCCTTGTCTTTTGTCGGTTCCATCTTATCAAAATATATCTCAAGTCACTATGCGACTGCCCGCGAGGGCTCTAAAGTGAGCTCCATGGCACAGTGGAACATAAGTGTTCCTTAACCAGATCGGTGAACACCACACTTTTGCATGTCCATATTCCCGATTGCAACCGACAAAGCAACGGGCCCGTGGATCAATGATAGAGTGTTACACTCAATGACCAAAAGGTCATGGGTTCGAATCTCGGGTGATCCACACCTGGGATTGGGTATGACTGGCTGATGATGGCTAATAAGCCAGAAAATGGTCATTCCGGTCTCCCTTGTCTTTTCGGTTCCATCTTATAAAATATATCTCAAGTCACTATGCGACTGCCCTGCGAGGGCTCTAAAGTGAGCTCAAGGCACAGCGGAACAAAAGTGTTCCTTAACCAGATCGGTGAACACCACACTTTCATATTCCATGTTCCCGATTGCAACTGACAAAGCAACGGGCCCGTGCATCAATGGTAAAGTGTTACACTCAATGACCAAAGTTCGATGGGTTCGAATCTCGTTTGATCCACACATGGGACTTTAGGGTATGAATGGCTGATGATAGCTAATAAGCTAGAAATGGCCATTCGTCCCTTGTCTTTGTCGGTTCCATCTTATCAAAATATATCTCAAGTCGCTATGCGACTGCCCGCGAGGGCTTTAAGTGAGCTCCAAGGCACAGCGGATCATAAGTGTTCCTTAACCAGATCGGTGAACACCACACTTTCATAGTCCATATTCCCGATCGCAACCGACAAAGCAACGGGCCCGTGGCTCAATTGTAGAATGTTACACTCAATGACCAAAAGGTCGTGGGTTCGAATCTCGGGTGATCCACACCTGGGAATTGGGTATGACTGGCTGATGATGGTTAATAAGCCAAAAGCCATTACGGTCTCCCTTTGTCTTTGTCGGTTCCATCTTATCAAAAATATATCTCAAGTCGCTATGCGACTGCCCGCGAGGTCTCTTAAGTGATCTTCAAGGCACAGCGGAACATAAGTGTTCCTTAACCAGATCGGTGAACACCACACTTTCATAGTCCATATTCCCGATCGCAACCGACAAAGCAACGGGCCCGTGGCTCAATGGTAGAGTGTTACACTCAATGACCAAAAGGTCGTGGGTTCGAATCTCGGGTGATCCACACCTGGGATTGGGTATGACTGGCAGATGATGGCTAATAAGCTAGAAGTGGTCATTCCGGTCTCCCTTGTCTTTGTCGGTTCCATCTTATCAAAAATATATCTGAAGTCGCTATGCGACTGCCCACGAGGGCTCTAAAGTGAGCTCAGCGCAGAGCGGAACATAAGTGTTCCTTAAAACAGATCGGTAAACACCACACTTTCATAGTCCATATATTCCCGATCGCAGTCAAACTGACAGCACCGGGCCCGCAGCCTTCAGGTGGCAGGAGTGTGTACACCCAATGACCAGTGCTGGGTCGTGAGTTCGAATCTCGGGTGGATCGCGCTGGAGTTGGGTGTGACTGGCTGTTGGGTTGCTAGTAAGCCAAAAGAGGGCCGTTACGGTCGGCTGTGTCTCTTTGTACTGGTTCCGTCTTGTCGTACAACATGTCTCAGAGTCGCTGTGACCGACTCCGCGAGGTCTCAGGTGATGTTCCGCACGGCGGGACATGAGCTGGTTTCTGGCGGCCGGATCAGTTGGACGCCGCGCTGTCATAGTCGCGTCGATCGCAGCCCGACAGAGCAACGGGCGCGTGGCTGCACCGGTAGAGTGATACACCTCGATGGACTCGGTAGGTCGTTGGTTCGAGTCTCGAGTGATCCGCACCTGGGTTGGGTATGACTGGCGGATGATGGCTAATAGCTAGAAGTGGTCATTTCTCGGATCTCCCTTGTCTCTTTGTCGGTGCATCTGTATCGAGTAATATATCTGGAGTCGCTATGCGCTGCTCGAGGGCTCTGCAAAGTGAGCTCGGCACGCGGAACGTAAAGTGTTCCTCAACCGGATCGGTGAAGCACCATGCGGTCTCATAGATCCATGCTTCCGGATCGCAGCCGTGAGGAAGCAGCGGCCCGGTGGATCGATGTGATGTTGCGCTCAGTTGCCAGATGATCGTGGGTTTCTTCGCGATGCGGTCGCTGGGATTGGGTTGACTGGATGCTGATCGTTAATGGTCGTGAAATTGCCATGTCCTGGCCCCGCTGTTCGCTTTTGCGTTGGCGTTCGTAATCTTTTGATGGCGTAAATAGTAGCCAGTGGTGGGTCGCCACGATGACTGCCCGGCGAGGGTTCTAAAGGTGCGCTCCATAGCGGCGGCGAACATATGTGATGCTTAACGATGGGTCGGACGAGCTACAGGCGTTTGGATTAGCTGCTTATTCCCGATCGCAACCGGATCATAGCATCACCAGCTCCACAGTAGAATGTCATTAACCCACCGACCAAAGGTTGTGTGTCCGAATCTCGGGTGATCCACACCTGGGATTGGGTATGACTGGCTGATGACGGCTAATAAGCCAGAAATGGCCATTCCGGTCTCCCTTGTCTTTGTCGGTTCCATCTATCAAATATATCTCAAGTCGCTATGTGACTGCCCGCGATGGCTCTAAAGTGAGCTCCAAGGCACAGCGGAACATAAGTGTTCCTTAAACAGATCTTTGAACACCACACTTTCATAGTCCATATTCCCCATCGCAACCGACAAAGCAACGGGCCCGTGGCTCAATGGTAGAGTGTAACACTCAATGACCAAAGGTCGCGGGTTCGAATCTCGGGTGATCCACACCTGGGATTGGGTATGACTGGCTGATGACGGCTAATAAGCCAGAAATGGCCATTCCGGTCTCCCTTGTCTTTGTCGGTTCCATCTTATCAAAAATATATCTCAAGTCGCTATGCGACTGCCCGCGAGGGCTCTAAAGTGAGCTCCAAGGCACAGCGGAACATAAAGTGTTCCTTAACCAGATCGGTGAACACCACACTTTCATAGTCCATATTCCCGATCGCAACCGAAAAGCAAAGGGCCCGTGGCTCAATGGTAGAGTGTTACACTCAATGACCAAAGGTCGCGGGTTCGAATCTCGGGTGATCCACACCTGGGATTGGGTATGACTGGCTGATGACGGCTAATAAGCCAGAAATGGCCATTCCGGTCTCCCTTGTCTTTTTCGGTTCCATCTTATCAAAATATATCTCGGGTCGCTGTGCGACTGCCCGCGAGGGCTCTAAAAGTGAGCTCCAAGGCACAGCGGAACATAAGTGTTCCTTAACCAGATCGGTGAACACCACACTTTCATAGTCCATATTCCCGATCGCAACCGACAAAAGCAACGGGCCCGTGGCTCAATGGTAGAGTGTTACACTCAATGACCAAAGGTCGCGGGTTCGAATCTCGGGTGATCCACACCTGGGATTGGGTATGACTGGCTGATGACGGCTAATAAGCCAGAAATGGCCATTCCGGTCTCCCTTGTCTTTGTCGGTTCCATCCTATCAAAATATATCTCAAGTCGCTATGCGACTGCCGCGAGGGCTCTAAAAGTGAGCTCAAGGCACAGCGGAACATAGTGTTCCTTAACCAGATCGGTGAACACCACAGTTCCGTGTTCACTCGCAACAAGCGGCTTCTGGTGGTACTCATGACCAAGGTCGGGTTGAATCTGTCCTGGTGTGGTGATGATGGTAATAGCAAAATGGCCTTCTGTTCGGTATCTTTAATATCAGTCGCTATGGTGATCGAAAGGCAGATTGAGGACATGGGTGTTCCCAGATCGTTGATGCCATATGGTCCCATGACTGATGAATAGA
>WEDG01000174.1:0-32747 GCA_017591395.1 Schistocephalus solidus
AAGCCAATGTTTGAATGGATCCACGGACTGAAATATTACAATCGCCTCAGAGAGGTTATTCCACGATTCCAAGACACGGTTGGAGAAAAATACTTCCTCAATTCCAATCTTCCTTGGGCCCACGTAGTTTGAATGGATGCCCTCGAAGATTGCTCGTCGTGGCAAGTTGGATCATAACACAGGAAGGCGAAATCCAAGCCACGCTCGATATGCCACAAGGTTTGTAGCCAGAGCGTCTCCATACGTAACTGCCTTTTAGTCAGAGGGAGAGATTAAAAGGTTATTTAAGAGCGCGGATCCCACATATGAAGCGAAGTTCGCCTTGACTCTTAATAATTTTGTGGCTCGCTGTTGCACCCTTTCGAGCAGGTTGCAATTCTACTGGAATCACAATCGCCAATTCTGGATCGCATATTCAAGATGTGACCTTAAAAATGTACCAGAGACTAAAGAAAAGCATTCTTCATATATGACTAAATACCAGCTCAAGCGTAAAAGCATTTGCATTGCGGATTTACCACCTTTGCAACGTGCATAGAGGCTTCATGTTGTCTATCATCAAAACTCCGAGATCCTTCTGTGTTTCTGATTATCGGGAGTGGTATGCCATTCAGATAGTATGTCTGCGTAACAGTGACCTAATTTCCATTTCCCTAGACGTTGCATGGCACATTTCTGTGAGCTGAAGGACGAGAGCCATCTGCGGGACCACTCGTCCAATCGATGAAGATTGTTTTGGAAATTGTGCTCCACGTCGGCAGCGTTTTAAATGACTTTCCAGATTTTATATCCTCCGCAAACATTACAAAGGGGCAGTCAAAGTTCCTGTACACAAGCATTAATGAACAATAGAAAATGTATCGGTCCGAGGCCTGAACCTTGTGGTATTACACTCTCGATGTCTGTGCCTTTGATCGCTCTCCTCCTACAGAGATCACTTAGGAACAACCAACGAGAAAAATGCTCGATCCAGGTAAAGTTTGCCTCCAATACCTAAGATTCTTAACTTTTTGAAGGAGATGCTGGTGCGGAACAATATCGCGGGCCTTCTATAAATCAATGTAAGCCACATGTTCAGTATCTTTCGCATCGACTGCATTTGTCCAGATTCGCATCGCATAAAAAGTAAGTTCGTTAAACACGAGATTCCCCTAAGAAAACCGTAGTTTGCATTGAACAAGATGTCGTGGATTTCGAAATAATTCATTAATTTATTTAAGACAAAACTTGTCCATAACTTCGCATCAGATGGAGAACACAGACTGACTGCCCTATAGTTCGAAAGCAAATGCACGACTGCCAATTTTCTGAAGTGGTGTAATGTGGGCCCGTTTTTCATGTCTGTAAGGAGAATTCTAGGTTCAAACGATTTCTGGCACAGAAAGGAAAGTGGTTTTGACAGCTCTCGAGCAAGTTCGAGGAGCAGCTATGCTGTAGTCTCGTCGGTGCCGAGGGGTGAGGGGTCTTCAAAGAATGCCTCTTCTCAAAAGAACATATCCTGAATAATTGGCTTTCCCATCGTCTCACAGCGAAATGGAATAAAAACAGATTCTAATGTGAAAACCGAGTGAAATAACTGATAAAAGTTTTTCAGCTTTGTTTCAAATTCCTTATTTATTTATTAATCGCCAGTTTACAAGCAAAGGCAAAAAGAAACCATAATTGTTTTATCATGAAAAGTAATGGGGTTCCTACTACGTGTGCTCTTTCGTAAATAGCTGTATAGCAATTTGTGATTGTGAACTGCTCGCTGGAGCAAATCACTCGCGTTATCATATCGTCTCTTGCAGATCAAGCTTTTTATCCATTTTTCCTTTTGAATTTCGCTTGTTTGAAAGGCTACATTTCCATTGGGTACATTAAATTTCTTCAAAGGCTTTCCTTATCTGTTAAGATCTGGTGTTAGCGACTTTGGTTGGTTAGATATGCTTAGTTTTGATAACGAACGGTGACATTTTTATTAGATTCAACAACCATTCTCCCTTAAATAAATTCCAGTCCTCAGTGGCATTACCGGAGAAGAGAAGATCCCAGGCTATTCGCAATTCTCCTCGTCATGGATTGGACCTTGTTTTCATTTATTGCCAATGGTACAGAAAACAAACAGTAATCCCATGAAAGTACGGTATGATCACTTCAAGCAGAGTAAACAAAGGCAGTTTACTTCGTTTTTACTCTCATGATCTTATGTGAAGATGAGGTGTAAACAACTAGCCTGTTGACGTCCATGCGCTCTTGTTGCAAAAATGAATGTTGTCTGAGAAGAGCTTCAAATGGTGTCTTTAGCAGATGGTGATCGAAGGCAAACTTTGAGCGCTGCGCCTGCAGACCGTTCCCCACCCTCACAAGCCACGTACAATTTATTCTACTTACCGGCATATTTTGACTTAGTTAACAGTGATATAAATGTAAAGACCTAATAAGAATTTAAGAAAAAGCTCAACATATGCTCGCAAAATTGTCTTTTTGAATTAATATTTGGTTAGCGCTGGCAAGGCACTATTTAAACAAATATTAGTAACGAAATAAAATTATGACAAGGTGTGCATATAAAATGTACAAATATTTAATAATTTAGGCAAAAATGTCCTGTTAGGTCCACAGTTAGCAATGTTTTTGAAATTAATAGTGAAGTAAAATAGGCAGTGAAAAACTGAACTGTTTTTCATGCTTACAGGTGGCAGCTTTTTCTCCCGAATAACATAAAGATAGGAAAAACACTTATAATGATATATATTCAGGAATTTTTTTTATCTAGCAGCCTGATCCCCACCGACTATTAAATCTGACAATTCCTGTTAACCGGCATTCAAAACAACTTTTATTATTATTATTTCTCTCAGTTTGTTCCCCGTAAGAAAATAATTAATGTCAAGGATGAAGTCTACCTCCCTTTATCTTTCCGCCGTAGACTGCATAGACTCTCCCGTCGTTTTCATCTACGAAATATCACTTCCATTCTGCCCTTGATCCAACAAATATTTGAACAGGTTAAGAGGCTCTCTTACGAAAAACGACTAGCTGAAGATGTTTTACTTTGCCAAAAACCCTTCGTTAAATGTTGCAAAAACTCTTTTTGCGCACAGTAAAAGTGCAGAAAAACTCAGTACCATGTAATTCGAGACGCTTTTTGGAAACCCTATAGCTGACGCTAAGTTGACGGCCCTAGCTTCAATGAGTTCTTGTCTAGAAGTTTTAGTGAACATTCGGTCACCCCCATTCCAAATATCCGAGTTTGGACCAGTAACGTCCTCTAAAAGATAACTTTTACCCTCTGGGACGTGACCGTAGCCATTCGGCATTCTCGTCAATCTTACAGTCCTGGACCAGATGGCGTCCCACTCAGCGTTCTAAAGGCGGATGCAAATGATATTATTCCGTCACTTCTGTATAAGATATTTAATCTTGCTCTTGAACGTGAAACCTTCCCTATTTTATGGAAGGAATCGCACATTCTGCCTATACTCAAACACGGCCAAAACTACGTCACTCGACGACTTTTAGGCCAATAAAAATATACTGCCAGCACTCTCCAAGATCTTAGGAACTTGATTAAAGACAAGCTGATGCGTCACCCTAACAGAGAATAACCTACTTAATGCGGCTCAGCCTGGGTTTCTCGAAAAACGATCTTGGGGCACCTGCCATCTCTCTTACTTTGATAATGTGTTACAATCTAGAGATAGTGGTTTTGCAATCTACAACGTTTATTTCGATTTCACGAAGGCTTTTGATCGTGGTGACCATGATCTCCTCCTGCTGAAACTTACCTCCTTCGGCATAGGTAACAAGCTTCTGAACTTAATATCCTCCTATTTGAATGCTCGTGCACTGCGAGTTAAAATTTCCGATGTTATCTCCAACCCCACGCACGTGAAGAGTGGAAATATTCAGGAAGCGTACTCGACCCGCTTCTATTTTGCCTTTTTGTGAACGATGTTCCTGATTGTTTTCAGTATGGTAGGCCCTTTATGTACATTAATGATTTAAAAGTTGCCTATCGATATAAGCCAGCTAATTGCCACACCATGGTTGAGCTCTTAAAAACGATCTTCAAGCCTTCGCTCAGTGGTGTCGCGCAAGACGCCTTTCGCTTTCTGGGCACAAGTTCTCCGTTATGGTTAGTGGTGACAGCCCTCAGCCTCATCTAAGCACAGACAGTCATGACCTAAATGTGCCCGGGGTTATAAAGGATCTGGGCATATCATATTCTAGTTGTCTTAATCTGTCAGAGCACTGCGCCTGATTGTCTCGAAAGCACGCCAACCCACTGGGTTTATTTTCATAAATTTTAAAACCATCAATATTACGACCAGCCTTTACAAAATGTGTGTCAGACATAGTCTGGAATACTGCTCGTTTCTATTAAGCCATTTGCAGGCGAGTGAACGGAGGAAGATATAATCAGTCCAGCACATCTTTACTAAAAGAGTTAACGCTTCAGAGCACAGAAACCTGTACTACCAACAACGCTGTGAGCTTACAAGCCTCACCCGTTGTGGCTTCGTAGATTACAGAAGGGAATATTATTACTGTTTAAACTTTAAAACAGTTTTAAATTTAACCCCTTAAATCCCTGAGGCAGCTCGACCACTCCCGGCGCACCAATCATCACTAGTAGCAAGCGTATATCGAGGCGATATCGCGAATAGCGAATTTTCGCTTTTGGAGCCATCGACATGTCATTGGTTCTCTCCCTGACGTAATCTGGCTGTTGATTGGTTGACAGTATTTAGTCACGTAGGCACTTCCCGCGCGCGTGAATGCACGCCAAATATTAAGTGAAATTGACGAGGAAGTTCGTAAAAGGTGGAGGGCAGATCAGTTGTCGTGCAGTATGCTTGATAATAGCAATATTTTCTCTGAAGAAAGATAAGAAGAATCACAGGCATGTGTGCCGCTAAGTAGTGTGTCGTCTCATCTTTTTGGAGTCGCAGCGGAGCTGGGGGATGCTGAAATCGACACGTCAGGTAGCACTGAAGATGCAAATGCAGGTAAGGTAGACGTCAATAAGTTGCGTGAGTGGGCCTTGCGATTTAATATAGCGCACGCTCATTTGCGAGTCGTTATGGATATATTTAGGCCTTTCGTGCCTGAACTTCCGGCAGACCCTAGAACGGTGCTGGGGGCCTCCTATAATTTGGAGGTAGCCCCTATGGGTAGTGGGGAGTATGTGCTGGACTGATTATATCTTCCTCCGTTCACTCGCCTGCAAAATGGCTTAATAGAAACGAGCAGTATTCCAGACTATGTCTGACACACATTTTGTAAAGGCTGGTCGTAATATTGATGGTTTTTAAAATTTATGAAAATAAACCCAGTGGGTTGGCGTGCTTTCGAGACAATCAGGCGCAGTGCTCTGACAGATTAAGACAACTAGAATATGATATGCCCAGATCCTTTATAACCCCGGGCACATTTAGGTCATGACTGTCTGTGCTTAGATGAGGCTGAGGGCTGTCACCACTAACCATAACGGAGAACTTGTGCCCAGAAAGCGAAAGGCGTCTTGCGCGACACCACTGAGCGAAGGCTTGAAGATCGTTTTTTAAGAGCTCAACCATGGTGTGGCAATTAGCTGGCTTATATCGATAGGCAACTTTTAAATCATTAATGTACATAAAGGGCCTACCATACTGAAAACAATCAGGAACATCGTTCACAAAAGGCAAAATAGAAGCGGGTCGAGTACGCTTCCTGAATATTTCCACTCTTCACGTGCGTGGGGTTGGAGATAACATCGGAAATTTTAACTCGCAGTGCACGAGCATTCAAATAGGAGGATATTAAGTTCAGAAGCTTGTTACCTATGCCGAAGGAGGTAAGTTTCAGCAGGAGGAGATCATGGTCACCACGATCAAAAGCCTTCGTGAAATCGAAATAAACGTTGTAGATTGCAAAACCACTATCTCTAGATTGTAACACATTATCAAAGTAAGAGAGATGGCAGGTGCCCCAAGATCGTTTTTCGAGAAACCCAGGCTGAGCCGCATTAAGTAGGTTATTCTCTGTTAGGTGACGCATCAGCTTGTCTTTAATCAAGTTCCTAAGATCTTGGAGAGCTGCTGGCAGTATATTTATTGGCCTAAAGTCGTCGAGTGACGTAGTTTTGGCCGTGTTTGAGTATAGGCAGAATGTGCGATTCCTTCCATAAAATAGGGAAGGTTTCACGTTCAAGAGCAAGATTAAATATCTTATACAGAAGTGACGGAATAATATCATTTGCATCCGCCTTTAGAACGCTGAGTGGGACGCCATCTGGTCCAGGACTGTAAGATTGACGAGAATGCCGAATGGCTACGGTCACGTCCCAGAGGGTAAAAGTTATCTTTTAGAGGACGTTACTGGTCCAAACTCGGATATTTGGAATGGGGGTGACCGAATGTTCACTAAAACTTCTAGACAAGAACTCATTGAAGCTAGGGCCGTCAACTTAGCGTCAGCTATAGGGTTTCCAAAAGCGTCTCGAATTACATGGTACTGAGTTTTTTCTGCACTTTTACTGTGCGCAAAAAGAGTTTTGCAACATTTAACGAAGGGTTTTTGGCAAAGTAAACATCTTCAGCTAGTCGTTTTTCGTAAGAGAGCCTCTTAACCTGTTCAAATATTTGTTGGATCAAGGGCAGAATGGAAGTGATATTTCGTAGATGAAAACGACGGGAGAGTCTATGCAGTCTACGGCGGAAAGATAAAGGGAGGTAGACTTCATCCTTGACATTAATTATTTTCTTACGGGGAACAAACTGAGAGAAATAATAATAATAAAGTTGTTTTGAATGCCGGTTAACAGGAATTGTCAGATTTAATAGTCGGTGGGGATCAGGCTGCTAGATAAAAAAAATTCCTGAATATATATCATTATAAGTGTTTTTCCTATCTTTATGTTATTCGGGAGAAAAAACTGCCACCTGTAAGCATGAAAACAGTTCAGTTTTTTCACTGCCTATTTTTACTTCACTATTAATTTCAAAACATTGCTAACTGTGGACCTAACAGGACATTTTTGCCTAAATTATTAAATATTTGTACATTTTATATGCACACCTTGTCATAATTTTATTTCGTTACTAATATTTGTTTAAATAGTGCCTTGCCAGCGCTAACCAAATATTAATTCAAAAGACAATTTTGCGAGCATATGTTAGCTTTTCTTAAATTCTTATTAGGTCTTTATATTTATATCACTGTTAACTAAGTCAAATATGCCGGTAAGTAGAATAAATTGTACGGTTGTGAGGGTGGGAACGGTCTGCAGGCGCAGCGCTCAAAGTTTGCCTTCGATCACCATCTGCTAAAGACACCATTTGAAGCTCTTCTCAGACAACATTCATTTTTTGCAACAAGAGCGCATGGACGTCAACAGGCTAGTTGTTTACACCTCATCTTCACATAAGATCATGAGAGTAAAAAACGAGGTAAACTGCCTTTGTTTACTTGCTTGAAGTGATCATACCGTACTTTCATGGGATTACTGTTTGTTTTCTGTACCATTGGCAATAAATGAAACAAGGTCCAATCCATGACGAGGAGAATTGCGAATAGCCTGGGATCTTCTCTTCTCCGGTAATGCCACTGAGGACTGGAATTTATTTAAGGGAGAATGGTTGTTGAATCTAATAAAATGTCACTGTTCGTTATCAAAACTAAGCATATCTAACCAACCAAAGTCGCTAACACCAGATCTTAACAGATAAGGAAAGCCTTTGAAGAAATTTAATGTACCCAATGGAAATGTAGCCTTTCAAACAAGCGAAATTCAAAGGAAAATGGATAAAAGCTTGATCTGCAAGAGACGATATGATAACGCGAGTGATTTGCTCCAGCGAGCAGTTCACAATCACAAATTGCTATACAGCTATTTACGAAAGAGCACACGTAGTAGGAACCCCATTACTTTCATGATAAACAATTATGGTTTCTTTTGCCTTTGCTTGTAAACTGGCGATTAATAAATAAATAAGGAATTTGAAACAAAGCTGAAAACTTTTATCAGTTATTTCACTCGGTTTTCACATTAGAATCTGTTTTTATTCCATTTCGCTGTGAGACGATGGGAAAGCCAATTATTCAGGATATGTTCTTTTGAGAAGAGGCATTCTTTGAAGACCCCCTCACCCCCGGCACCGACGAGACTACAGCATAGCTGCTCCTCGAACTTGCTCGAGAGCTGTCAAACCACTTTCCTTTCTGTGCCAGAAATCGTTTGAACCTAGAATTCTCCTTACAGACATGAAAACGGGCCACATTACACCACTTGTCGTGCATTTGCTTCGAACTATAGGGCAGTCAGTCTGTGTTCTCCATCTGATGCGAAGTTATGGACAAGTTTGTCTAAATAAATTAATGAATTATTTCGAAATCCACGACATCTTGTTCAATGCAAACTACGGCTTTCATAGGGGAATCTCGTGTTTAACGAACTTACTTTATGCGATGCGAATCTGGACAAATGCAGTCGATGCGAAAGATACTGAACATGTGGCTTACATTGATTTATAGAAGGCCTGCGATATTGTTCCGCACCAGCATCTCCTTCAAAAGTTAAGAATCTTAGGTATTGGAGGCAAACTTCTTACCTGGATCGAGCATTTTCTCGTTGGTTGTTCCCAAGTGATCTCTGTAGGAGGAGAGCGATCAAAGCGCACAGACATCGAGAGTGTAATACCACAAGGTTCAGGCCTCGGACCGATACATTTTCTATTGTTCATTAATGCTTGTGTACAGGAACTTGGACTGCCCCTTTGTAATGTTTGCGGAGGATATAAAATCTGGAAAGTCATTTAAAATGCTGCCGACGGAGACAATTTCCAAAACAATCTTCATCGATTGGACGAGTGGTCCCGCAGATGGCTCTCGTCCTTCAGCTCAAGAAATGTGCCATGCAACGTCTAGGAAATGGAAATTAGGTCACTGTTACGCAACATACTATCTGAATGGCATACCACTCCGATAATCAGAAACACAGAAGGATCTCGGAGTTTTGATGATAGACAACATGAAGCCTCCTATGCAACGTTGCAAGGTGGCTAAATCCGCCAATTCAATGCTTTACGCTTTCGAGCTGGCATTTAGTATTTTATATGAAGAATGCTTTTCTTTAGTCTCTGGTACATTTTTAAGGTCACATCTTGAATATGCGATCCAGAATTGGCGATTGTGATTCCAGTAGAATTGCAACCTGCTCGAAAGGGTGCAACAGCGAGCCACAAAATTATTAAGAGTCAAGGTGAACTGCCATATGGGATCCGCCTAAATAACCTTAATCTCTCCCCTCTGACTAAAAGGCAGTTACGCGGAGACTTGATACAAACCTTGCATATCGTGCGTGGCTTGGATTTCGCCTTCCTGTGTTATGATTTTTTCCAACTTGCCACGACGAGTAATCTTCGAGGGCATCCATTCAAACTACGTGGGCCCAAGGAAGATTGGAATTGAGGAAGTATTTTTTCTCCAACCGTGTCTTGGAATCGTGGAATAACCTCTCTGAGGCGATTGTAATATTTCAGTCCGTGGATGCATTCAAACATTGGCTTGGCATACATATTTTGCAGTGCCACGAGGACTATGTGACTACTTATCCTTAAAATACCACTGTACTTCGTAACTCTGTATAAATTCACTTGACTGTTACGTCTTTAAATTGCTTCCAATGCTTGCGCTTTTATGTGGCAAATAGAGAGTTTACACGCGTTAGCATATTTCCCACAAATCCACTGAACTAAAAGCCGACCACGACCGATGCAACGTAGGCCATCGAGTACACTAACCCTTCCGTATTGCAACACGAACCGATGGAAGAAGACTAAGCTTGCACCACAGATCTTGTAAGACAGATATAAACACGGGTTTCTACTACCTCGCATGACTGGATGTGGTTAGTATTACCCCTGGCTTCGCTAGTATCAACTACGCCTGCACCAGACCCTCTGAGTTCTGGACAAAAAAGATTCGACTTTCTGGTACCTCCTGTTAATGACCGAAAAATCAGAATTTTGCTTGAAGCCTGTAGGACTCGGACAACAAACTCTGCTTTAAAATCTCCAGAGCTAACTAGCCTTGGGCTTTCAGATTAGTTCAGTTCAGTTTTATTAAGGGAAATATAGGCGAAGCCTTTGAGCTCCCTATTGATGTCAATGACACTGCAAATTAAAAAGGGCTGACATATAATGAACTTTGGACAGGGGGTTATCTCCCCGTCACACTACAGGGCATCGGACAAACAATTATAAAATAATATTGCTAAAAAAGGGAGTAGTATGTAATATGACGCGAAAATTGTGGATGGGAATAAGTTTCAGGAAATGTGTTAAGTTCGGATGTCGTGGTGGTACTTATGGCTGTACTGGTCAAACTTCCGCTTAAAAGTGTCAACGGGTGGGGACATGATTATGTCCACAGGTAGAGCATTCCAGGCCTTAATCACTCTATTGGAGAAGAAGAAACTTCTTGTTTCGAGTCTTGCACATGCCACACGTAGTTTAATAGGATGTCCTCGCAAAGTAGTGGTAGTGGCCATCTCAAAGAAGTCGCCAAATGCAAGGCAACAATCCTGACCCCGCAGCATGTGAAACGCTTGTATTAGGTCACCGCATAGCTGTATAGAGTCCAGAGGAAAATGATCAAGATTGGACAATCGTGTCTCGTAAGGCAGGCAGCTTTGACCTTGAACAAGCTTGGTTGCACGTCTTTGGACCTTCTCAAGGGTGTTGTGGTCTTTGACAGACCACGGTCTCCAGGCTTGTATGGCAAATTCCAATTGTGGTCGCACGAACATCCTGAAGAACTTATTAAAGCACTCTTCGTCGAACTTTGCAGACGCTCGCTTAATTAGATTCAAGCTTGACATGGCAGATTTTGCTACTTTTGAGCAATTGCACAATGGCTTCAGTGTGGGCGTGATCCATACTCCTAGATCTTTCTGAGCCTCTACCTCTGGTAGCGGTGTATCGTCCAGATAGTAAATTCTCTGGTGCCCGGACCTGGTTCTGCCGAATCGCAGAATCTTGCACTTGATAGAATTAAATGGGAGGAGCCATTTTTGCGACTATACCTCGAGTCGATGGAAGTTCGTCTGTAGATTTTCTTCATCAGCTGCGTTGTGGATGACCTTCCAAAGCTTTACATCGTCAGCAAACATGGTGGTATCACAGTCCAAGCCAGTAACGCAGTCATCAATGTTTATATAGATGAGCAAAGGGCCAAGGACGGAGCCCTAAGGAACCCCACCCTCAACCTGTGTAGACTGCGTGCTCTACATTTGAGACTGATCGAATGCAATCAGTTAACATGCGCACTACTAAAAAAAGTTTACCAAATATCTCCAAGAGTGTCGGCCGTAAGCTAGCATACCGGTTAATATTTTGTGTTTCTGACGGATCTCAATGGTCTTGTACATCTTCCAAGGTTAAAAATCTGTGCCTAGTATTCTTTTACTGGGCTGAAATTCGGGTGCACAAACGGAGTGGGTTGTCTTGAGTAAGTGCTACCGTTGAACTGCGCAATACACGTGAAACTGCTTAAAAACTGCTCCACGCTGCCTTATACAACACCTCATCAGTCAGTCACTTTATATCGTATGGAAAATTTCCACCAATATGCACATTTACTCACCCGCTAAAATCCATCGCACAGGCCTGCACAACTGACCTTAGCGAGTGAGTAAATGGCAAAGCGGTATCGAAAATTTGCCTTCTGCAGTCCATGTTTGTGTCAGGTGGCAAGGGATATTTTTATTTGCTGAGCCTCCACCCACTCCTGCAGTGTGTGAAGGTGTACGCGCTATGCAAGTCTGACAAAACAGTCACACCATCGCTCCCTCTCCTAACCCCGGTGCTTCCCGCAGTTTATAAGTCCAGACATTTTCAACAGACTTGTCGTTCTTTGTCCTAATTTCCACCCGTGAGACGGATGCGCCGGACAAAAATCGTCGTCGACGAAAAAATTTGATATTCCTCAGTCTTCTCGAGCGAGGTCTACGCCGTCATCAGCCTCCCCCCCCTTGCAGAAGGCACGTTTTAGGCACACAGTACCCGACAATCGCCCAAAATTGTGCTATAAGGATGGTTTTCAGAGGTGGTTTTTGAGGAATAAATGGTTATGATAAGGCATCTTTACGGGCAATTCGAGAAAACACGCCTTATGTCCAAAACTAACTTCCCCTAGCTTTAACCCTATTTATCCTACTAAAACCACTACATTATATAACCTGATCTCCGCACGCATACTTGAATGTGGGAATATTAAGCTTAAGAGTATCCATTTGTTGTATTGCCAACATTTTCGCGATTATACATTAACTAGAATCTTATTGTCAACCTAAAAACTGAGGAAACTATCGGCTTAAGTCTAGGATCCACGGCTAAATGCTCAGTTTGATAACTTTAGAGCCTTCTTTAATCAAGGAAAAAGACCCCGACCAGACCGTGTTCCCTGGATTACTCGCCAGCCATTCGCATCCAACAACTAGGTGAAGATATACCCAATCCTTCTCATCATTTCCTACAACGTCATTATTTTTTATACCCTTTTATCAAATCATTAATTATCGTATGTCCGTATGAGAGGGGTCCTGAATTGCATACTGGGAATCGGGCCAATTCTTCCATTCCTACTAAGAGGAGTCGTTCTGAACTTCTAACTAATGCATCCATTTAAAATTGTGCTCTTGGGTTTTCTAAGCCCACTTTTTCAATCTCTCTTTGCATACTTAATAAAAATATGCCCGGGAAAGTCGCTCGTAACTAAGGTCCTCCACCACTCCATCACTGTTCCTGTTCGGTTTCTAAGCATTCTTAATTTTTGTATATTTGATCTGACGCTCGACGGTGTTGCATTCTGTCATTCATCATTAAATACGCTATTAACCGGATTCCCGGAAAGACCAGCTGACTTATCTCGAAGGTGTTTACAAGTGAACGGTGTAAGGACAATGTTGTCGCTCGAATGGATATTTCTCGCAGAGTTTTCTCATGCCTTGTGCGTATTACCCGGTCATTCAAGCGGCTCCGACCGGGCCAGCCACCTGTGCCCTCTCCCGCCTCCTGTTTTTGACTTTATAATGACACCGGGCCACGATGGGGAGGGGAGAGAGTGCGGTAGATGCAGCGCAAGTCTACTCTCACTTTAATCTAATTCATGTCCAAGTCATCGTCCCTGTGCCAACTTGCAATATTGCGCACGATAGACCTCGTCGGATAAGACAGTCGAACTATATTGCATGTACACGTCGTGATATGTCTATTGTCGCAAAAGTTAGTGTGTGCGGGTCATCCTTCTGTTCAGTTCTAATGGACGTTTGTAAGTGCTGTGTTGTGTACATCGGTGACAAGCGTAAAGTGCGAGTATTTGATCATTGTTGCCTGAGACAAATTTTTTTGATTGACGTACATCAAATATATCTGAAATTGAAGGCCCTACACCCGTTGTCAAAGCACCTAGAAGATATCTCAGGCCATCAGACGAAGACCGGTAAGGCAATATGGAAACGTGGTTTGTCTTCTGGTTTATGATTTAATTGCTGCTGCCCGTCTGGGTTCGTCGAAGATGTCGGCACAAAACCTGAAAAACGCGGTCCGTCAATACATAGAGGTTGTTCTTGGACCTTCGATAATTGCCAACCGTTACTTCGGAGATGTTCGACCTCTTCAGCCCCACTGCCTTAGATCGTCGGACGTGCAAGGGGAGCACGTGATATCATAAGCTTTGCTGGATGAGGCATGATCATACCCGTTTGAATTGCACGATAGGATATTTTCTTTATGCTTGCCGGTCGGATAGAACCCCCATAAAGTTAACGGTTACCTGTTCCCATCATCACGACTAGCACCATAGTTATCATCTTGATATATTTAATTCAGTGTATTATCTGTTTTTCCAATTGGCTAACAGCGGTACGTAATATTTGCTATGCCACCTAAATGTGCCTCAAGTTTACTTTACCTAAAGCAAACGGTTTTATTGAAGCCCCCCTTTTCGCGAAAAAATGTTTTCTGTCCATTCCAACATTTGTTCTCTAGAGACCCCTGACAATGTTGGGAAGGTGCTTTGAATGGTTTAAGAGGGCCCCAGCACTCCTGTCGGACCCACATCGCTTTTTGTCCGTTTGTATTGAACCCAGCCTTGCTCTGGAGGACAGCACTTCACTCACAATCAAACGTATTCCCCGCTCTAAAGGTAAGCTTTTAGTCTCCAAAATGAACTGACTTGCTTTCAAAATATTTACAAGCAGGAAACTTTCCCTTTCCACCATTAAATTTTCAGCATTATGACTAAGGAATCTAGAAATTTAAATAGATATAAATCATTCCCAGGGTTTATCCGTAGCTGTAAAAAAGACAAGGTCAAGCACTTCTTCCCTCCTTATCGCTGAGAGATAACGATGGGACAGACTTACTTATTGGTTTGTTTTCACCCTTTAAGCCGAGTTCCTGCAAAAGATGCTTCATTTCCAACACCAAACACCGGCAGACGGACGGCTTCTAAAGATTGCAGTCGTCGGCTATCCAAATTCTGGCAAGTCCTCTCTCGTCAACATGTTAACAAAGTGGCGGACTTGTGCTGTGTCGGGACGGGCACACACCACCCGATCGAAGCAGACCGTCGTCTACACGACAGACTCTGTGCAGTTGGTCAGTTTTTTGTTTCCTGTACTACCATTCCTTCCTTGGATAGAACTCGAGATTAGCCAAACTCCCCGAGCCTAAAAGTGTATTATCGAGTCATAGCACCATCAAACCTACGTGTGGATATTTTTACCTAAGTTATATAGGTAAAGCAGATCTTTTTCTGAATCCGTGATTTGGAGGCGCGTTATAAATTAGGGCAAGGTGACAGACCTGATCGGCACTGTTTCCCACTTGAAGTACACTTCGAAAGTAGTACATGCAGCTATACAGCCTAGATCATTAGGCTTAAGTTTCGCGCTTGGGAAAAAACAGAGTCCGACATATTAAAAGGGCTTTCTCAGACATGAAGCCATCTCATCGTATAGATAAGAACTAAACTGCCTGATTAGTCGCGTGACGGAATACTTAGCATTGGCCAACGTTCTAAACTTGGCCCATCCGGCAGGTGGTTTAACTCGACAATTGTAACATTCGGTACTTTCGTTTGACTACTAAACTTGCTTTAGCGCTTGCTAACTTTGATGGCCGCATGCTCAAATTTGTGTGTGATTGTGTGTTTTGTCGTTTGCTAAGCGCGTAGACAGGCCGATGTGGTTCTGTCAGCCTCTGCGCCTAACGCCAGCGCTGAATGACTGACCTGCTTGGACAGTGGACTGTTGCAAGGGGGAGCGAATAGAGGGTCAGACGGACACAGGGACCCCAGTGTAGTTTAAAATTATCACTATTCGCTAAAATTTGCAGCTTAGAAGGTTGTCAGCTAACTAGCTAAGTCGACCCTCGTATTCAGCACTGTATATGAATGGACTGACTGGAGGACTCAACGTCAGGCTGCAATGGCTCCTTACTGTAGCCTCTATGGTGCTGACAAACGTGGGATCTCAGTCTCCTTACACCTGACACATTTTGCGGAGACCAGGTCGTGTGCGGCATGCATAGCCTATCCACTGCGCCCCAGTACACTGTCGGTTGTCTTGACATTGCCCTGCCCTCGGAGCCCGATGGGATGGAAGTGTGTGGTAGATGTTGCGCGAGTCTTCTTCACCATAAACTTGTGCTGTACGTCCTCACTCGCAACGGTTGAATTGTCGGTTGGTGCTGATACGATGGGGTCCTCAGCCTAGGTTGTCAGTTTTCCTCGGCTGAGCCGTTTCCTTCATCAAAAGTTATTTTCGGAATTTTCACCAAAACCTCTGAAGTAAACAAAGTGAGATATTAGCAGAGGCTGAAAAAGAGGACAAGCACAGGACTTACTCGGACCCTCTTCTGCCAGAAGTTACCAGATGAGCACCTGCAACCCGGCGCCAAACTCAGTTTGCTCAGACTCACTATTCAGATAGATTAGCCCAACTATATTAGGCGCAGTTTCACCCCCGTATAAAGCTCAGGACCCCTGTTAGTCCACACTTTAGACCGCCCTGATTGCTATTTTTGAATTCCAGGCGTTCATTGACCTTCCCGGAATCGTGTCACTCGGACAAGCCAGACAGTAAGTAGTTCCTATGAGTCCATGAAATCATCTAAGTCATTTGAATTGTTTACCTAAAACGTTTCATATCCCTGACGGAGCCTTTGTTCTTTTATTTGCAGGTTCAAGCTGGAGAAGACGTTCTTTCGGGACCCGCATGCTGCAATCTTTGACTGCGATTTAAGTAAGGTGGGATTCTTCAGCTTCGTCCCCTTAACTGTAACGTTTAGTTCTCATCCTTGTGGACTCAGCAAACAAGTATGCCCGACAAGCACTGCATCCTGAGATTGTCAAGACGCTGCACTTCTTCAAGGACAAGGAGTCCATCTTAGTCCTTAACAAGGCAAGTGTCTGTGGAGGTTTATTTTTGTCTGTAGAGCTCACGAAACGCTCATTTATTCTTTAATAATGCCGTACGTTTTCGTGTAAGTAGCTATAATTTTCCAATTACCAGAAGAGACACGCTGACATTTACTGGGATTCACTTAAATAATTTCGAAGTAACAAGTAGTAGAAGTCAATTAAGCCCTCAGCTTTCCAAAGCCTAGCATATATCTACCAGTGGTCCATGCTTCATTGGACGTCGGTAAGCGTGATGGCTGAATAATAACAATTAGCTACTGGAATAGAGGGAAGGCATGCAGAGCAAGGTGAGGACGACAACGTTTGCGGTTGTGTTGTGGCCCATTGATACCATTTCTTTAACATGATTCACCTTTGTCGTCTAGATGGTTCAGCTGGTCTTTGATCCGCTAGTTTGACACCCGAGTAGTGTTGGTGACAGGTTATGCTTCAGGCTCTTAAATGTCAACATTGAATCCACTGCATGCTCATCATGCCGCATGTGCTTATTTTCAGAGCGTCTAGGCATCTCCTTTCTTCCTCCCCAGTTACTTAGCATGCTTTTACAGACTACATTGTTGGTTACCTTTGTGTGCACTTCGTGCATTTGAATTCGTGAGGACACGTACCTCAACAGGGCATACTGCACTTTCCATAGTCACCCCGTCATTTTTTGACGCAGTAAAGCGCTATACCTGCCTATTGCACTAGCCGCTGTGCGACTGATGGCGGGCTCAAGAGTGAACCTCAAGGCAGAACGGGACGAGTGAGTCCCGTAACCGATGAGCGCATACCAACCAATGTGAATATTCCCGATCGAAATTGGCAAGACAACGAGCCCATGACGCATTGGGTTAGAGCTTTGGATTTCGAACCAACAAGTTACGAGTTCGAGTCTCGGGTGCCGCAACACCTGGGGTTGGGTATGGTTGGCTGCTGCTGCTGATGATGATGATGATGATGATGATGATGATGATGATGATGATGATGATGATGATGATGATGATGATGATGATGATGATGATGATGATGATGATGATGATGATGATGATGATGACAAATAATTCAGACATGGCCATAATTCCAGTCTCCCTGTTTTTTGTCGTTAATGTTCCTCAGACCTCACTTAAACAACGCGTTGATCGATGCAATTACTACGAATTTGTTCGCCATCATCAAATTAATAATACAGATGTTACCGTTTGCCATGTAGGTAAGACAGATAGCACCGATTTTAAGCAGCGTTCGGAGGAAAGTCGAAGGAAGACTATAAACTGGAATCAAAGGCCTTCTGCTATTTGAAATGCTTGGAGCGCAGCCTTATGAAAAGTACTGTTGTCGTAAATTCGCAGCTAACTTCCTTGTGTTCCTTTTGTGTGCCCTCATAAAAATCAGGATCTTTATTGCGTAGCCTTGCATAGGAAGCCGTAATTTAAGTGTTTTCTCTGAAGAATACCAACTGCTTCCGCTAAAATTAATCTTGACTCTAATTGAATTCACAAAAAACTGCATTTGCGCTTGCCGAAAAGCTCATTTATTCTTGAGTTGCCTTAAAGGGTTGAAGGTATGCACCACTGTCCATAGCTCATTTGTTAGGGTGTCGGACTTCTAACTATCAGGTAGTAGATTCTAGCCTCGGGGTTTGTGAACGTTGGAGTTGGGTATGGCTAGTTACTGACGGCAAATAAGCCCGAAATAGCCGCCATTCCAGTCTTATCCCTGCTTTTGTCGGTAAACATTTATCAATCAGATATTCCATTAATTTATTTTTGTGATGTTTACTTTGCACCAAATTGTCATTCACCCGTCCAACTCAACAAAAATAACAATTTCGAGTGGTGAGGAGAGGCGCCAGGGATGACTTATGACCACACTGGATCATCATGCGGACGACTTTCGCAATGTCTGCTTCACCCTCCGCCTCGATAACTATCGCATTATGATCGAAAAATTAGGTCCCTCCCCGTCTACGCGTCGTACTATATCGCTGGTCCTTCCTGCCGGCATTGCATTACCATGACGGCTAACCCTATCTAGTTTTCCCTTCGGTCGCAACGGTTACTAGAAAGTTTTAAGTCCATATAGTACAGCTTTCTGACGTGCCCTTGTATGAGAGCTGGGTATCAAGTGACGCCAGAACCAATGAAATACGCACCTCGTTTAACTAGTCCCCTTGTGGGACTGCTACTCTATTAAATTGATAGTCTATTCCTAACCGGCTCACACCGGAATTTCGCCCCTTGTACTCGACTATGTCATTTTTAAGATGGTATGTGGCAGCCTCTGCCCTCGTGGTCGTTTGCCCTGTTGCCTTCAGCCCGCCCAACACGCTTACTAAGCCTCTTGTTAAGATTGTCACACTAGCTATGTCTCTTTAGCCTTGGATTCGTAAATCGTTTGGCTGTCGATCCATGCTAATTTGACTCTGCGTGATCCCGACATGATACGTGCACACAACCTTCCGACTCCACAGGTTTTTATGGCCTGGATGCTGGGCAGTGGTCATTTTGTGATGACCTCTTCCAGCTCAGCCTTCGCACCCGCAGTTTTAGCCTATGGTATCGCCTGAGATAGTGATATGGTCGGTAGCCTCCATCGGAGAGCAAAGTCCAGGAAGCATCGACCGATTTAGCGAAGCTGCATTATTTCACTCAGAACAGAAACGTTTCTATCTGAAAATCGCCCGCATTTTAAATTAAGTACAAAAATGGTGCTTTCGTACAAAAAAAAACCTGATAAACTTTGCCGACAAAGACAAGAGAGACAGTTTCACTTGTCTTTGTCGACAAAGTTCATCTGCTTTTACTCCTACTACTAATACTACTACTACTACTACTACTACTACTACTACTACTACTGCTACTACTTCAACTATTACTTTTACTACTAATACTACTACTACTAGCCTCTATGCAGATGCTGGCGGGGCTCGAGAGTGAACCCCAAGGCAGAACGGGACGAGTGAATTCCGTTAACCATCGATAAGCGTTCATCAACGAATACAGAAAACCGGCAGAAACCTTACTCTTCCGTTGCACTGCTTAAAAAACAGTGTCAGCTTGGGAGGTATTTTTTAGACCAAACTGTGTACTGCGGTTCGAAACAATTTTCAACCCCTTAACACAGAACCTGTACGAAAACTAGCTCTGGCGGATAAATCCCCAGGCTTTACGTTGCCATGTGAATAACTACCTCCGGAGTCCTTGCATTTCTTTTAGATTACTAGATATTTCCCTATTTTGTTAGTTATATATTGATATTTAGCCCTCTTTAGCTCATTTGAACTACAATAATGGTATCATCCGCAAACCAGGCTAGCACTACTTTGAAGGAAGTAAAGTTTGCAACATTTTTGGGTTTAGACTTTAGTGAACATTCATACGGTTAATACAGCGGTATCTGATTGGACTCGAGCGCCAACCAGCATGGAGTATCTACTTCAATCCATATTTCTTCGCGAAAGATGCTCTGATAACAAGAGGAGAGTAGTTTTATTGAAGGCAGATGTAGGTGCAATGGCCTACTAGACTCATAGCTCAGCTTTCGACTGTGCATCATATAGTTGAGGGACGCGAGCCAGGTGGCCACTTTCATTTATTCCGCAGGTTAATGATTAGCTTTCAACCAAAAGTTTGCTGAGTAAAATGTTAGTGTCGCAGAGCTTCAGCGGAGATAAAGCCACAAAGAGCACTTTTGATTGCATATCTGTACCTCAACTAGCGACCAGGCAAAATTTCACAATGGCTACCACATAGAAAAATAAAGCCCCTGGCTTCTTGAATTTCTTCACTAAATAGTTAAAGTTTTAGATATATTAGTCATGGCTGGGTTCTCCGACTTTCAATTGCGGGGAGGGGAAAGAACTTTTTTAAGATACACAAAGGAAGTTTCGATAAATTACAACAAATTTGGAAGTTTTTTTGGATTCAGCATGAATTGAATCAAAAAGTAAATGATCGTTAAGTCCCATTTTTCCTGGCTTTTGATACTTGCGATAGCAAGTTTGTGAAATTAGTGGCGAACCAATTAAGTGAGTTATATGCAGTACTATCTTGAATGTTCGCGAGTTAAGGTGCCAGAAGCCGTCGCAAAGCGGAAGGTATCGTAAAGGTTTGGGACGAGTCTCTAAAAACGCTTATTCTCGGAGCTTAAATCCTGTATATGAACCACATCCTGCTCCAAAATCACTTTAATTTCATTTATAAGATGGCTCAATCCATTACACTCCATTTAAAAACGAATCGTTAGTGTAAAACTACAGTGAAATATCATCTATTGGGTAATTTTAACACCTGCGCATTTATAGAACGGTGTACTAATATTAACCCTCTACAAATACATTGGCTATTTTTTTAATTTTTCACTCATAGTAAGGTAAAGGCAATTAATGACTGGGATCATAAACTCAATGACTGGCCTTTTCCCATACAGCAAATTTACAATCCAATAAAATAGGCAAAGCCTACATGAACTGCAAGTAAAGGGTACAATTATGTATTCAATTTAACATTTTGTAGAGAAGTACGGAGGAATAAAAATTGCAAATATATTTGTGCACGCTTACTACAAGAAGGGAAGAAAGAGCAAAGATGCATATATATATATATATATATATATATATATATATATATATATATATATATATATATATATATATATATATGTTAATATCATTCATAAATAAAACAGTAGTATGAGTACTCACCAATGTTTAGTATGGCCGGGCTTAGACCGGCGTAGCTGGAGAACTTGAACAAAAGCCTTCTGCGCAAACTGTATGACCGTATGACTACCGCCTCTGCCGTCATACACGATAGTTCGACCGTCGTAGTCCGACGATGCCCACCGTATGCTCCGTGGAAGTGTGGAGCAGGGACGGTGACTTGCGCGTGAATTAGTTTTAAGTGATAGTAGCCTTGCGCTGCAGCTACCGCACTCTCTCCTCCTCCCCCACCTGAGCCCGGTGTCAAGACAGAGTCAAGAAGACCGGAGGTGGGAGAGGACGCAGGTGACTGGCGCGGCCGTGTCCCCTAAGTCCTAGGCGTGCCACCACATCTCCCATTTTCGGCATTTGTAAGCGGAGCGCAAACCGAATAACGCATGCCGTGGCCTCCGTGTTGGTCCAGCGCATCTACCACGTGGCCCGTTTAGGGAGCACGGCCGTCATACACACACACACACACACACACACATCCACTGATACATGATTTCGGAGTGTCTCGTGGGCACTTTTATAAATATTTTTCTAGAAACAAAAAGACTGAAACATTAACTTTGGATGTATTCCCGCCTAGCTGACTGTAGGCAAGGGTTTTGTTTCGATCGCATAACTCACATAGCTACTTCCCACCGGGTTCTTGCTTCTCCTCTGATAGTACGCAATCGATCGGCTACAGTTACCGCCTTCTGTTGGACTGATATTTGTTTATTCCGCTCTGACCTCTTTGTCAAATTGCCTGTACGAACCTGCACCTACTTTGCTGCTTCTAGGTCGATCAAGCTAGCGGGAACCGGACTCGTCTCCTGGATGTGTCCCGGCGTCTGACGGGAGGCCTGGTAAGTGGTCGCATCTCGCACGCAGACGCCTACGAGAACCGATTCATCCATCGGGCTGAACTAGCCGCCAGATCGAACGCCATGCCACGCCTGGAGCCCAGCCAGGTTATCACCCTGCGATTGCCTGCAGCCGCGATTGAGGCAGCCAACCGACGACTGGCCGAGATCGCTGCTGTTCGTCGACTGCTAAATCCGCCCTTCCAGGTGGAGCCCCTCAGTGAGCCGCGCTCTCCGGTGTCTCCAAACCCACTCTGTTTACCTCAGCCGGATGTAGAAGAGACCCAGGCTGACGACTCCACACCTCGACGCGGCGACGGTGGCAGCATAGACGCCCAGTCACACGAGCTGACGCATGACCTCGACGGTCATCAGCATCACAAAGATAGCACTGACCTAGATCAACAACAGCCCAACGCGATGTCGGCAGGACTGGAAAAGTATGAAATCTGCAGGCCTCCTAGGGTGCCTTGTGATACGAATGCTCCTATGTCTGCCGCCTGTGCAGCCATTTCATCTACGAGCTCTCCGCCAGACGCGTCAGAGACGAAGAATAAAATTGTCCCGATGGCTGAAGAAACGGAAAAGGGTACACTGCGATAACTTCCTGGCCTAACTTCATATTTACTTGACTTGACATATTCGGAGACACATGAAAATTGCTTCAGAATCTCGACCTGTCCTGGTAGTTGGTAGAATTCTGCCATACAGTACCTGAGATAGGCGTTTTAGGCACCTAAATTTCCAGGTCTGCCGCCATTCTTGCGCTTGTATTATTTAGGAAATGAGATTCGTCCAAATTTAGACAGCCTGCTTTTATTTGCCGGCAATATTCGTCTGCCTCTGTGGGGCTCGAGAGTGAGCCTCAAGGCAGAGCGGAACGAGGGAGTTTCGTTAGCGATCTGTGAACGTTCATCAACGAATACAACCTACTTTCGCAAGAAGCCTAAGGGATTATGCAGCAATGTAACCATGACGTTTTACGCCAAATATCAGAGCTTATGAAACCTGAACCTGTTCCGATCTGTGTAAGACTGTGTGATTTTTCATGATTTGGCACATGAATATTGTCGACAAGGACAAGGGAGACTGGAATGGCAATTTCTGGCTCATTAGCGGTCGTCAGCCAGTTATACCCAAACCCAGGTGGCGCACCACCCGAGGATTGAGCCACGGGCTCGTTGTTTCGTCGGTTGCGATCGAGAATATTGACTGCATTCCTTGAATAACGCTCACCGATCGCTAACGGAACTCACTCGGTTCGCTCTGCCTTGAGGCTCACTCTCGAGCCCCGCCAGCTGCTGCATAGCGACTAGTAGTAGAATAGGCAGATGAATATTGCCGGTAAAGACAAGAGATCCTGGAGTGGCCATTTCTGGATTATCGAAAAGGCTGTCTCCGATTGTTCCCGACTCACGTTCACATTTATTTTTTGGCATGGAAAGCTTTAATGTCTCCCGCCACCACTCCGGTTGAAAGCCGGGAAAAGGAACGCCCTATGGTTGTTTTGCGCTAGCCTCCAGTGGACTCATTAGGTTTGGGGTTCCATTTCCGGTTAGCGCAAGGCCAGCTGTATTACAGGGCGTTCCAATCCCCTTTTCCAACCGGAGAGCATATAATAAATTCCCGCCTCTCGCTTAAATTGATGCCGGCTCACAGAAGGATGAGTACAAGCACAAATACGTAGTCTGCGGCTTCAATTGGGCTGGGAAATCGCCCGAATATAGTGAAATGTCGATGTTCACTTAAAGTATGTTTTCGTTGGTAGACGACGTTACTCGTCAAGTTGTACCCAGGGGTTAAATCTATAATCCTATAGGCAGTCGCGCAGCTACTAATAATACATGCAGAGAAGGATATAAGGGACACTGAAATGGCCATTTCTGGCTCATTATTCGTCATCAGCCAGCCACGCCAAATCCCAGGTTTAACAACTCCCGAGGCTCGAACCCGTGTTGTGTTGGTGAGAAGTTCAACTATCTAACCACTGAGCCAAGGACTCGTTATAAGAAGGTAGTTTTATATGCATCGCGCGAGGCTAGTTAGTATCATTCCTCACATTTGGGATTCTCCAATCAGGCTTAGTGAATTCGGCCGTGGCGAAGTCCCAGCTAGAACCTAGCAGTACCACCGCTACATAATTCATGGTTTCTGACCCATTCGTTAAAATTTCATCCTTGCGTTTGCGGTGGTTCAAACTCCACAGCTTTCCTTAACCCGACCACTTCAATTCACAGTACTATAAGCCCTCTGTATCTCATGTCACATGTTAGTTGTCTGCTAATAATAATAATGTTTTTGCAAATTACTTTTAAAAACTCATCTCAATTTAGTGGGCGGTGGGCGTTTTAATAATGCCGACCATTAAAAATATGAGTAAACTAGATAGTTTCCTAAGTTGTTTTGTGGGAGTCCATGCTATTTTATTTCACGGGTAATTTCCAGTCCTATTCGATGATTATAGTCCACATTAAATGTAAGTGATGAGGATGACTTCCATGAGAATGGGACTATATTGGAGAAGACTTGCGCAGAATCGATCTTGAAGACTCCCCACGCCTCTTCTGACAAGATCGGGTCAGGCCGCCTGACCAAAGACCTTTAGGTGGCCCCTCCATAGCCCAGATTCCAATGGGAATAAAAGACATATTAATAAATATCCATCACTGTCTGACCCGCAGTGTGAAGGGTCAGATTGTCCCACTGCCTTTATCCTGTTCTAGTTGTGCAAAATCCAAGTGGGGGCTGTAACCGCACCTGCCGCTTCCGTCTTCTCTCCCACGCTCTCCCCACGCACATTCAGCGAATGGGTCTACTCGGTCACACGCACCTCCATGAAAATCATCCGCAGGCCAGCCCACATCCTCACCAACTCCGCATGCATCACACATGCACTCTCTCATCACCATTCAACACCGGCACCTCTCACGTAAGTGGGAGGTGTGTTCTTCGGTTCCTCTCCATGAGGCTTCTCAGCTACCTGAGAGATCTGTGCCGCCTTCACTATTGTATACGCAACTCTTGGGCAGTGTAGGCTATGACCAGGTGTTGTGTGATAGGCTGTAGTTGCACATATGCCCAGCTTTTAAGAACGCTGGGATCTGTGCCGCTGCCCCTATCCTCTTGTTATTGGGCTAAAATCGTGGTTCAGTGTTTGATATGGATCAGGCAGTGTAGTGTTAGGCTTAGATGCAGATTTTGCCTTTACAGCCACCTGCGTAAGCCGCTGCGCTTGCTTTCGGCCTGTTTTCACATGAATAAGCCAGGGCCAAAATCTACCTCCTCCCACCTGTTTTGGCAGACAGTGTGTCATAGTAGCTGATGACCAGTGTCCGCTCTTTTACTTCCATTACCCATACGGAGGAACTGTCAACCCCAGCTCATCTGGCTCTTCCGCTCGCGGATCCCGCCCCCCTACCCCTTGACAACGGGGACGACAACCACAGTTCAGAGGCAGAGACAAGGGAGACTGGAATGCCTATTTCTGGCATATTAGCCGTCATCAGCCAGTCACCCGAGGCTCGAACCCGCGACCTGTTGATCAGAAGTCCAACGTTTTCTGGCCGGTCTAGAGCGGAAATATTGACCTTCGTTGATGAGCGCTCACCGATCGCTAACGGAACTCATCCTGTTGTGCCTTAAGGCTCACTCTCAAGCCCCGCCAGCAGCCGCACAGCGGCTAGTATTATTATAGGCAGATGAACATGTCAGCGATGGTCATCTGCCTATTATATCACTAGCCGCTGTGCGGCTACTGGCGGGACTCGAGAGTGAGCCTGAAGGTAGAAAAAAATGAGTGAGTTTCGTTAGCGATCGGTGAGCGTTCGTCAACGAACCATAGTTCAACCGTCAAACACGATGGCGCACACCGCATGTACCAAGAAGTAGACGCAGCGGCCACTTGGGTGGAAATTAGTCTATAGTTGGATGAACTTTCGCGGCACCTACCGTACTCTTTCTTCGCTGACCGTCCCCCCCGATGGCAAGGCAATGTCAATCTCACCTGCACAGCGGCCGGTAGGTTCAAGTATCCCGTCTACACTTGCCACAGACGCACATCGTTGGTCTCATCATCCCACCAGTGTACAGTTTTATTATTAATTCACATGAAGAGTCTGCACGTGTTTACTCGAGAACGTCCGTTCTCATACACTGAATTCGTCTACCTTCCGCGCATCTAAGACAAACACTTCATTCTCTCCGCCGCCATAAACACCTTCCATTATGAGCTAGTATTTTCCACCATCAACCAGGCCAAGCTGCCGAATACCTCTGTTTAATTCTATCCACACACCTTGGGAGCGTTGTCTCTTTTCGTGTGTTTTCACGCTGTCTGTTTCTTTTACGGTCCAACGTCTCCTTTTTAGCTCCCAATAGTGCAGTTGTCTCGCCCAAACAGGATCGCCAAGTGACAGAAGTTGAACTTCAGAGCATTGACGAGTTCTTTGTGGAGTACAGCGTCAAACCACCCGTCCGTTCTCCTGAGCCACAGGGAAGCATGACCGTCCCAACCATCGAGGACACCTATCTAGACTCCATTATTGAGCAGTTAAAACAACAACTGTTGCTACAGACAGTCAGCAAGGAAGAGGTTGAGCTCAGAAAGCGTCGTTGGCGGCAGCTAGCTGTGGAACTCCAGGGTGTACAGCATTGGGAGGGCTTCAGCGAGGTCTTTATGGTCTCTTCTGTCACTGGCGAGGGAATTGACAAACTGCGGGTGAGTTTCGTGTCTCACCTTGTTCTTGACAGCCGCTGTCTGCTCAATAAATAAGGGACACTTCACTAAGAGCATCAGTGACTAGTGGTTAATCATACTGCATACTGTCCACATACCTTTGCATGTTGGTCCAATTATGTCCCACGTATTTAGCCGTATTTTTTGAACTATACTCTGCAAGACGGACTCGTTTTATATCTTACGTAATTACCTACCATACTGCCAGCGCAGGTACTAACTTAAAGCCCAGACACTATTTGATCGATATTCCGTAGCCACATGTCACAGCTACGAGGGGTTCGGCTCATCAGTGGGTCCCTCAGCATTCCCTGCGCCTCTAGAGCCTGACATACTGGTCTACCCCAACTTAAATGCCCTAAAATGTAGTGTATGTATTGTCGCTACTTGTTTCGCTTCGGTAGCTTGAATTAATTAGGTGTACTGTGTTGTTGTTTTGGGTCGGAACACTTGCACGCCTCCATTCCAATTGGCGTGTCGTTCATACTAGTCTATAGTCATACCAGCGGCTTTATGATCTGACATACAAGGCCAAACGACTACGGATGGGCACGCTTTCAACCCAGTCGCCGTCATCTTCCTTTTAGAGTGGTGTTTTTAGTCAATAGTAATAATAACTAATGAAAGTGGGTCCGGCCGTCAGGGTTCCTATTGCATTATGATCGTATCGGTGGCTTTGAGGCTTGTACTGTCCCCGCATATGTGGTCGATGGCGGTATTGCTGCTTTGAATATTTCACTTTCGCGGTTGGTTGTTAAAGCAAACTGTTCAGCCGCCTGAGCAGCTTGTTGTGGAGCTTTGGACATCAACTACTAACTAGTGTACTTCATACGCCATAGGCACCCTCTTGCGTTCACACAACTAAACTTGATCAATAAATATGCGGAAGCACATAAATTATCACTCTTTTATTCTTCCTACCTAAATAACCCCTATTTCCATGGTTAGGGGGAGGGAAAAGAGGGACAGTAATAAACTTGTCTAAGCCTATTATTTAAAGTGATGTAAATTTAATGGGAGGCGATTCGCGACAATGACTTCCGGCGTCAAGTTTTTTAACTATTGATTGTCGTTCCTGTTCAGACTGTCCCCTCACCCACCCCTGAAATTTACTTTCTGTGCTAGGATTACCTGTTGGGACGCGCAAAACCTGGCCGCCAGTGGATCCTATCTCCAGCCCTCTTAACTGACCAGGAGCCGACAGAGCTCGTGAAAATGTGCGTTCGTGCACACTGTCTTGAAAAGTTGCCCCAAGAGGTGCCCTACGCCCTCTCTTTCGTCGTTGACGACTGCGAGCGTGCTCGTCTTGAGGAGGATGGCGATGATCGAATGTATGTGCATGCACGCATTCTCTGCCGTAATGAGCGCCAGTTGGTAAGTTGTATCACTGCCTATCCGGAGTTTCTGTGTGATTCTGCGATTTCACCCTTGATGTTTAAGTGGTACGTGTTGTTCAACACGCTTTGCTCTTTTTGGGGAGGAGAAGTTTACCGTCGGACCTCTTAAGTAGTGACTTTGACTAATCTCCAGAAACTGGATTTTGTCCTGAACACAACCCATGAACAAGGTAAAAATCGATCGTGCATTAGCCAAAAGTAAATATGGCATGCACTGTGAACACGGTGATCGCCAATAATACCTGCATAGATGTTGTGGACAATTCTCCTCCGGGACCAGCAGACATTCTCAAGGCACATTAAAATCTATGGCGAGCTCGCGGCCTAAGCTTCAAAGGCAGGCTTTAATCTTCATTGTGGAACCCTGGTTTCATCTTCTTCAACAAGCAAAAGCGAGCAAGGAGGGGTGCAAGTGTTTCCTCAGTAACAAAATAGTTGCAACGTGGATCGCTCTCCCCAGTGGATGTTGTTTCCTCTGCCAGTGTGAATTCCTTTATGAACAAACTCGACAGACATCAAGCTTCTCACTTACCGCCTACGTGCAATTCCATTAAATTATACTACCCGTAATAAGTAAGTAGCCGTTTTATGTGTATTCTTTTAGAATAGCCGTCGGCTATGTAGGAGTCTGGTGCGTGGGGGAGATAGTGAGGTCGACGGCTCAGTGCATTTTCCTCACTATAAACAATCTGACGCGCTTAAAAATATCACGGAGTGCTAAAAGCCGTGGCTTGGAAGGTTGCCAACTGACGGGATAACTCGGACCGCGTGGTCAGCCCAATGTGTACTTTGTGTGGAGTGGCCGACTGGCGGACTGAGAGTCAGGCTGCAATGGCTTCTTTTTAATGTGGCCTTTTTGGCACTCCCACTCCGTGGGATCCGAGCCAGGTGTGGTGGTACGCCCATGAGCGGCTCCGGCCGCGCCAGCCACATGCGCCCTCTCCCATCTCCGGTCTTCTTGACTCTGTCATGACACCGGGCTCAGGTGGGGGAGGAGGAGAGTGCGGTAGATGCAGCGCAAGGTTACTATCACTTAAAACTAATCCACGTGCAAATCACTGTCCCTGCACCATTCCTCCGTGAAGCATACGGTGGACATTGTCGGACTACGACGGTCGAACTGTTGTATGTAAGCAACTGCTTTTCTTCGCCTTTTTGTGACCACTAGGGAAACCAGACGCATTCGCCTGATCTTTCCTTAATAAAACCGAACTGAACTAAACAATGCTGACTGCGACACATGAAACTAGACCCACTGCGAATGCTTACGATGCACCCCACCCCAGTCGTCCTCGGGTGCTTATGGATGTGTGAGCTGCAGGAGCAGCGCTACAAAGGTACTTAAGTAACTCTCACATAAAAGCCTTGAAATGAGTCACGTCTGGTGGGCAACACATGTTTTATTGACGGGTACGGTGAGGCGCCGCGAAACATGTAAGTATAGGTTTCGACGACCATCATGGCCTTGTGAAAGAGATTAATGAGCGCTGTCAACACTCAAAAATTCCCTACTGGACGAACTACTGACGCTTTTTTTAACAGCCCTTGTAGGCCGCCTTCTCATCCACTGCAACAGTAGCGGTAGTGAGGACAACCCCTCGCGATGTTCTTAGCTCCAATCAGCTGTACGACAGGTTGAGCATTTGACGTAAAAGTCGCGCAATCGGGGTCCACGCACTGTGCTCTTGCCTGTCACTTACACCTCGTCGTCTACCGGAACTCATCGCACGCACGTGTCTACGTTTTTTCCTCTTACCCCCTCACCATGCAGCATATACCTACGGGCAGAGTGTAGTAATCTTGCATGCGACGGAAAACCAGGATTGGGGCCTAGAGTGGACGAGCTGCACTCTGGAAACATCAATTTCATACTCTCCCACACCCTTCCCTCTCTCCCTGTATTAGAATTATGTGGTTGGTTAAATCTGTTATCCCTAAAAGGTCTTAATAAACTGTTCAATTTAGGCGGGGTGCTGAACAACGCCCCAGTCATTTTAGTATCAGTTGCAGGCTGTTGGTTAGAAGGAAAATGTTTTTGTTTTAGAAAAAGGTAATCGGTGTCGGCGGGTCGACTATTCGCTTACTGGCCGGAGGGGTGAAGGCGGACCTGTCGGACATGTTCCAGGCACCGACGACAGTAAAGCTGACTGCAGAAATGGCTGGACCATCGCGCGGTGTCCTAAAGCGACTGAGGAGGACCAACGACGCCTCCACGGTTTTCCCTGACTTTGCCAAGCCCGTAGAACCTAACGTTTATTCCAGTGCAACTGAATAATGTTTTTCTTCTCCCCCCCCCCTGAGTCATCCTGTACAGTTTTATGAGAAGTTTTGCCAATACTTCACGTAAAAACCTCTTGCCCCTTTTTGACTGTCTGAAGGAGACATGGGGGGGACAGTGACCCTGCTTCTGGAGTATACTTTCTCATGGCAATTCGGCGCATATTCCTGTCTACAATGGAAGTGTGGTCACCGATCAGGTTACGAGATATGCTCGTCCCACTGCGCCTTGGGACTCAATCTAGAGCAGGCAGTCACATAGCGAAAAGTTATTATATAGACTGAGGAGTACTGACAATGACATGGGAGACCGTCTTGACCTTGGTCATCGAGCCTTATTAAACCCAACGCTCTACGCCACGGACGCGTTGTCCTGTCGGTTGCGACCTGGAACATCAACCACTGTTAAAATGCGTTCGATAATCAGGTGGCAGGACATGCTCGTCCAGTTGCGCCTTGGGTTTCAGCCTCCGCAGGCAGTTCCATAACGACCAGGAATCATGCAAAGGAACGACCTGTAACCCTGCGTGGTGGACGCCATCCTGTCATCCTTTTCACCATAACTTTCGCAGGGGGAATACGTGCATTCACGTTTCCGTTTCGCATCTGTGTCGGCTGATCAAGCACGCGGTGGTTGTCTCATATTCCGTCTTTGTAGGCCAGCACCTCGCATGCATATCTGTCATCTCATTGTGATTGAAGGATGCTTCACTTGAATGTCTCGGTTGTATTATGCTGTACAATTCAGTACAGAGCACCCCAAACGGTTGTTCGGCGCCAACGCACCATTAGCAGGTACGGTTGATTTCGAACTATTAGCGAATTTTTTCATAGATCCTATCAAAATATTCGTTTATTATTTTCATTTATTTCCGTGAGTGAATACATTTTCGTGATTAAAAATTATTTACAAATTTATAAATACTGAACATTTTGACACGAATACGGAGATAACTTGATAAGCCTTCGCCTTTGTAAGAGTATTAACTGTAGGTGTATTCGTTCGTACCTGTAAGCTATATATTTTTTATGATTAATAAAAAAGATGACTGATATAATATTAAATTATTGTCGGATGTTAGTTTATAGAATATTTTGTGTTTGAACATTAAAGTAGGCAGTTATATAAGTATTTTAGGAGTCTTAATTATTCGTAGATAGCTGTGTTCTCTAACCCCGGTGAATACCGGGAATCGAGTGTAGATAGGTCGGGTTTCCTTATGTAAGTTTGCAGTACGAAGGGTTTGCATTACAACCAATTTCCGTGCCTTCAGCCCTTTGTTTATATATGTATATGAATTAGCGCTCTCATTGATTTCATGAAGAACGCGTTACAAGTGAGGTTGTCATGTTGCAAGGCATTACGGTAGCTGAACAAGTTAACGAACCGTGAGGATGGCTGTCTTATTACCTCTTCAGGGTACTTCTGTTTACAACTTAATACTTTGAGTAAAAGGTCTTCTCCAAACCATTTCGTTGAAGAAAAAACTTGGGTTATTTGGCGAAATTCGACGCTGCTTTATATTCAGGCAATTTTCTACGTTAAGTAGATAACCTAGGGCACATCTAAATAATTGCGCCTGTTTCAGTAGTAGTGTCGCGGCAGCTAAAGCCATAGGGGAGACCCTTCAGGCCCGATCCCAAATAGGTAAAGAAACAGTAGGACGCCCGTTGGACGAATGTTGTATTCTGTACAGAACTATTGCAGAAGAGATTGGTCGACGTTGGAAGCGGGATGTGAGAGCACGCCCGAAGCCGTAAGAGCAGCGCCCCTAGTGCGAAAGCGCGAGGGAGTCGTCACAGCGCCTACAACGAAGGCATATCTGAATCGACCTTGAATGTAATTGGTCCGTTTGGGTAGCTGTGATTGGTCGAGACCGCCTCCGGTTTTCTTGACTGTCTTGACACTAGGCACAGGCGGGTAAGAGAAGAGAGAGTTTGGTTGATGCAGTGCAAGTTTACTATCACTTAAATTTAATTTGCGCACAAGTCACCGTCCCTGTCCAACCTTCTGTGAAGTATACGGTGGGCATCGTCGGACTTCGACGGTCGAACTGTCGATTGGTCGAGAACCAGATTGCAGATTTGCTACAGGCTCCCAGAGTAGGCCCACTATAGTATCAGTATATTTGTGGGAGATATAGGTGAGTTACCTTTGAATTCCCATTTTGTACATGCGAGTTGTGGTATCAATAAAATAGTATCTCGGGATGTTGACGAGGCCAATTGGGTGGAACCTAGTTGAAAAAGAGCAGACAGTGAAAAAAACTCCCAGTGATATTTAGGAGAAAAAAAACCGTCGCCCTTGGGCGGTGTCCATCGGGGGCATCGCGGAGGTCACCTGGATCATCACC
>WEDG01000175.1:0-36225 GCA_017591395.1 Schistocephalus solidus
TTTCTATACGAATGCATCTTTTGTACTGTATTGTAGTTGTGAAAATACATTTGAAAGTTCAAAACATAATTTGATGAGGATACTTTAGCTTTCCAAAATTATCGTCAAGCTTTTACATTTATATCGCCTTGTAACTAAGTCAAATATGTGGGTAAGTACAACATACCACTCGATTGTCGGGGTGGAAGGTGGCAGGGCGGAGGAACCAGAGTTGTGGTCTGTGTTCTGATGATCGTCAGAGGTACGTTGGTCATTGGGAACCGAATTGGTCATGGTAACTGCGGTGCCTGTGCGAAGTACTTTTCGGAGTACAGGACCAGTTTATGTAACCTGATTGTAGTAACTTCTGCCGTAGCCAGCATATGCTATTCAAAGACATTTGAATAGCTTGAGGCCACATTTAAAATTACCCGTACGTCTTCTCTGACATTTACGCGACGATGCACGAGAATAGAGCTGTTTATTGTCGTATTCTGGTTTCTTGGTGCACACAAAATATTTCACTGGACCATCACATAAATTTATATAGCTATAATCAGCATAATTATTTAAATCTATAAGGAAGGTAAATAGAGCCTTCATTCATTTTCTCTACCGTATGAACCAAAGCATACGAAGCACATTTGACATATATTATTGAAGAAAACATACTGGTTGTTTACTAAAAATGGCAGTTCATTTCAGTTTCATTTTCCTATTAATGGAGTGATTGGCGCACGTCTTTGTACATCTAAGTTGGTAACAGAGTGGCAAGGAATGCGAACGCAGGTAAAAACAAACGGCCTTTAATGCTTTCTTGCACATATGTACTTAAGCCATGATTCGGTAAAGAGGGCGAGATATGTGGACTACGCTTTACTTTTCCTCTGATATTTTCTGGAAGGAGGCAGTGGGAAAGAAAATTTTCTGACATATTTGATAGAGAAATATCCAGGAGAATTTACCAATGTTAAAGTATACACACTTGAAGACAAAATGCACAAAATGCTAATTTCAGTATGCAATAAGGAATTTGCGAAATGTTTACTAGAAATGAGAGTCCAATTAAGTTCCATTCTATTTATTAAGGGGAACGCTTTCTTAGTCCTCACTTTGTTACAGATTGGCAAGTAAAACGCATTGATGCAAAGCGAAAAATTTCAGGAAGGTAGAAATTATAAGAAATAAAGCAAAGAATTTGGACAGCTTTGGCCGTAATGCTATCAGTTTGAGGCGATATATCTAAATTATTAGTTCGAGAATTCTATTTGAAAAAAAGACAAGTGGAATGGACTGGTTTTCATTATTTTATAGGTGTTTTGCAGAGAATGCACTGAAAAATTCAACCATGTGGGTGTTATTGATGAGGAGGATTTAGATTTCCTTAGGCGGCTGGAAATTTTGTTAAAGCACCTAGAGGAAGCTCGATTTTTGAAGATTTTATCAACAAAGTTGACAGGATTATGATCCCAAGGTGCAAGCGTTGCTATTTCAAATGGCTCCCTTGACATACCTTTGAGGCCATCTTGAAAATTTTCTAAAGATTAGTTTACTGGATACAGTAGAAGGTAGCATGTCACGCACCTGCCTTCGAAAAGTGTATTGTCTGTCACAAAGAAAATGAGGAACAATGGAATCGCAGGAGTTAGATTTTAGAGAGCAGGTGAAAGAATTGTGTGGCTAAACTATGAGGGAGATGTATATGATACAGGAGCAGTGAGACGGCTTTCACAGGATTACGATTAAATGTAACCTCCATGCCAATTGTACTATTGACCGGATCGGTAAGCATTTGGATGAAAAGGCGAGGTTTTAGTTGAGAAGAGAAACCCAATTCATCGCTCCATGCGAATAAGATCATTAAAAAGAACACTTTTATGTTCTCCAAATTGGTAGCAACTTAACCCCCATGAGCGGAGATCGAATCAACCTCGATTGCTGAAAACAGCTCAACTCATATAAGTCGATTTTACTACGTTATGACAGAGGTTTGGCATCCACACCAGCAAAGGAATTCAACAGCAGCACCGCTTGGCGGTGCGGACGTAGGAAATTTTAATATGATGGTAAATGTCCTTTTTGTCTGCCATATGATTTACTGGTAACAAAGTGAAGGCATGAGTACAGGCATTTACAATCTCGAGAGTAAACAACGCAGACAGTAACATTGACGCATTTTCTTAACTTTGAGGGCACGTTGCCAAATTTCAGCGTAAATCCTTAAAGTTTTTAAGCGAAAGCAGGTTAAGAACAAACGGCCAGTAACGCTTTCTTATCCAGATCAAGTTAAGCCATGCTAAGGCAAAGAGAGAAAAATTTGTGGCCTACGCTTTTCTTTTCCTCTCATATTATCTGGAAGGAGTAAAGTAAATTTTCTCACAGATGTGATGGAGGAACGTACAGGAGAATTTAACAAGAATGCATACAATGTTAATTGCAGTATGCAATAAGCAATAAGCGGTGGAAGTCTAAAAAACGAAAAAAAGAAATGAGATCCGATAATTCTGCAAGAAGTGGCCTTTTTTGTAGTAATTTATGTCAAAGTCGAAGGTGAAAATTCTTCCGTTCTTTTGCAAATGCATTTTATGCAATATCGTTAACTTACAATTAAATTTTCTCTATGTATCCCCAGGAGAGCGCCTGTACGAGCGTCTTCTGAATGCACAGTGCTGTGTTTTTTAGCCGCATGGCCACTGCGTAGGCTGTCGCAAGCACTCGTTTGCTTGGGCCTGTAGAGTAGTTGGCTGGTGACTGATGCACAACTGAAAAGTCTTCTTTAGGGTCAACGCGGTGAGTAGTACCAACCAGATGCGCGGGAATGGAACTCGATATTGATCTACTTTCACGTGTTACTAAGCAGGCAGATATGTGTTCAGGTATCCTCTTTTCCAGCCACCTTGTTTTATGGCCAATGTATCCTGCTACACAGGAGCAAGTGAATAATTAAATACTCATTGATGTGGCTATTAACGGGAATCATTCTTAAACTTCTACAGGTAGGAGGGTAAAGTTCCTAAAGAGTACCAGTAGGTTCGCCGCAGGGAACTCGCTCGTCATGGCTGTCTTCAGGCGTCATTTTATTAGATATCTGGTTGCATCCCCCAAGAATGGCAGTCTTTCTTTTCTGTAGTTAAGGTGATAGGCTTTGTGGTGCCTTCCCCAATATTTCGGCGATTGCATTTTCTGGGTATTCGTTATCACGAAGTATGTCCTGCAGCTGCTGCAGCTCTACTCCGGCCGTTTTAGGGGAGCAGATGCGTCTCACTCTTACTGCTAGACCCACAACTTACCTTCGCTTGTTAGTCAAAGTAAACAAAACTGTGAAAGTTAATATAATGCCCGCTCTAGGTTTTCTTTGTGAATATTACACATTTGACAGATCCATCCTCTTGCCTGTGTAGCAGGAAATTGAGGACCGCAATTTCATTATCCACCTTAGACTCTGCAGAAAGTTTGAGTAAACGATGCACACTGTTAGACCTCTGGTCAGGGTGCCGGTGTCGATTTTACGATCCATCAGGCAGAAGATGTCATCCACGTACCGACCTTAAAAGTGAAGTTCAGCGATGGTGTCCTTGAGACTCGTTTTTTTGATCTTGCCCCTGAAAACATTTGCGAGAAACGGTCCAAGTGGTGAACACATCGCTGCGCCATCAATCTGCCTGCATAGCTGGTTATTGGAGAGGAAATTGCCATTTTGCGTGCATTGCGTCAGAAATTCTCTTAGGATTTTGACGGGCATACCTATCTGGTTTTCGTATCCTAAATACCATCACAGAGGTAGTCTGTTGTTTCTATCACAAGTAAATTATTCAAAGATTGATGATACATCTAACGAGAGCATTCTCTGTTCACCCAAGTTCCAATTTTCAATACTTTCAAAAAATTCAAAGTTGTCTTTCAAACTCTGGGGATACAGGTAACTTTCGAGTGGCCTCAGTGTTTCTATCAGCCATTTGGTAAGGGTGCGAAAGGGTGAGTTTCGCATTTCCAAGGTTGGGCGCAGAGGCAGCCTCGTGTTTATAAACTTTTTGGAGACTGTGCATTCTAGGTATCTTCGTGTCTACAGGTCCCAGTCGTTTAAATTATTTCTCAACCATAAACCTTATTTAAATAGGTATTTGAGAACGGTCGTTAATTTACCCTCAGTGGCCTCGGTCGGATCCTTGTCTTTGTCGGCTTTCGAGAACATTTACGATCCGATAACATTTCTTATATTTTCACCCCATAATCTGTCCTATCCATCAGTACTACTCCTCACGGCAATGCTGAGTCACTTATGCAGAGTTACTGAGATGTCTGCATTGTAAACATGTCATTGAACTTTCTAACCCCTCTGAAGGAAAAAGGAAACGGAGTTCAGTGGGCACGCTGAGGCTCACCAGAAGCGATGTCTGTCGCAGTTGATTCACGAGCAATAGCTTTTTTCCCGTAATCCAGTACCAATTCTCCTCGCAGCGGAAGTAAATTTGACTTCAATAAGAGAAAAAGAAAAGGTGCCTTAAATCCCAAATTCTGCATGGACGTGTCATGTTGATTATTGTTTGACGGAATCGTTGGCTTTGACTTCAGATATGAAAAGTAAGAGTTAAAATAGGTGTATTTTATGAAGGAAGTTATACATTCTGTCAATTAAAGACAGTTAACTTGACCCAGGTGTGATTAAACTCACCGTTCCCGGGGGGAGCATCGTAGCTCAGTTGGCTAGAGCGTTGGCTGTACTAACGCCTTCCACTTGCTGGCGTGGGTTCTAATCCCACCGAGGCCACCGGTTTATTACAAGTGGGTCAAACGAATTATTAAAATCTGTCAAAATCCTCTACTTCTAAGACTTGTGCCATTGTAGTCTTCACATCTAGTTTTATCACCCTTCTCGTGGACACGCACAAGAATGTCTGTGACCCTGTCATCAGGAACAACCTCGTCTCTACGGGCGTATACAATCACTTCATGAAGCCAGGGTGCCAGTGTATCCACAAAATGCTTGAAAATTCAGCGGGTAGACCGTCCTCTCCAGGTGTCTTGTTGTTGCGTTACCTTCTTATGGCATCAGTGACTTCTCCTTTAGAAGGGGGTTACATGACACTGCATAGACAGGAGAGTAAGGAGACTCCGTTGCACATGTAAAGGGAGTGATAGGCTCAGTATTGAATTTGAGTTGTTGCTCGAAGCGTTCACGCCAGCGCTCGACCTTGGCCGAGTTGTCAGCAATAAATCTGTCATCCACGTCACGAACAAAATCACTTAGTGTATAAGGATTACCACTAACTAAGCGGAAATTTGGTAGAGTTTTCGAGTGTCACCTACGTTTGAGGCCTGCTCCATTAAGATAGCTAGTTCAGCCCAATATTTCTTCCGTCTTTCCTCACCAATTTTGCCGTCATCTATTGGAGTTGGCGGAAGGAAGCATCGTTACGTGACCTGGCTCTAGCCGCATTGGGCATACAACTGCAGGATTCTTCCGCCAATGTGAGTCACTGCAGCGTCGCTGAGTATATCCAAGGAGTTTCTCAGCTGCCCCATAGACTAATGCTTTCAGTGATGAACACTCACTATTGCTTTCACCGTCTGCTCGGGTAGTAAAACAGGAGCTGATTTCTCTGTTCAGGGCCTCAGCAGTGCCGATTTGCCGGATTTTGGTGACATCGAGGCGTCTAGCATGTGGCATTTTGAGTGCAAATGATAGATGCACTTGCAATCGTGTACGAACGAGAACATGCTCAGACCCATAGGCATTACCAGTCGTGGCACCAAACATCGATCTTTTATCATGAATCCTGCTGCGGAACCGTGAACCGACTAGGATGTAGTCAATCTGACTGACCGTATTACGGTCGTTTGAATACTAGGTCACCATATGTTTGTTGCGGTCCTGGAAGCACGTGTTCGTGTTAAAAACAGTCGCTTCTGGTCAAAAAAGTTCAGAAGTCTCTCACCATTTTCCCATCGATAATCAAGCCTAATACCTTCAATAAAATGACTGTTTGTGAAGTCCACATGTCCAGTCCTGCAATTTCAGTCCCCGGCAACAATCAGCAGATCACAGCGTCAGATTCGCTCAAATATCGCTTGCAGCTGCGCCTAAAACGGCTCCTTGTCACGCTGTTCGGAAACGGAAGTTGTGAGATGTTTGTAAAGTGACCTTCCAGTCACCCATAGGTCATCCATTCATTGAATAGTTCCCAATCAAGCAGTGCACTATTCGCTTGTTGTGAGAGGGCAATCGCCACACCATGTCTACCAGGTCCAAGATCTTTCGCACATTCCAGACTCCAATACCGAGGGTCCGTTTAAACTGAGTAGTCCGGCTCCGATACTATTCGCCCGCACCACTGGATTAGGGCTGCGGATCGCGTTGGTTCCCGCGGACGACGTAGCAGGGATCGTAGTATTATATTCGGACATAATTTCATGAGGTATCTTGGGAACTGTGAGTGCCGTCAGGTCCCCAAAATCCGCGTACTGCTTAGTCAATTCCTTACTCTGTGCCTCAAAGTCAGTCTTGAAGGCAGCCAGCATGGTGTGAGAGTTTGGACCGAAATGGGATGAAGGCCGTTTGGGACGTCTTGTCTTCCTTTGCATAACCTGGATGCTGAAGGTTGGCCTGCCGGGCAGTGATATTTCCTGTGACCTCGCTTGTGGAATTTCTGAAAAATATACTTCTTGAATGGACAGAAGCGAATGAAATGCAAAGCTCCACATTGCCAACATGCTGTTGGTGGTTTTCTGGTGACTGAATCTTGGGGCTTGTATGGAGCCATTGACTTTGCGTGGGTGACAGCATGAACGCTCGTGGCGGCAAGTGAGGAACTGGGTTGCTCCACAATGGTAAAATCACGCCTAAGATTATTGAACCACTGACAAACAGCTGTCAATGTCCGTAGGGTGGAGTCGGGGTTCTGTTCAATTATGCTGAGCAGATGAGTTCCGATTTCAGCATCACGAGGTGACTGAATAGCGCACACAAAGATACGGCACTTAAATTGATATTCTGTCATCGTTCGGAGCTTGAATGTTTAACACTCATGGTTGACAATACTGGCGAGTGTCAGAATATCGTTTGTCTCGTTCTTTGCCAGTTTGAGTCATTGTTATCGAATATTGAACAGTGATACTTTCTTCCTGAAATTCTCTGACAGTTGTTTGACTGTTTCATCCAATGTGAAACCACTAGGGCACATTTTCAGGAGTATGTGAGTATACCGCTCGAGCTCTTTGAAGCTCACTTTGCGTAATAATAGGCGCACCTTCCACGCATCATCGGCTTTGTCAAATCTAACGTGGAAAATATCTAACCAACTTCTAAACAAGGCATCAAAAGTCACGTCGGAGTCAGGATCGTAAATAAACTCGGTTATGCAAGAAGCAACTGGGTCTTCTGAATTTGACTGCTTTCCAGAGGATTCTAGGTCAGGAAATTCAGACTGAATTGTTGCATCATAGATTTCATCATCTTCTGGCGAGATTCCTCGAATTGAGCCTGCTGCTGTTGTTGATTTTGCAGGATGAACACATAAATGCTCTGCGGAAATAGAGATGGTTAATTCTGCATTGCCAATTTTTTATCGTCTTGCCACAAGCTTTGATGGTCGCCCATCAAACAGGGCACCGATCGAATCTTCAAAGGAGAAATGAACAGCAAGTGAGGACGAGTAGAAGTGTATTGCTGTATGCTAACATCGAGCTATAAGGTAAACATTGAAAATACGAGCTTGTTTATGGTCTAACAATGATCGGAACAATCAGATAGTGGTCTTCGGTGGGTAGCTTCCGGATTGGTCCTATGAATCATCTTGTCGGCAGCTTGCGCAACCACCGCACGCACGGCATGTCCGCAGATCACTAGTGCGTAAGTCGTCAGTGCGGCGTGCGCCTGAGTCGATTAGGGCGGCTCCTCCTTACACCTACGTCCCAAATCTTCTGGAAAAAAACCGTGTGTGATAAGCTACCAACGATTCCTTGAAGCGTTTTGGGCAGCGTGGGCGACTGTATCTGGCAGTAAAGAGCCAAGTTGAGAGGGCGGCTAGAGAATGCCGGTTGTTGTGTTGTGTTTTCCTTACCATAAAAAAATCCGACGTGCTTGAACCTCTCACGGTGCGCTAAAAGCCATGGCTTGGAATGTAACCAACTGACGTGATAACTCGGGCCACATGCTCAGTCCAGTGTATGTTTGTTTTATGTGGAGTGGGTGACTGGCGGACTGAGAATCAGATTGCAATGAACTTTATGGCACTCCCACTCCGTGGGATCCGAACCTGGTGTGGCGGCACGCTCAGCGTTGGCTCCGGCTGCGCCAGCCACCTGCGCCCTCTCCCACCTCCCGTCTTCTTGACTCTGTCATGATATCGGGCGCTGGTGGGGGAGGAGGAGTGAGTGCGTTAGCTGCAGCACAAGTCTATTATCACTTTAAACTAAGTCACGCGGAAGTCACCGTCCCTGCACAACCCTTCTTTGGAGCATACGGAGGACATCGTCGGACTACGACGGTCGAACTGTCGCGTCATCTTACACTCCCAGTAGGAGCTCATATTGCTGAATTAAACTAAAGAAGAACAATTATTAATTTCCAATGGAAGATAATTTTTCTGTAGATTTGTTCGAAAGCACATAATAATGGCTTAATTGGACCAAAAGGAAATTCCGCTATGTGCAGTTGAAGAAATAAAGATGCGCGGACTGCTATCTTTGCATACGGAACCTTGTTCTTGTCTTCATTTAAGGATGCAGAGCTGGCCCTAAAGTTTGCTTTTTTAACACTGCTGAGTTCGGCCTTATTCTGCTGATTTATAGAAAAAACATGAACTTGACACTTAATGAGCCCATCTGAGTGTTGACTGCTATACAAGGAAAATAAAATGAACCACAATGTGTCGTCCATCATGTAATGCATGTTGACATTAGATGTTAACCTGAATATGGATTTTTGCACGCACAACGGAAACATTGTACGATTATGAGCTCCGACAGATGTGCTATCTCATGAAATTGATATCCTGAAGTTTTTATGTGATTCAACATTTTTCTAATGAATAGCTGTAATAGCAGCCATAATATAGCATGATTCCAGGAGAGCCCACAAATTCAGAACGGATGAATCGGTATATCCCCCAAGTAATACTCTCGGTCAATTGCCGAATTCCAGGAATCGTAAATATATCTGTCTTAATTCTAACACCAGCAGCAAATTTTAACAACAACTTCACTCTTCCCCGTCAGTTACTTTTTACATTCTTACCTTGAATCTAATTCGAATTTATAGTATTTGATGGGAAGTAACCTATATTACGGTTGGTTCCGGTATCCATATCCTGTCAGAGACGGCGCAAAAACTATCTATACTTAAAACTGAATTGCAAATGCCACCCTTTGGCATGTTACCTTACTTTGGTTGTGTTTTACTCAGTTATTTTAACGTTAAGATCCGCTTCTATAAGGGGAGTTGAAAACTACCGTAAGTTTGGGTACATTTATTAAACGAGGGTTTTTGCCTTTCAGTAGCAGCAGCAGAAGACGCCCAATTTCAAAGGGTCAGGCATCCGATTCCCCTATCCGTGGTCACGCCTGCGTCAGGCTGGAAGTGGTTTGACCGGCCTCAATAGTGGTTTTGACAAAAACCAGCCCATCGCCGATACACATGTGCAAATAAACACCATGGGTGTAATATTGCAAAAGTCGCGCAAACTAGGGTGACTATGTCAATACGGGTGTTTTTTAGCTGCCTTATTAATCGAAAACTTCACTGATTCACACTAACGCATGCCATCCCATGCGATTCGGTTTTCTGTGAGCGGGTACGAGACATCGGATTTTTGATTTCTAGGTGATTTTTGTCGTCGACTGTCGACCTTGACAGATTTAAGGTTAGGGCATACGAAGAAAACGGGTTTTAAGTTTCGAGGAAATTTTATTATCGGCTGCGGCAATTGCCGGATGTCAATGGAGAGTAAAGGAAGTACTTAAAGCCAAGATGGCTAGTTAAATTTAAAACAGAGTAAAGCCAATCAGTGTTGTTCCAAGAAAACTTCTCATCCTAATTCGGCTGCATGAGCTTCGCCAGCACACAGCTCCATAACCACGAGATAAAATTCGCGTGAAACGAAGAATTGTATGTCCAGGATTAACTACTCCAGCCGGCCAGTTACACAAGGCGAACGGTCGCTAATAGTTCTCCAATGATATACTTATGATGACCGCGGACAAAGTGAAATAAAAGTCATGCCTATCAAGTGAAAAGGAAACAGCGGAAAAGGCCACACGTTTTGCATTTTAGTGAATGCTGCTGAGTCAGGCATTCAAAACTAGCCCTTCTGTGCAGAAACATAGACAAATCCCCTTAATAAGGGTGAAAATGTGATCCCAAGGTGGTAAGTCAAAGGAAGAACAGGTGTTTACTGGGAGAAGTTTATTAGGTGTCTGACGTTTCAGATAGTCCTTTCGTTTCCAGTCTCTGAGGATGGGTAGAGGAAACAACTGCTCAAAACGTCAGACACCTAATATGCATCGCCCGGTGAACGCCTTTACTTCATTTGGCATAGACCAGTCCCTAAGACTGCAAATGCGGTACACGGGTGTCAGTCCGAAAGGGAAAGTTGTGTTCTCCTTACGTGCAAACTTGTCTTCCTGGCATAAAGATACTGCATTTATGACAAAGGTAACGACGGCCTCTCCCACAGAAACAAAAAGCTGTGATTTACACTCCGGAATCAAGTGACGTGGGCGTATTAAGAAATTTTCGTTTGGGAAGGAGGCGGTATGCCATCATGCAAAGTGGCAAACATTGTTTTGACTGTAGTCTTTTCTCTTTCCTACAAGCCGGCCTAATGAAAGAAATGCAGCTCATACTACTCTACGCATTTCCTATCTTTTAAGTGTTACCCAATATATGCAGCTGAGTTCCGACAAAAACGCAAAATTCAAGAGACAATACCCGGTATATCACACATCAAAGAACGGCTATTATTTTACATTCTACAACTAACCTCTTCTCGAGCCTATTTTTGGTCACCTTTCAAAGTCCTTAAAATAAATACCGTTCGCATGCACTGGGTCTCCTCTGCATGAGCTTTACTCTGAATATTTTACTTTCGTGTACACGACAACTTTGAGATACTTATCATCTCATTATTCAGATCCAGTTGCATGTACTACGTCGTGCTATAATTCGTTTCGGGCTTAACTGTCCGGTTAACTGTCTGCGATTTTTAATTGAATTTGAAATTTGCCTGAAAATTTATCATATATATTAGAAAAATAAAATTAAGTGGGCCAGTTTAGCATAGACTCTGATTTCAAAATTAAGATTTATGGCTTTTCATGGTGGTTCAAAATGTTGAATAGCACTTGTACGATATTACAGATAATATGGAAGTTAGCGAATTGTGGTCGAACTAATTCTTTCATATGAAACAATCATTCGGCCTCATCACGGAAATTTTTTAAAGCACCTTTTCTAGCGCTGCGTGCCACGAAGTGGTAAACCGTATGACCCCGGAATACGGCTTCTGAGATATCCCAGACGGCTGCCAAACCCCACTTTGTGTCACAAAAGTTTTAGCGGAAGTGCTAATGTGAGTTAACCTGGGTCGTCTACGCGCTTGCATGTTGCCTTCTCAGTAGGACTTTTAGAACCAGGGAGAGAGACCAGGGATGGCAGTTTAAGCTGAATTACCGGGTGGGGACACACACAATGCCGGAAACCTTCATGTGGTTTAGCCCACCGTTTGAGGTGTTTACCCAGGGTGTGGCCGTTAGACAGAACCTAGTTTCATAGAGCCGCAAATGGCATTCAGGCGCCAGCAAGGACCGTGGGTGGTAATTTAGGTAGAACATGTGTGTCTCATCCAGGGATTGCGAACCTACGACGACTTTCCATGCAAACGGTAAAAACTGTTGAAGACTGAGAGGAGACACTTTCAATCAGCTTGGAAACAGTTAACCACCGTCGAGAGCCACATCTGGCTGGTGCAGTCACTGCCCTACTTATTTTCAGTAAATTAACCTTTAACAAACAAGGCGACTGCGCAAGTGGTGAAATTCTTATTTAAACATAATGGTCTCAGATATAATTCGAAAAAAGTCCAGTACACGTATACACAATCTGTGTAGTAAAAACTAAAACAAAGCTGCCAATTTCGCTTTTAGTTATATTTATATCAAAGATATGAAAATGCAGCTAGCAGCTTCCTTCGGACCGTAACGGAAAAGCAGAATTGCCGAGGGATTTATTTGAGGTCCGTGCATGTATTCACGGAAAAATTATGAAGACTATATATGTCTTAACGCGAAAGGAATTTTAATAATGAAACATAAAATTGGGTGGCAATTTAAATAGTAGACTGCGAATCCGAAATCAGGAAAAAATTACGTCAACATATTTGCACTGTGTTGGTTGCGATACTGTAAAAGATCTAACCTGAGAACCCACTGCTAATCCTGTCAAAAGAAGTTCACAGAGTTTTGTTTCGTCCAAGCCCAAAACCGTATATGGAGGAGGCAACCGGTGAGGTTTTGGATAGCCATTTGTTGACCACTGAGCACGGAGATGTCAGGGATCTTGCATTCATTGCATTTAACCCAATTGTGAAAAGGTCGGGGTGCCACAGCGAGATTTGAACCCATGACAGCAGGAGGAAGGCTTAATACAACCAATGCTCAAACCACCTGAGCTACAAGTCCCTAACGGTTTCTGTGTGTTGAAGCAAATTTTTACTCATTTTACAGGTTCCTTGCCATGCGCTTTCGCAGACCTCCCAATACAGCCCTCATTAATAGGTGAAGACGGAGCTCCTTGAAGTGTCGGTCTCGTGACGCAAAGTAAATATCTTGCGCCTAAGGTTCACGATTATTTATACTAAAGAAGTACACAAGTGAAGTTTTCGAATCGAATTGGCTTTGGCAGTTAATGAGAGATAAATAACTACCGCCTATATCAGATGCAAAACATATACAGTGCCGGAAAATATTAACTAAGACAGAACATCAACATTTACGTTTTCACTTTAAGAAATTGGCAGAAAAAAGGATCGTTATTCCACCTTTAGAAGATTTGTTTCCTTTCGACTAAAGCAAGAACAGATTAAGATGTCAAACTTTGTCTATTCGTTGACCTTTGTTTTGCAGCATTGGGTTTTGGCTAAGATTTGATACCTCAGCCTTACCTAAAATTTCATCATACATGATAGAACGACTGGATTACTAATCTAAGTTATTTATGATGGCGCTGTTGAAATCAATTGAATGGTCCACTCGATAGAATGCGTATGTTAAGATGCCCCCGGTAATACTTTAAATAGCTCTCCTCAGCATAAATCGTAAAATTGATCACTGCAAAGGAGCGCCTTGAAGCACAACTAATTGGCAAAATCGTCCTTTGCTTAGAGGTTATATATCATGGCCAGCTTATGGAGTTCGCTGACTAGATATACGTACACAATATATTGCCTAAATTTCTTGTGTCATTTTCACCCTGTTTTAATCGCTCCTATGTAGGGCCATATGTTTTTCTCCGGAGGAAAAACACGTAACGCCCTCATAGGTGTTCTAACTTTGGTTGAACTTGGAGTGTTTTCGCACCAGCTACGAAGAGCAAAGCAAGCATTCGTCACCCCATAAAAGAGGCGTTTAGAGGCCAAAAGTCCGAGGAAAGGCACGAAGATAGACTAAGGTGACGCAACCAATTTGCAGAAGGTACGGAGGCGTGCACAGAGGCCTCCAACATGACCACTGAAGGCAATTTCCATTACGTGCGTCATGGTAGTTTGTTTACGTCCTGGCATTCTCAGCGTTAGGTTGTGGTAGTTCTAATTTTCACTGGTCCTTCTCGTGTAGTAGCGAAACTGTAATTTAGAGCAGAATCCCAAGTTCCGGAAAAATACCTGGTAGAATTAAGTTTTATTATCATTGAAAATTATTTTTCTCCAGTCGATAAAAATAGAGGTCCTTTAACGCAATTCTGCTATTCGTTTTAATCTTGATTCACAGCCCATGAGTGCCGCCACCTGACAAACCATAGAAACCACATCCAGACCATTCATGCAGATACCCTCTTTGGATCAAGATTGGAGTTTAAACGTGGTGGAGCGTTTCAGCGGAATCAGATCCTTAAGTTTGTAGTTTGGCATGATAAACGGACTGTAATTTTGATGCAAAGTATCTACTTTCGCTCATTTATTTGCGAAAACACATGTGACTGAAGTTTTTAACAATGGAACTCGTTAACATTATTGCCTTCCGTTTTCCGGAATGGTTTGTTGGAATATACAACGTTTACGTCTTTGCAGCCGATGAAATGACCAGCTCTGTTGGCTATAAATTTGATCGTCCCATACGTTGTTTAGTTGCCTCGACCACTGGGATCTTCTGTGATAAACATTTCTAGTTGCCATCCCATTTGATTTCGTTTGTAGTGCTAGAAGACGAAGGATCTGATTTTAGATTTGGGAAATCATTTCGCCTGTTCTGGCAGGTTTGCGCATGAGGGCAAACTCTAGGAGGTATTTCATGCTATAAGTTCCAAGTCATCTTAAAACAAATGGTAAAAATGTGTGTTGCTCAATAAGTATGTCGAGGTCGTAAGGACGACAACACGAAGGTCGCCCCCAATAAAAAGTCAGGGAAGACGGATAAGGTAAGAAAGGCTTTTACTGAGGCAAAGAGCTTACAAGGGACTCTGCACACAGCTGCAGCTAGCGGTCTCCTCAGCCCAGTTGCCGGTGTGTTTGTGCGTGTCCGCTGTTGAGTCCAACTTGGTAGTTTGGTCGCGTAAACGGGAGTGGTGGCAGTTGACCATAATATCGAAAGCAGCGAGGAAATCTGCTCCGAGGAGTGCAGGGGGATGTAAGCAACGACAAAGACCCAAGAGAAGACACGCCGGAGACCGATGTCCAGGGAGAGGGTACCGAAGGTGGTAATTGGTGAGGTGTTTACGGCCTAAAGTAAAAGGTCAGGGTTGGGGGCACCAACGGTGGACTGTTGTGGGAGGGATGACACTCAGTTGAGCACCAGTATCAACCAGGAAACGTCTGCTACTCTTGCTGTCGCAGACGTTGAAGGTACGATCAGGACTGGAGACGTCAGTGATAGTGATCGCATTGATCCTCGGGCTGACCCGTTTTACTCGTTTGCTCTGCTGCGAGAGGAAGAAGCAGGGAGAGTTGCGGCGACGGGCTCTGGCACCGAAGGTAATGTGATACCAGCAGGTGGCGGCTGAGGTGGGACGAGAGGATGATGACTGGACAGGCTGGGCAGTTGAAATAGGTAGCATCCGGGATGAAGAGGATGTTGGATCTTGTAGACAAGCTACCTATTTGGCAAGCTGCGCGAGATCAGCGTTCAGATGTGAGAGGGGAGACACAGAAGGCACTGGCAAAATTGTGAGTGCGGCAGGTTGTGACTTGGCAATGCCGGGCATCTTTATCAGTCGTTCGGTCATTTGAGTGAGTTGTGCGCCGTTAAGAGAACCAGAAGTAGGTGCCAAAATATGCTGAACTTCAGGCGGAAAGCTGTCCATTGTCAACACCTGGCTGTATCGTAGATTTGGAAGAAGTGGCGTTCGGTCGGAGGCATCAATGTCGAAGTTCTGTAAACGGTAGCACGAAGGTTTTCCCAAATCAGAAGTCAGGGAAGACGGATTACGTAGGACAGGCTTTTACTGAGGCAAAGAGCAACAAGGAACTCTGCACACAACTGCACCTAGCGGTCTCCTCAATCCAGTTGCAGTTGTGATTGTGTGTGTCCGCTGTTGGGACCACTTGACCTCAGTGCGTCATTTGTCACCTGCAGACAACCAGTGAAATGCCACATGTTTATTGGTTTCGAGCACTCGCGAGGATGGGGCCAGGTCTCGGCTAGTCGTAACAGGAGTGCAATACGGACGGTGCGAGTCAGCGTCTGCGCCGGCCATCGCGTGAGCTGACTACCTCGACCAAGAGCGGCGCACGTGGGAACGGACTGCCACAAGCCCATTTCCGCATTTTTTGTGTGTAAAAACGTCGCCAACACAGTGAAATATATACGATGTTAGACTGACGTGAGACGCCGGATTGCATTACGCGAGAGCCTACGTACACGACTTACTATCCCCTGCCCTAATTTCACATCAAGGACCACTAAGACAGCCACCGGCAGTCCAACTGACCCGCCCGCACGTTTCCGCTCACCCTCGCTCACAAAACCCCATGGCTCACAATCGAACACGACAATGGGTTGTCTGGCCAGCCACGCAAAGGTGCCTAGTGAGGCATTCCAACTCTCTTGTTTTCATTTCGGTCACCGACGGGCTAGTGTCACCAACTCGAAAATGCACGGGTACAACTCGATTTTTCCGAAGAACCCCTTCTTTTTGCCATTGACTAACTACCAGAAGTGTCGTACTCTATCTAATAACTTTATGGTGGTATTTAGTTAGTCCTTCGTGTTCAAAACCGTCAGAAGAGGGCAGGGATTACTCGCGTGTGCATTAATTAGCACCTTTTTTCAAAAGTGATCAAATATCTTAAGTGAAGCCCTTCTTTGCAAAACATCGATGAACAAGTTCCTTCTTGGGTATACTGGAAGCATCTGCAAAGGGTGGGATGCGTTGCCAATCCTCAAATAGCCAAGTATTTTATCGAACCGAGGATTAAATAGCGTTCTCGTATCATCACGAAACGACCACACCGATCGCATGCTGTCCAAATGTAACTCATTGAAAAGGGACCGTAAACTAACGTTATCGTGGTGATTGCCGTAAGAACAAATATTTCGATTTAAATGTTACATATGCTTAAAGTCGTTTCATGCATGGTCTTTACACGAATGTCCTTAACGTTATTCAAGGAATTAACGCCTTCCCACGAATCTGTAGCAAACTTGAATGTATCATGCACAGTTAGGTTTAACTGCAGCAGAAATACCAAAATAACGTTCACTGTCGGAGAGGGTAAGTCACACATTTTTGAATTATGGAGGACGTATGAAAACATTTGGGTTAACTTTCTGGTCAATAAATTGAGCACTTTTCAGGTACCTCTTTCATGCTTACCAATATCGCGTGTGGTCCAAACAGTTTACTTAGTTACTTCTTGCCGCTGCGTAATAGATGCCAGAGAAACAAAGCAGGGGGTAGGCACGATAGCCGGGTCTCTCCAAGATTATCTTTTTCGCTTCTCAAACTGCTTGCGGTGGACAATTTCGGTTAATTCAAAATCCCGGCATTGCTGTTGACTTATTCCTTATGCCTTAGCTTCTGTCGACTGTTTTCCTCCATCAGTAGCACGGCGTGATATGCAGTTTATCAAACCGAAAAGGGCGTCTTGCTAAAGGCCGTCCCGTTGGGCCGGTTGGCTAGTGTTTGCTCACCGACGGGGAACGTTGCCATGGCACACCCACATTGTTTAGCTTTCGGGCTGATGTGACATTTTGACTGTTTCTCTTATTCTTTTACACCTTCTTTTCCCCGAGTTTATGCTGCACACCTCCTTAACCCATATTACCATGGTTTTCATAGCGCCGGAGGCATCAATTTTACTATCTTGGAGGCTGTTTACTATTCTGATTCCATCCTTAGCAAATCTTTGTCCTGCTACAATAAAACCTGGATCGATTCCACTGTCTGTTAACGTTCCTGGCTCGTCTCACTCTACGCAAAATAGCCTGAACGCCGTAAACACATTGGGTTAGCCCTGTTTTGCAGTAACAGGTGAAAGCACTTGCTGAGAGAACAAGGGGGCTGTAAACTGATATCTGGACCAACAGAATCTCAGCATGCACCGCCGACTGCTGAGCACTGATTCATGTATAAGCAGTTTGGAGAAAGTCGGTGCAACAGAGAAAAAAACTGTTTTCGTGGCCTGCATTGGCTTCAGTCAAGATCGGCATTAGAGTAGCCTGAGTGTGATTTAATGACTCACCAGTAGCTTACGAGAAGTTTACGTGATGAAGGATTTAGTCTGTTATAGTTGGATTTGCAGCGGGATTCGGGGTAGCGATGCAGGAACACATTTCTTAGCTGCGTGATCCCTCGCATTCCTTCTCGCGTACACCACAAATGGTGGGTTCTATGTGTGTTTAATGGCTCAAAGTAGACGAACTAGATCCACTTTTTCTGGTCGCCTATGTGTACAACGGAAAACCTTTAATCGACGGCAAATTTTCTTATGAAACTCAGCAGCTTCCAAGTTGCATCTGTTTCAAGCATGATAAAAAGTGAGATCGTCATCAATGTTGTTCGTGGGGAACGCAACGAAATGCATACTATTGTTACGGATGTTCTTGTGCTATATTCCTGGTGTTAAGCTTCGGGTGGTGACTGGGCAAGGGTTCCACGTTAGGGTTAGGTTTGGGTTTAGTATTTGAATTAGAAGGATTATGTTTAGTATTAAGATCATGTTTAAGGTAATTTTCCGACGCGTAAATAAGTAGACCTTGGACTTGTGCACAATACACGGTATGCAGTTATCTGTAGAAAATAAAGGAATACAGTTAAGTAAACAGGAGTTGCGAACAGTGTCTTTTAAGAGGGATGTAGTGTCGGTCCTAGCAGACGACAGCGACTTAGTCGCATGTTGATGCTCGAACCGAACTGGCGTTTGATAATCCCAGTCATACAGCTTCTCACGCAAATCCGTAGTGGAAGCATGGTATTATGATCTTATAATAGAAGATGCACATAAAAAGAACGTACGTTATCCATTACTTTTTTACAGTCAGGTCCAACGATATAGGTCACGATTAAACAGTACATCTGAAGACTGACAATAAAAAAGGTTGACATGCTGGAGAACATTCAGAGCGTTCAACAATACTGAACGATAGACAATTACAGTTTCGTTCTGTTGGGGTCTTAGCAGGGAAGAATACAGTGGGAGTATTCCAGTGGGCAATGCTTATTTTCCTCACTGTACGACGGTGCAATTCGATGAGCATACAAAATATAGGATATAAGTTGGCCAGGCAAACTTGAAGGCTTGCACCAATGGCCCCGTGAGCACAAGGATGGGTCAATTAGTCCCATGTCTCCCGCCTCTGTCGGCCAAAACTCTCCACCGGTTCAAATTTTGGCGTAATCCGCTGTCCTTTCTTATGAGACCGGAAATGCCTGATTGACGTCTACATATTGGCTGCTGTCGATCAAATGAGCAAATATTGTGCTGAAGATTTTTTTGCCAGAAAAGTGGGTTCTCCCTCAATGCCGTAGATACGCACCCCAAGGCAACACCGCGAATGTAAACAGAGACTGCGCTTTCTTCAGATTTCTTCAGAACGTTCCTGTGGCTTTCATGCTTTTGTGAGATGGGGTATATTGGTCCATTGAAAAGACACCAATATAATCGGGTTAGATAATACCATTCGACCCAGTTTAAACAATGCACGGTCAAACATACCTCTAGCGTAATTGTGGCTCAATTGTTTGGCAACGGTCAATAAGCATTCAAAGTCATCACGCCTGACTACGACGCAAGATAAGTTCTTGCTCCAGCAGATATTTGACCAAATAGGCGTTATAGAAACGGCTAGTCAACCCAGCCGAAGAAAAAACTGCGTCCAGCACAAGTATGACCATCTCGGCTAGTCCTTTCTAATTACGATTGATGTTCATGTTTAAACACTTTGAACATTTTGAGTCTACCGAGCTTCCTAAACGTCAAAACCACTATAAATTTCTTCATGTGAATCCTTTATTTTTTCACATGAAGAAGTTTTTTTTGATACAGTTCCACCAGAGCATCCATCCACTGATTTTAAATGTATTTTTGCAATGAGTATTAGGCTTTTTTGATGGAAAGGACTGAAATTAATGCAGTAATCCGCATGCTACTTACGACCACTTTTTGCTTCTGCCATTAGATTGTAAATTCTGTGTGAACCTGACACATTTATCTTCATCGTGTTCCTTATCATTACATGTGCTGCCGAATCCCCTGAGGCCAAGCCGAAAGGAGAACATGGTTGTCAACACGTTGTTGGGAACTGAAGTTGATTCCGTGATGTACGCTCACCTACCGGTAACAGAACTCCCTCCTTCCGCTCTGACATGGGGCACCCTCTCGAGACCTGCTAGCAGTCACAAAGCGGCTATTAGTAGAATAGGCAGACGGATATTGTCGGCAAAGACAATGGATACGGGAGTTAGCATTTCTGGTTTGTTAACCAACGTTGGTCAGCGATCCGCAAACATAGATGAAGTCACATCCAAGGCTCGAGCACGCGACTTGTCAATCAGAAGTCCAGTGCTCTAACCATTGATCTAAGGGTTCGGTGTCTTACCGGTTTGGCTCGAGAGCTTAGCATTATTTGGTGACGTCTAACTTATCGCTAATGGACCTCACTCCTCTTGGGCCCTATCATTCAGAAAATGGTTCGCTTTACCCGGCAATTAGTGAAGTCTTCGGACTGTGCCTATAATAATGAAAACAGCAGAAGCAGTGCGGGTTTCAACCTGCAATTGAAGGCGTCGTCGCGCAAACGAGTCTTCCGTCCCTAAAACACATTTCGAAGTGTCCAACCCCTAAAAAACCCATTTATGTCCGAACGGACATGAAGTCCAAGTACCTCCAGGCAGACATATATTTCTCAGCGACCTCACATTCCAGCAAAACAGTTAGCTAGCTTTAATGGTGACAGAAGTAAAGCAGAATCTTTATAAAGCCATGACAGGCGTTCCACCTATAGTTGCTGTACCGGAAACGATATATTGTGTAAACATATCTCCTCATCAACCATTTCTAGCCATGAATAGAATGCTAAAAAGGTCATTTTCAATTTCGCCCATTTAGCCAGTCTACGGTTTCTCTAATACACAGTATGATAAATCCATACAGGCTACAGAAGATGTGCTTAAGTCACTGATAGATACCATGAGTGCAATTTATTGTTGCAAACTATAAGACAAACGGATGCATTTGCAGTCAAATAGTTGGATCAGTCTATTAGAAAAAATGATATTCTTTTTACATCCTTTTTTACATGGGCTGCGGTCATTAACACACACTAACCCATTTTTTGCAAAAGAATTGTCGCCCCTCTCTAATGTTATCAGCATATCAGGGTGATTATTTTGTCTCCGTAAGGTGAGCACCCCTACTGTGCCGCAGAGAACTAACGGGAGCGTCCGCGCGAAAGTGTGTCTTCCGACACTGATGCGCATTTCGATCAGTCGAACCCCGTAATACCGGCATTCACGGCGATGGAACATTCACACAATCTTCTCTGCTATCAGCCAAACGCAGGTGCTCACAAGGCCAAGAAGATCCAAGCAATTATATTTCACCAGCATAACATTCAAGCGAGCAGCTTGTGTAGCATAAGGAAGACAAATGTCAAGCCCACAATCGCGGTAGGTGTTCCGCTTTTTGTACCAGTGCTAGGTAGTACAGTTAGCTTAAAAGTTTCTCCACTTCCATCATTACCAGCCGCGAGTATGAAGCTGACGGGCTCACTCCCCATTGGTCCATTTAAGCCTGACTACGGTTTCTTCTATAAACAATATAAAGAGTTGCATTGTTAGCTTGACAACTGTACAGTGGATTTCATAAGGGCGAAACCAACAAAGACTAATGAATAGTTTTGAAATCATTTGAGAAAAATTCATGTATTTTCGGTGTAATTATTATCCAGGACAACAAAATATTGTCTTTTCTTATAAGTTTGTCTGTTGCAAATGCAAACCCTATTTTTTTAAAAATAAAGTTCAGCATCTCTTATGGTCTTAGCATATGTGCGTTGTAATTTTAACTGAGCTAATTTTTGATGACCACTTAAAAATATTGCTTATAAAAATTGAGCAAGCGCTTCCATAAAAAACAGGCACCTGTCAATAAGGCATAGGAACATGGAATCCGACTTACTTTTCAAATTTTGAAGCTCCAGTTTTGGTGTTATTCCCTGCAATTTGAAGAATATTAAGCTTATTTATTTCAATATGCGCATGTCCTTTGAGTATATAAAAGAATTCCAAGCTTACTGTGATGCGATATTGCGCAGTAAAAACTCCGTTTCTCGTTACTTTATTGTTCTGCACATCCAAACGACCGAGTGATATCGTACCCTTCGGTGGAGTGGCGTCTTTAAAAATAAATAGTCTGATAGATGCATGTTTGCAATGAGCAATAGTGCACACCGATGCAAATATGACCCTTACCATTTATTTGAATGCTAGCACCTGAATCTTGCAGCCGATTGATCATGATATTTGTTGTTCCTGGTGGAATGTTTGTGTTGGCGGGTATGGTAAACGTCTGTCTGTGATCTGCCAGCAACAAAAATGGTTGAGTGCAACATAAAATGTGTTGCGTAAGACTTCAACATTATTTGAAGGCCACTCACTATTGATTTCACTGCATAGTTTACTTGGATCAATGCATGCATTGCGTATTGCCTGGAAAATTAAAAAAAAACTTTTCATGCAAATTTCAGAGAGGCTAATATATTAAATACTTTCCGATATCTCATTTCGTAAGTTAATATGTCCTGATTTAGAACACAATTATGAAAAATTAAGCATTAACAGATAAAACGTTTTATTTTCCATCTGCAGGCTTACCTGTGCGTCGAATTCTACACTTATATCCTCGTTGTTGATTTTGATTCCGGGTTTACGGTAAATTTTTAACTCATTCGTTTGACTGAGTGCTAACAAGTGTGAAAACAATCAAATTATTTAAATGTTAAACAAACGTTAAATAGTGCTCTGCTTAAAAGAATAGGTGTTAACGTACCGAGACAGAAGAGACTTGCCAGAAAGCAAAAAGTGATTGTTGGAGCCATGTTCTTCGCGTCCAAACTGAATAACCCAGATGGTGCATTAAGGCCATTTTATAGGATAATTCAATGCGTTATGAATGTCAATTGAGCTTTAAAGTCAAGGCTGTCGCTTACTCAATGCGCTTCTATTGGCTATGCGATCTGAAGACGCCAGGTAATACAGCCGGAACGATGATAGACCTGCAAATGGCTCCAGTTAAACCTACTATGTATGGTTGAATTGAGCTATGCAGAACAGTGCCACATGTAAATGCACGGCTGAAAGTGTTATCATTGGTTGGTTCTACTAGGCGGGCACAGAGGTAGGAAAACGGCGTAAGTGAATGAAATAACAAAACCATGTTACGCGCCTACCCCATCCCTGTGAAAGAAACCATAGGTGTCTTACGCATAGAATGTGCTTTGAGATAAAATTGTCCGTCGTGACTTCCGCACGTGAAGTTTCTTAAATGACTTGATTCCTTTGCCCCTTAGCCATCCAACTCTACCTCTTTTGCATGTGCAAATATAGTAATATTGGCAAAAATGCTCTTCGCTGCCTCTTATGTGTTTCTTTTGATGAAATCTTTGCCTAAGTTAGGAACTTGTGTTCATGCAGTAACCTTGCCGAATGCCAATTGCAATAACCGTCAGCGTACACGGGAGAGAAAATCTTTTCTTTTTTGGCATGTTACCTGCTGCTGTGTCATGTTAGCAGTGGATGTGGAGTATTGCCGTCAGCTAACGTACTGAACTTTGCTAAATAAAAGTGACTTAAATTATGCTCTACCACGGGTTAGCATTACTGCTCTTAAGCATTGAATTTCGTGTGAATGAGCTGTTGTTTGATATGTTCATAACCGTGCAGGGGAAAAAAATATAATAGCTTCATATCCAACGTCGATATATTATTCTAATTTAGACACGTGTGTTTTTTTACGACCACAGATTTATTTTCTTTCAGGTGGCCGTACTGGGGCCAACGAACTTCTATTGAATTTTATAAGTGTACGAAAAAACTCCGTCTATGTGACATGGGAATATTTTTGACCATAATCGCAAGGAAAACCTCAGTGAGATTTAAAAAGTACCCTGAAATTTACACATATTTAAATTCTTAATTAATTTTAATCATAGACTAGGTAAAATATTCATATATGTCGCTGCACACAGATTTTAATGCTTTTTTATTTTCATTGATTGATTAAAATAATAATAACATTTGTTTGGCTATGCATGCAAATTAAGATAAGGTAAATGAGTTGGAATATAGTACACATAATCGATAGAATATATAATGGCTGCCTCCCTTATTCGTATACATTAAAACCACGTTTGGCAAATCCCGTTGCAGTAAGACGTTCTCGTTCTATCTGTCTGGACCTCTAACAGGCCAAAGTAAAACTTTTCATTTAAAAAATAAATTTTCAAAACAATAATAAACATGTTAGGTTTTAACATATGCAAATATTTCAGAGTTTAGAACCATGTTTGTCATGACCAACTCTACCTACATGGGTAGGAAACGCAGTTGCATGTTCTAATGGGAACCAGGAAATTTAAACGGTAAACCGTGAAATGAAGCATGGGTAAGAGGAGGTAAAACTAATCCCGCCGTTATTTAGATGACACTGAATCTAATTCAACTTAGATTAACCCTAACCGAACAATAAAACGAAAGTTAACCGTAGCCCGGACTTTAAAAGTTTCATGGCTTTAAACCTAGCTTAAACACTAATTGTTACGTATTTAAACTAGAAACATGGATGTAAGCAGGACGTGTCCTGAGAACGGGAATTAGCTCAAGTGAGGAGTCTTTGGGGACACGGCGATGTATATGGCAAGGTGGGAATGTCATAGACTGAAGGGTGTTCAATCAGATCAAAGGAAAACTGGCCAGGCATACGCGACCTTGCAAGTTGCGTTGTCATGCAGGTGTGGTGTGATGTCTAGCCAGTGTGGACAGCGCACACTACACCTATATTACCGCAACATTACGCCAGAATAAATCACCTTGGAATTAAGCGTATGGCCACCCTGTGTTACGATGGAGATCGTTTTGCATATATTATTAATGCAGAGTCAGGTGTGGTTGTGTGCATGGCCAGAATATTTGTTATCTAGCAGAGAGAACGCTTCACCTGAAGTCTAAAATCAGATTGATGTGGATAATTTTACTAGAAATCGATGCGTTAATTCTGAGGACTCCCTTAGAATGTAAGTCGAAATCCGTGAATTTAAATAACTGGTCAAGAGGTAATATCCAACCTCCAAACTTCTAGTCTCTGATACAGAGGCGTCTTATGAAACCATCTGAGCATTTAACAACAAATGCAGTAAAATATTTCCTCATGAATCATATTATATAGGACAGTTCCGCTGGATTACAGCTTCGGTTTAATTTAATGGCCTTTCCGAATACCCCCTATTGGGAATAGGACTGGGATCCACAAACAATTCTGATGACGTATTTTTTTGTGATACTTGTGATCGGTTAACAGTGTTCCAGGTGGCTGCTGCAAGAGAATGAGCAGTCCAAACCAACAGAACCCGAGAAGCCGGCAGGCTACAGTTGGGAAGATTAGGTTAAGGTTTAAATGCTATGATTAGGGTTTAATTTACGACGCGTAAGTAGACACTCCCTCGGCATTGTGCACAAGAGGACATGTCGTCCGCATCCAACTATTTTGTGGATACACAGCAATTGGCGATCTCAGGAGGACAAGGCTCTTAATTAAAATCACAAGAGGTTGAGAAACGCGTCTTACATTTAAACGCGGATTCCTTTAAAGTTCGGAAATTTACTGTGCCCTCCTGATGGATGCGGACATTAAGGACTCGTTTCCATGCTGATGCTCGACTTTATTTGGCAATTGCTAATTTTTATGGTGTCGTCGCTACGTTACATATTGAAACTGGGCAAAATCATTTCTTCATTATGTGTTGATGTAAAAATAATTCCGCTTAGTTTCAAATGTCAAATTTTTTAACCCACGACAATCTTCATTTCGGGAGAAGCTACGTAGTCGTAGAACATGGCGGCGTTTTCGGAATCACAGAGGGTATTAGTCAGGTTAAACAAAGCGAGATTTCTGACTAGAACTGTGCAGATATTTGACCAGCGGTTGTCATCCCATGAAGCTTAGTCAGTGTGGAAAGCTATTCCAATTTTCAAGCAAAGTGTCAGCACATGAACTAGAGGAAGGAGTCATGATTAATGTGTTTCCCTCGGGTAATAACCGAAGTTTAAATGCCGACTGTCTAAAACATGTGTTTCGGTAGTTCATATCTATTATATGCGGCGATGTTTAATCATAAATCGTAATTTCAGAAGAAAACCATGATTTTAAGTGAAGGAGTGAATTACAGCGATACATGAAAAAGGATATTTAATTGTAGGGCCTGAAAAATGGAACAGAATTGCGTTCTAACGCTATTTTCATTTAGTGGATTTCAAATTCAGAAGGAAAACGAAACTATTCATAAATTTGGCACTAGGTTTGCTTGTTTGTCCGTCTATAATTTTACCTATCTAACAGAAAGAACGCCACACTTAAAATTTAAATTCACATGGTTATAAGGAAATATGTAATTTCAACTAAATACTCCTCGCAGAAGAAACCAGAATTTCTAGGATTTAGTTTACTGATCATGAGGTTACAGTCAACATATAATTTAATTGCTGGGCTCGACTTTGAGGAAACCTTTGAAGAAATTTTAAACAGCGAAAAATCTGAAAAACATGTCCGACAACAAGGGAGACTGGAATGGTCAGTTCTACGGCAGGGTGCAACACATGTTAACTGCCGTTTCATTGAAAAAGGAGTGCATCAGCCTCTAAATAACATCTGGCCTATTGGGTAACTTGAAAGCGCATAATATACGGCTGACTACCGGCTAACCTGCTGCTCACACTACTGCCCATTTCGCTATACTAGAATTTTTGGCTGAGTCTGAATGTCGAAAGGTTCTCTTAAGAGGAAGAGAGAGAGAATTGAGGAATACGCTGTATTTTGAACGTATCAATCAAAATTTTCAGCCAACACAATTTTTCCATTCACGGAGACCATAAGATAAAGTAACAGAATCAAAAGTTCAAAACTGGCATCTAATGGGCAGAAAATTCCAATCTCAGTTACTGGATTTCTGTTTCTTTACACGGAAGATAGCGCGTTAGAAACGGTAGTACAGAACGCTTGTATGCCGATGTACGGCAAAAGATATGTCGGAAGCCGCGGCGCATGGGACGCCAAGACTTCGCGGCAAATAGGTCAGAGTGGAGGGGATGGACAACATCGTGAAGACCTCAAATAAAGCAAATTGTTTAGCCATTGTAAAGTGTCGTTTTATTACTCTATCCACTGAAAAATATAAGAAGCACCGGCAGAAGTGAGCATTTGAAGGATGCGTTTTAAAATCAGCAAATCCTTTTTAAGCAATAATGAAAAAATAACAGGAGAAAAAGAGAGAATGGAGGGGGAGAGTGAAAGCTTATAAAAACCAGATTAAGGGTTGAGGTGTGTAGTAGGAACGTAAACGGCGAATTAAACAAATAAGATTGCGAATTTGAGCGAACAGTGTATCAACATGAATGGAGAATGAAAGATTGGATGTCAGCGTGACGCCAAGGTACCGGAAGGAGGATGCCTCGTTGGGGAGGACATCTGGTGATTCAGGACCAGAAGCAGTCGATAAACACATTGAAAGATTTGTGATTGTTCAGAAGAAGACCATTGTCTGACGACGATGCTGAGACATGTTCCAGACCATCATTTAAAGACTGTATGTGCGTATAATCTTTAAGAGGATGACCAAAACCATATAAAATTTTATATGCAGACTGTCATTTGGCGGTCGTAAATCATCAGTGAGGAGAAAGAAGAAGTGTGGGGATAAAATGGCACCCTGAAGAATTCCGCAGTTGTTAGGAAGGACGGCTGATTTCCGCCTGCCGGATTGTACGAATTGAGTGTGGGAAGTAAAATATTCTTCGGGCGAGGAAAACGCCAAACCGGGAGCGCCACAGGAGTATGTTTTGTGAAGTAGGAGATGGCGCAGGATTGTATTTAAGGCAGAGTAATGGTCATGAAATGCGTACGCGTACACACGAGAACCTTTACATAAGTCCATTAGAGCAACTGCATCTAGGGTACTGCACCTGGCCTTATATGCTAATTGTAGTGGATCGAATAACGTAGAGGATAATGGTGTAATTTTATCTAAGATGCCTCGTTCAGTTAGGTTCAGTAAAGCGGAAGAGCAGGCAATTGATCGAAAAGAGTTAAGACCAACGTTGGCGGATTTTTTAGGGACAGGAATTCTAGACTCCATAAAGGACATGTTTGTTAGTTGTGTCAACATAGGGGCTATCTGTAAGCAACAAGACTTGAGGGTAAATTGTGAAACACGATCTTGCCCGGCATCTGTTGAACCACAGACATTTGTAGGTGTTTTTTCCACTGTTGCAAATGACACAGGAAAGAAGACGCTCGGCAGTAGTAAAGTTTTGTTTATCGGAGGATTAGAGACAATAGGAACATAGATAAAAGGTTAATTTAGAGAGTCTTAGTCGGCTGTGTCAGTTTACTGCATTTACCAGTGAGACACTTAAGATGCCTACAGAATTCAGCCGATGACAGGGTTAACGAAGATGTGGAAGGAGAGGCAAAATGCGGGCAAACAAACAGGTCGTTCAGGCTGGATATATCCTATTTATTAGGACATTAATATTTTTTAGACTGCTTAGTAGACTTAGTTTGTAGATAAGTTGATTTTTGTCCTAAGAATGTTATATAAGGAGAAGAAATTCTGTCTGTTCTAATCATAACAGTATTAAGAGGACAGCAGATATTGAACATTTCATTTACAAATGTTGTGTGTTTACTGGAGCATGAGCCGACATTGGATTTTCTGAGGGAAGCGGGGATGGTGTAAGCTATACAAGTTTGAAGCAGGTTAATGTTTTGTGGGGACATGTTGCGAACCTTAATTTTCCTTTCGGGTTTGAATAACAGCGCAAGTGTAGAAGTTGTGTTATATTTGGGAAGTCTTAATCACTTCGACTGGTTAGCACCTGAACAGGGGGTTCTATTTTTAACAAGAAAAACGTGGGTTGATTGGTCAAAACGTGAACCAGAGTGGCATCCGCGCGAGTATTGTAGGAAACTAGATCATCAAAGCCTAACAGTTTTAAGAGGACGTAGGTTCACACGGTTAAAATCCCCACATAATAGAATAATGTGTTCACGAGACAATAAAGCAAGTTTGTTTGAGAGAAAGTTGAACAATGAGGTTAGGATAACTTCACATTTGGTGGGGGAATATAAATACTAACAAATATAATACCTGTGATATTATTTTAACTACGTTGTTTGTATCTAACAGTTATGAACTCGATCCATTCGTCAGAGTATGAGAATAGGGACTTTCGATTAAGACATTAATTCTGGTTAGCTAAAATGGCCACCACACCGACTCTGCTGTATGATGAAGATTTTATATTAGATTGAAAGCAGCCTAAAGACGAGGGGCTGATTATTTGCACGTCAATATCACTGTTTAACTATGTCTCTTGAAATCAATAAATTTCGTCTTACTGTACTCATTTTCAACTCCATATCTTGAATTATTTGAATATTGAACGAGAGCGTGTTGCCAACCGCAGGGGTGTTTTTGTTTTCGCTGTATAGGTCTCCGTTGACGAACCCGAGATAAGAGTCGCACAGGAAGAGCAAAAATTAGACATAATGACCGAAAAGTGAATATTTGTTGGTAAAATGTTAGATTTAAGTTCATTCAAAAAGGTTCTGGAGTATTGTAGAGATGACCTCATGGTCTTAGTTCAGACAAACAAATGAAACAAAAAAATCAAGATATCAAAAGGAAATAGGTAGAGTAGTATTGAAAATCCAGCACATGTACCCGTGAATGGAGAGCAAAATAAATGGCAGCTCAACTTCAAACGCCCGCTATACGGAGCTTCTCTTACGAAAGCTATCAGATGTTGAAAAATACTGTTGATCTATTGTGCTCTTGGGGGACTTTTTTTCCCACATATGACCATCTGGGTCGACTTTGCAAGCTTATCTAGAAAAAAACCTCATCGAAGACGAAAGTGGTCTTCCAAAATGTAGTCCAGCAATCAATGTACTACTTAGCAAAAAAACATTCTCTTTATGTTTCCGAATTAATAATGGGATGATGGTGGCACAATTCTTGTGCAGTTCAAATTCTTGCATTCTTTTCATGGTGATCTTCACAGAGAAAGTCGGCAGATTTTCCCTGTAAATGGTCTCAAAGAACATTAAATGAAACTTTTTAGTGTACAAAGAATCAAAAGAGTCGTCTTGCTTTGTCGTGGACCGTTTTGTTCGGCCTTGCCTAGCTACAGGTGCGGTTTGATCATGAAAAATGCGCCACGGAATGACCTTACTTATATTGAAAATAATTGCTAACGACTCACGCCGCACAACAATTGCTGCAAATTTCCTTATCCATTCATAGTCAACTGCAGATATATATGGTCTGGACATATTTCTCGTACGGGGTGGCAGGGAAAAATGACGGCATGTCGCGGCTTTTTGTATATATGCTTGTCCCAATTATCGGTGTGGTAAAAAAAATACAATCACACAATTTCACTACTCAGTTTTTTGACACAAGAGGTTTACATTTGCAAAACTGAATTTTTAAACTAAATCTGACCTTTTTGTCGAAATCAATGCAATTTCTCATAACTCTATAAGCCCGATTTTTTGAACGTAAGATCCAATTTTCCGTTCTCGATAAGGATATATTAAAATTTTGTGTTGTTTATATTAATTTACGTTTATGTAACAAGGCACTTAAGCAAAAGGTTTGGCTCCCGAAGGTACAATAGCGTAGGAAAACCCCTGGAAATCACGAAACCTCAAATTTGGCCTCAGATTAGTACAACAAACAAAAGTTACAACCTCAATTGCGTGCCAACTTATACATAGAGCATGATATTTCATGAATTAGGTAATATAGTGTACCTTACACTTGTCTGTTGATTCCCATTGTGTGATTTTGCATTTGCTCAAGTACGATAGTGGAGGAAATGAGTGTTGTACGATGTGCTTACAATAAACCTCCACGATTTCAATTAACGTCAGCGAAAAAAGCAATGATCGCTTTTGTCCTAAAGGCCGGATAAAACCACGCGTTCTCTTGCCTAGACATAACCAATAAAATAAACCCTAAGAGGGCATTCCGGGTCCCCTACTTTTGACAATAGCACATTCTGACTTTTGATTAAGAAGCAGTGTCGGACATGACGCGAAGGATATTGGTAATAACACAAATATTTTCACTTGGGTGCTCAGGCTGAAACGACTTTAGGACGTTTGCTTAATCTTTAATGATTCTTTGGTTACTGATATTTTTGGATATCAATCTCTAATGTGTGAGAAACATAGGCTTATTTAAACATAAAATACATTATAGGAATTTGAATAAACTAGGATTGCAGTCTTTCCAATATGAATTTATTTGCTCAAAAAGGTATTTTAAAAGGGAATTGGTAAACAACGACGCATACATAAATTCATATTCCATTCCTCATTAAATCACAATTCGGTGAACAATATTTTTTTATTTTCATTGAAAACCTCTTGACTGGTCAAAAATATACCTCATGAAATATCTTGTTCCTAAAATTACCTAAATTATAACAAATAAATTCATCATTTTTTCATTGTAATGCTGGTATCTATTTAAATTGCCATAAATGCGTGACCAGCATCAATAATTGAGTCATGTCTTAATTGTGTGAATATTGCCTGAATAGTTTTATTTCTGTGAGCTCTTTTGTCCTCTTTGTTCAAACGTTGAGTCATTTTCATGTCAAGGCGAAGAGTTTCCTAAGGATTCATTGTGACTGTGCAATATAAGTCAATCAGTGGACGTTGGCGTCATCATGTATTCACTTAATATTTTTCCGAAAGGGCACAGTTGCTCTATGAAGGGGTAAGACACGGCAGAAAATTGGTGTAAAGCGAAATGCAAACACAGATGCCATTTCGAGAAAAACAAAGCCATTTCCCCGAGCTGGTTTGCAGCACATTACCACAGCGTGCTTTACGCAGTTTTCTTCTCAAAGCGCGCACTGGATTCTTACCTCACCTCAGACGTAAATGAATCAAGGAACTTGTTTTTTGATAAACTGCTAACCACTTGGAAGGCAGTACGCCCCACGTCTTCGTAAATGCAATGGACTACGAGCCGTGACACGTCGGGAAATCTGTGTGTAGATTGCATAAGGTTCTCCTAAATTTCCGCCAAAATATTTTAACCATTTTGTCATGCCGAAGCCAGGGCCCCAGAGTGTCGGCACAGGCCTTGTTCATTTCTGGGCTAATGCCAGTTCCTCCGGCTGCCTTGTTGTTGTGCAACCTTTGTATTGCATCGGCAAATTCTCCTTCGGAAGGGGGGTCGTGCGACACTGCATAGGCTGGAGAGGGATGAAACTAGGGTGCAGAGGATAGCGTGGGCGTGATTAGTTGTTCATGAAAGTTGAGGAGTTTCTCGAAGTGCTCACCTCACCGATCGACCTTCGCCACGTTGTCAGCAATAAAGCCACCATTCACATCGCAAACAGAGTTACTAAGTGCCGGTAGCTAATTCGGTAGAGTTTACGAGTGTCACGAACGTTTGCGGCCTGCTCCGTTGAAGTCGCTATTTCAGATCAATATTTCTGCCGATTATCCCTAGCTGGCTTTCCAGTCATGTTCCGGAGTTGGCGGAATGAGGCATTGATGTATGGCCTGGCTCGAGGCCTCTGGGCAGACAACAGCAGTGTTTGTTCACTGATCCGGTCACTGCGTTGCCACTGGGTGAAGCCGAGCATTTTCTCCGCTGCTCCATAAACGGACATTTTCAGTTATGACCATTGGTTACCGCCTTCACTGTCGGCTTGGGTCGTAAAATAGGACCGGATTGCTATGTTTGGCCTCGGCATTGCTGGGTTGCCGGAGTTTTGCGACATCGAGGCGTCTCGCACGTTACATTTTGGGTGCAGATGAGAGGTGAACTTTCAGACGTGTGCGAAAGCGAACATGGTCAGTCCCATGGTGGTTACCCATTTCGGCCCTATGCATCAGTTTGCTATCGTGGACTCAGCTGGGGAACCTTGAACTGACAAGAATGTAATCGATCTGACTCGCGGTATGACTGTGGTTTGAATACCAAGTCGGCGGTTCACGGTGGACATGTTCCAGTGCCATCGTAGGGAGTTGTGACATTTTATAAGGCAGTTGGCGTACCAGACCTCAGCCCTCCGCGTCCTGGTAGCACTGTCGCTGCTGGTCTGTGACTGCTTGTTCGGCGGACTGCGAGTCTGCTTATTTAGCAGCTGCACTTCACTGAAGGCCGTTCCATTATCCGCCACCTGTGCGCGCACCGGCTAGCCAGCAGCTAGGTTAACGGACAACAAATAGGCCGACACCAACTGCAGATGCTGTTCACACGATGTCCCCACCCCTTGCTGGCAGTTTTTCCCTCCGTGTACTAGACGGTGATGTTCCATCTCCGTACTCAGCCCTTACTCCCGTATTACCTACAGTCCCTATGACCTTTACACGTCTACCTCGACATGTAGGCGGCGTACAACCAATTAATATAAACGATTATACGTTGAAAACACTGTCAAAACTGTTTTTTTCATTTCCTTTGGAATTGTACCGGCCCGATGATTAATTACCGAAAATATATATTTACCGATTTGAGTAAGTATCTTAATCATGAGAATATTTGCGGTAATACAGAGAAGACGGAAAAAATTTGTATTTTTATGCTCATGTTTACAACTGTCACATATTTTTAATAAACCACATTAGTACATAGATCTTTAAATATTTAACATCTACGTTAACAACCGTGGATATAAGTTATCGGCCGGTAGGTTTCACAATTACTCAACAACTTAGAAAAAGCTTTTTAAACACAAAAGATACCCTTTCTTCAAGTACCAAATTTAAAGAGGTCATAATTTTCTATCAAACGTCTGCGATAAATAATATTTTTCTGCGTGTTTTCTGCAAAATATATTTGAACTAATAAGAGACTCGAAAATAATTGACATACATTAATTCTATTTAAGTACCGTAATCAGAAAGGTGCCATCCTTCTCAAATGCATTTTTCTTTACTGTCAACTGACTCAATGGTGTTTCTCTATCGGGAAATTGGAATTCTCTAACATAAGGCCTGCAGTTATACCTCCGTATAATGCCATGTTTCTGAGAAGTTAGCACTAATAAGATGGATAATTCTTTGATAAACCTGATAAGGCTTTCCTATTTTTTATTACCAAAAAAACTTCAAATGAAGTATGATATTACATTTTATGTAATGTCAACCAAAATGTGTTTTCGATTCAAACAAATTACTAAAATGGGATTTTCGTTTTGGGCATCATGCAACCTAACCTCAAGGTATTTCAGTCACAATAGGATGCCGGCTATTGAAAGAACTTCTCTCTGTCCACCCGCAACAATCTTCGTCTTTATAAAATAGCTACTTATATAGTATGTGAATATGCCATCGGTTTACGATGCTCTTAATAATTTAAATAAATTTTACAGAAATATTGCCAAAAAATATTATTTCTTGTACTTTTTTGATAGAAAATCACTTCTTTTAATTTTTTACTTGGAGAAACGTATCATTCGGTTTGAAAATGTTTCTAAGTAGGAGATTTTCAAGGACATTGGAATTTTAATCCGTAAAATATTACACCCGTAAATTTATAAATGTAACCTACGATTGAATAACCATGATCCTAATCCATCACATATCTTTAACGATTGACATATTCCACATATTCTGAAGCCCTAACTTACTTCTCACGAGATGCTTCAGATATCTTCTGAATATAATTTAGAACGATGAATATTCCTAAAGATTGACTGTTTATATCCTTGTTCAGGCTTAATTTACCCATTCACCGGCGTGACGCACTCTCAATCATAGTGTAAATTCTACTGCAACTTCTGTTCGTCAGAATGGAACTGAGAATTACTGGCAGAGTAACACATTTCTTGATCTTAGCAGAAGTATATCAACGATGCTTTCATTAAAGACGTTCGTCTTGTTTAAATGAAAAGCCAACGAACAACCTCAGCAACTATTATAACGAACCAAATGGGTTTCGTCTGAGTCATGTTACTCAAGATATTGGCCCCACGGTAGAAAGATCCTAATCGAGTTTCCGGGTAGAAATTGAATATTTTGTTTTCGCCACTTTCATACTGCAACTGGAAGAACATCTTCGTTTTTCTGATTTGACCTTTGATATATATATGACAGTTCGACCGTCGTAGTCCGACGATGTCCACCGTATCCTCCATGGGAAAGTGGAGCAGGGACGGTGACTTGCGCGTGATTTAGTTTAAAGGGATAGTAGACTTTCGCTGCATCTACTGCACCTGAGCCCGGTGTTAAGACAGAGTCAAGAAGACCGGAGGCGGGAGAGGATGCAGGTTGCTGGTGCGGTTGGGTCCCCTAAGTCCAAGCCGCACCTAGGCGTGCCACCACACCTCCATGTTCGGCATTTGTTATGGGAGCGCAACCCGAATAACGCCTGCCGTGCCCTAATGTGGCCCCTGTGTTGTTTTAACGCATCTATCACGTGGCCCGTTTAGGGTACACACACACACACATGATAGTTCGACCGTCGTAGTCCGACGATGTTCACCGTATCCTCCATGGGAAAGTAGAGCAGGGGCGGTGACTTGCGCGTGATTTAGTTTAAAGTGATAGTAGACTTAGGCTGCATCTACCGCACTCTCTCGTTCTCCCCCACCTGAGCCCGGTGTCAAGACAGAGTCAAGAAGACCGGAGATGGGAGAGGGTGCATGTGGCTGGCGCGGCCGGAGCCGCCCCTGGGCGTGCCACCACACCTGGCTCGGATCCCACGGAGTGGGAGTGCCATAAAGCCACATTAAGCAGGGGCCATTGCAACCTGACTCTCAGTCCGCCAGTCAGCCACTGCACACGAAACACACATTGGGCTGGCCACGCGGTCCGAGTTATCCCGTCAGTTGGCAACCTTCCAAGCCACGGCTTTTAGCGCACCGTGATAGTTTCAAGCGTGTCAGATTGTTTATATTGAGGAAAATATGCTGAGCTCTCGACTTCACTCTCTCCCCAACCCCACAATCAGACCACTGTCCGAGCCGGTCAGTTGTCTGATGGGAAAGCGGGCGCAGCTGCTTGTGACCTCGTCTATGTGTACTACGTACACGACCTGGCCCCCCAAACACAAGCACCAGGATTTCACACAACAGGGGGTTGAACGGCTAACATCTCACATGTGTGAGAAAGCCAGAGGTTACGTTAAGAAGGAGCCATCGCAGCCTGACTCGCAGTCCGCCAGTCAGCCACTCCACAAAAAACACACATTGGGCTTGCCACGCGGTCCGAGTTATCCCGTCAGTTGGCAACCTTCCAAGCCACGACTTTAGCGCACCGTGTTCGTTTTTAAGCGCGTCAGATTGTTTATAGTGAG